>OU452206.1:19812820-20218600 GCA_911728435.2 Apoderus coryli
CAAGAAAATGGCAGTGATCTCATCTTGGCCATTACCTATATAGTACACCACGTTTATGTAACTAAGTATTGAAGCTGGTTTTTGGTTATTAAGCATCGTACGATTGATAGCTTTGGTATGTAAAGTCTGAGATACGACTTCAGTTTTGAAGGATATTGACGCCATCTTGTAGTGGAACACTCTCCGACTTGCCGACTGTATTCACAACTGTGGAATTCACATCCAATTATAGAATATAGTTTGACCGTAGTAAAGGTATTTTGGATTACTGTGGATTGAAACTACGCAGTTGTAAGTAAAAAAAAAACCCTCAATGTAACGAGATTTTTCTTATGGTCAAGTTTTTCTATGGACTAGTTTTGTCCTTGGGCGAATTCTTCAGCTGAATTATCTGATAACCGTGGAGTTCAAGATATGGATATGGAACCGAAGTAGAACCGTAACCACAGCTAAGTGCTAAATTTAAGCTACAAGTTTTTTTTTTTAAATTTTAAATTCTTTAGTATATCATTTTTGCGATACAAAGAAATTTATAATCACCTTCAGTGAGAATCATTTATTTAAAAATAATATATAATTCACCTTCAGTGAAGTTTTCTTAGATGACTTTCTTGAAATTTTTTTTAAACCATTCATTTATTTTGTCCTTTCAATTTTTTTTTGATCCGTTAGTTTATTGAATTGAATTTTTGAATATTTATGTATATATATATATATATATATATATACTTGTATAGTGACTGAGTTGTGAGTCGTATTTGGGTGATTCTATTTATTATAGTAATTAATACTTTTTAATATTTAATTTTTATTATCTTACCGAAATATACGGTTGAGGACTATTTTATTTTAAAATTTCTTTGTGTTCTTTCGAGCCTGATTATCGTCACTTAGCCATGGTTTATATTTCCCCAGAATTAGATCAGTGCCCTCGGTGAGAATTGAAATATTGGCGCCCTAAAATATTTAACTGTTTTTTTGTAATTAAATATTAATTACTCACACCCATTCTCCACTGTCTAAAAGTTAGACCGCTGTGCCACCGACGCATCTTGGTCATCAATTCGGATAAATCAGCTGAGATAATTTTTAGGTTTTGTTCTTGAATTCCTTAAGAACGATTTTGTGTTTTGGTTAATATATATATTAATATTAATACAAAATTTAAACGCCACAATAGTGGACTGTTAAAATTCAAAATTTTACTTCGCGTCGCAACACCGTTCAAAGCAGACAAACAAACCCAGCGGCTATTCATAGGATTTGCAAGAATATTCGATGCGATCTCTGTAATGCCTCTATTTTTACTGAAAAGTTGGTCCTTCTAATCCAATTACTTAATAAGTTTAGAATCAATCTTATAATAACAGTCGTTAGATGTCGATTCATCTTAATCACCAAGAGAAAACAACAAGATAGCAGAAAAAAAGGATCGACGTGATAATTTCCTTTTCTTTTTTTAGACTACAAGGACGAGAAATATCCTGTGTCATTAAATCCATGTCAGTCTGGTGGGAAGAGTGTTAATCATTATTGATGAGAATAGTAATTTTTGTAAGGTTTGAAGGGTAATACTAATTGTTTTATGATTTACATACCCTCTTTCGTCGTTTAAATAGAAGTGGTGAACATCTTAATAAAACACAGTAAAAATTGGGAATAAACGAAATATCCATGAAATGCCCACGACTCGCGTCAAAATCATATCATCCCTATTGGAAAACCTTATATAATACAAACATCGTTCAGGCGGATAATTTGTATGGAACGAAATTCACAAAACTGTGAAAAATATTATGAAAATAGAGTTTATAAAATTTTGAACAAAAATTCCAACATAGTTACAATAGATTTTGATTCTAAATGCGCATAGTCATAACTAATAAATAAATATACCTCGCGCGCTTCGAATGCCTTGCTTTTATGCTTTTGCTTTAGTTTGTGCGCGCCTTTGGTTTGAGCAGGGTCTGTTCTCTTCTCTTCATAGAGTTCACATAAAATATTACGCAAAACTACAAGCGTAAACATTATTTGGTATTTTATTTTAGCTTTAATAGCTATTGAATAAATTAAAGTGTGTTTTCGTGCCAAATTATATTTCCGTGAATAATAATAATAATCACAACTTTGTTAATCGAGAGTTTTGTTGATTGGTGTGCCGATATTTTAGTGATACATAGTTTGTTCGTTTGGAAATTATTATTTGGAAATTTGGATTTCAACAACTACAATTCAAGGTTTGTGAGTTAAAAATATTTTGTAGCATTTCTGTTAGGTACCTACCGACTTATTTTATTGGTTTTAGTTTGGGATTTAGTATTTAGTTTGTTATAAGTTAGAATTTAATAACTCTGCAGTATAAAATGTATCGAACGCAACTGTATACAGGGGATGTTATTTAATGTGTTGTAATTGCTGTAAATTGCGAGTTGCAGACGATATTTTTCTGTCTTCCATTTATAAAAAAATCGGTTTTGTCGCCCCAAAACTTTCCCGACAAGATATAATCTAAAATATATGACCTGCGTAACGAAGCAGAATTTTAATAATTATTATAATAATTGTAGATATTATTTTTAATATTCCCAATAAACGAACTTTACAAACTAACTGCTTTTTTTCAAAAATTATAAATAACATTTGTTAGAGCTGGGATGTGAACCCAGGACCATCCGCAATCGACCTCTGCCGACCCCAACACTTATGCAAATTAGGTTCTAAAAGTATCTATAAGAACTATTTATATCAACTATCTAACTGGTGAAATTTTAAACGCTATAGGTCCTATGGGTCGGGAAAGTAATATTATTGGCAAAAGTTCGTTTGAATTTTTGGTGTCATCCCAAATAAAACATGTCAAATCATATTGTGTACAACACAGTAACAGAAACTGTCAGAGTTTTTTTCAATAAAATTTATTATTTATTTATTTAAGATACACTGCCCAGACAGATAAATAATCCAATTAAAGGGCAGGAAAAATTACAGTAAATTCTTAATATCTAACACTAAATTTATATTCTAAGAAACATATTTTTTATACAAGATAAAGTTGAATTAAAAATATCAATTTGCTCGGACACAGAGTTACAAGTATGGCACATAAAGTATAAAGGGGAACGCAACAACAAATTAGTACGCGGGGCCGGAAAGTAAAATACGATTCCGTTATTACGTGTACGTAGATTTGGTACACAAAAAGGAATCTGGCTTAAAAACTCTGGACAGTCAAGAAGTCCATTAATAATCTTAAAGAGCAATACTAGAGCGGAATATTCTCTCCGAGTATTTAATGATACTAGATTAAAACGGTTTAACAGAATATCATGAGGAAACCCAATGGATGGATAAACCCCATCAACTCGAAACCACAGCAACTTGGCAAAACGACGCTGGATGCGTTCAATATTATTCATATGTATGCATACATAGGATTCCATACTACAGATGCATATTCCAGTTTAGATCTGACAAATGCGTTGAAAAGAACAATGAGAGTTTGAGGTGTCACAAACTCTTTCGAATTGCGCACAATAAAACCCAGAGATCTATAGGATGCTGAAACTATATTATTGTAATGATTAGTAAAGCTCAGTTTACCATCAAACCAAACACCTAAATCTTTAAACTCATCACAAGTTGTTAATGGACTATTATTTATACAATATGAAAATTTGACAGGGCTTATTTTCCGTGTATAGGAAACACTAAAACATTTATCAATATTCAGATAAAGATTATTACGGACACACCACTCATATACAACATTTAAATCGTCCTGAAGATGAGAACAATCTTCAGTACTATTAATGACAGAATATACTTTGAAGTCGTCAGCATATAATAACGAACTATTTGTCAAGCCACTAGAAATATCGATAAAACACAGGAACAACAATGGTCCAAGGTCAGAGCCCTGGGGAACACTAGATGACACTTTAAAATTTGCGGAACGAAATCCTCGACTTTTTTTTTATAGCAGAATGCATTCCGAAACTGGAAATAGTATTTTGCAAGATAATTTGGACTCATAAGATCTTTAAACCTGGTGATATTAAAATCGAATATGTTAGTTTTACTCCGGCTAGTACACGGAGGAAAAAAAATCACTTTTTTCCACACTTTTGATCGCAGATATTATCATTTTTGAAGGGGATAATAGAGAACAATGTAAGTTACATTTTCCATCCTATTTTCAGGGAGGAAAGTAGCTATTTATCTTCCTATAGTCTGTTTTCCAATGACATTTTCCTTTGAAGTAGTTCGTGTAAAATAGGCTATGAGACTTTGTTGCTTGTTGTAATATGCGTGATTGATATTATCGCCTATTATATTATATCGGTAGGTATAACAATTTTGAACAAAATCGCCTCTCAATACGACACTAAACGTGAGTCTCCCTGTAAAATAAGTACACATCATTCAGCCAACCCTTGGAACAAATAAATAATAAACAAACAATCCTAAGTATTCGAAAATATATAAAAATAAATACAAATTACAAATGTAATTTGTCTGCCTAAGTTTAATAAAGTGGCAATAGTTTTGTGGCATTGCGCAAAAAAATTACTCTTATTTTAAAGAAGTAGTCCATATCGAAGTGGAATAGAGTACCTAATATATATTTTGAAATAAAATTCAATCTCACAAAACGCTTTTAATAGATTTTTCTATAAGTCTTTTCTCAACCATACATGTTTCGGAACACCAGTCTCCATCCTCAGTTAGTTAATAAAAATAAATAGAAAAGACTTACCTATAGAGAAATCTATTAAATTCGATTTGTGAAGATTGACTAGTTAGCAGAATTCAGTGCTCGCTGAGCATAATAAGACCGAAACGAAATCGATAGTGTACTTGTCGTCCCATGTTTCAGTCTGGTTGCACTTAATTAGACTGGGCCTCTGGTAATTATTATTATTTCTACTAATCAAGAGTTTATAGTAAAATAATTATTATATAAACATAATTTAAAAAAGCTCAACAAATAACAATTAACTGAAGATTTTCTTTATACTTAACGGTGTACTAACATTGTTAATACAAGAAGAGACTTTTCGTCTATATTCCAGAACAATCAATTACATCATATAGAATAATGAACCAATTTTCTCATTACGAATAATAAATAAATAAACAATAAAATAATAACAAAGCAATGTTTTCTAATTAGATGAGAAATAACGGGCAAAAAAGAAAAGAAACTTAATTAACCCAATTGTAACTAGTTAATTATTTTATTGCCCTATAACGACTCCCCCTTATCTTATAATATTTTCATTCGAAAGGACCTAATTGCCTGATTCAATATTAAAAAAGCACTCGACTCCATGTGAACCTCGTGGCATGGGGTAGCAGGCAAAACTGAAACGTTGTGATGGAGAGAACAAAACGGAAAAAAATCATTTATTTTACATCATCATTGAAGATGTTCATGGCTAAAAAATAACCAAGAAGTGCCTTGATGTTACTTCTGATGTTGAAATCAACAGCAAGGGACTGGGAAGCTATTAATAATTTCTATTGTCCATTATTAAGCCGAAGAATCATTCAATTGTCTATTTTTGCTACATATTTTTTCCCGAAATACCTTAACGTGCTTGGTTTTCGAGATAAAGCTAGCCAGTCCTAGAACAAACCTATTTTTTATACTTAAAGTTTTCGGACATCCTTTATAAAACATTTATCTACCCTAACAAATAAGAAAATTGATTTTTCAAAGCATAAAACATTATGCTATGTACATAGTAGAGCAGCAGGCATCTTAGGAGAGAGAAATTCTAAGGACATCTAAAATACGATGACCCACTTGGCGGCCGCCTAATTAATTTCCGAAGGACCACTCTCCTCAATACGTGGGTGTGCTTTTGGCTTTGTACTACTTGCGCCTTTCAATATTCCAACGTCAAGATGATGTTTATTTGAGATGACCGAATGCGTATATCAGGTTACGTTTTAGGGTTTAATAGAAAATGGACCGATCTGAATAGAAAGGATGATAGAATTTGTGTTTTAAGTAAAATTGATGATGGTTTGAAGAGACCTTCAGAATGTAATTAAATCGATTCCTGTAATGGACTTTTCCACAACGATATGTTTATCAATGAATTCGAAGGAATTCGCGAATAAAATACTGAAAAAACGGTCTTGGGAGCAACTAGTTTTCTTTCTCGTCTTTTTTTTTTTTGTTTTTTTTTTTATTTATTCTTTGCTCCTCAGAATGATAACAATATACAATATGACATGTCACATTATGGGGTAGTCAATAATATTACATACAACACAAAAACAATAATATTCATACATAACCCGCTATAATTCGGGACTTAAAACTATTCATTAGTACAATTTAAAAACTCGTCTACAGAATAAAAACATTTCTCTATCAAAAAGGTTCTCAGCTCCAGTTTCAATTTTTTTGATAGAAATGTTTTGAAACTTTTGTATTTTTAAAATTTTATTGAAACATTTAACACCTATGTAGTTAGGGTTCTTTTGGCCTGTAGTTGATCTGGAGAATGGTAATACCAATTTATTTTTATTTCTAGTATTGTATTATCTTCTGATTTAGGTAATATTTCATTTTGCTTTTTTATATGTATTATAAGTGAGTACATGTATAGTGAAGGGAATGTCATTAACTTCAATTTTTTGAAATGGTCCTTACAGGAAGTAGTTTGAGAGATTCCCTGCATCGCTCTGATGATCCTTTTTTGAGTTCTGAACACCCTCGCAGTCCCACTCGCTCTCCCCCAAAATAAAATACCATACATTAAAGTAGACTGTATCAGACCAAAATATATCAATTTAAGAATATCATTCGATACAGTATTTTTGATGTTGTTTATTAGGAATATGTAGCTGGACAATTTCTTTACTACAGCGTCTATGTGCGTGCTCCAGGTCAATTTATTGTCTGTATATATTCCCAAGAATTTGGTGCTACTGACCTGCTCAATAGATTTATCTTTGGCTCATATTAAATAACTTCGGTCCATGTTCCTATTTGATATGGAAATTGGGAGAAAGACAGTTTTTGATGCATTGAGTGCCAGTCCATTGTGTTCGCACCATCTGTGCATCGCGCCAGCTAGGGCATTAGCAGACCGTACCAACCCACTCTCATCCCCGGCTGAAACAAGGACACTTGTGTCATCCGCATAAAGAACGGGCAGGCCAAAAACCCCCAAAACGTCCGGCAGGGTATTAATAAATATATTAAATAAAGTTGGCGATAAACATGAGCCCTGTGGTATCCCATTGCTCACAATTCCCACCCCTGAACGAACGCCCGCAATCTCTACTTGCTGGGTACGATGCATGAGATAACTTCCTATCCATTTAGACGTTGTTCCACGCACTCCAACATCCTCCAATTTTGAGAGCAGAAGATTGGGACCTATTGTCGGCTACATTTCAGTCTTCGATACCAATAACAGATTACCTCATCTACTTCTTTTGCAAAATTTAATGTCACAAACCGGTTGTCTTAAGTCCTGAGTTATAGCACACCTCAGTTGGCCACATTCCTTGCAAATTCAAGTCTTTTGTATATTTCCTATATAACGTACCTCACTCTTATTTCGCTTTGGTGTCATATGTCAATTATACAAAGTTGTTACGTGTATTATAATGAACATCAAATTGTTATGAAACTTTATACTTTAATCCATAAAACTCTACGCCTTTATTCGTTTGAGAATTTACTGAAGCGTATAATTTAGGATTCTTGGTATTTCTATTTCCATCGTTACGTTATTCCAAATAAAGCATAATCAAACATTAAAATTTACGTTTTTGATTAGAGCATTTTCCTATTTTGATTTTGCCATAATATTCAAATTTAGCAAAGAAACAGTTGTTATTCTAAAAATTGCAAACAATAATTTGTCTACATAAAATTTCTTCCACAGGATTACATCAACTTTATTTTTACTTGAAGTGGATACCTATTTTAAACAGTTCCAGATTCCACTTGTACCTATCTCAAGTTACAATAATTCAAACACACATTTCGTGGTGTTTACTTTTTCAATTTATGCGTGCGAACCATAATAAGAATAACATTTTTTCGTTCTCTAGAGTCTTATTATTAGTGTGTTTGTTATTCTAAGAAAATCTTTACAAAAGTGGCGCCGTATGGGCGTTCTAAAGAATCGAAAATGTAATAACTGACCTTGCTACTAGTTAGTACAGTTACATGATACTTGATACACTGCTCCTCATCATTTTATTTTAGAAAGTAAAAACTTATATAACCATTTTGGAGACTTTTTTCACAATTCAGACTTTTCGAGTGCAATCTGAACAGAGCAGGCATTATTTTTTCCCAGTCTATGAAAAATGTGTTCTTTCAGTTATATCTCTTGCCTTGCCGATAGCAGTCATCCTAAAAGAGCGTGGAATATGTGACTGTAATTGCAAAACCGGAATACCGAAACCAGATAATAATTATAATTAACTTTTGGTTAATGGCTCTCTTAATTAATTAATTTTTCGAAAATCTTTGAGTCTATTATTAAAAATCAAATAACTGAATATTTTGAAGCAAATAATCTCTTTATGCAAGGTCAATATGGTTTTCGTAATAAGAGATCTACTACTCTTGCAATTAATAACCTTTTGGAATATGTTTCGGATGGCATGGAGCGGGCCTGTGACACCTTTGCTTCCTTTTATGACCTCACTAAGGCTTTTGACTATGTCTCACATGAGATACTTCTTCAGAAACTCTCTTACTATAACTTTGATGTTGACAGTGTTGCCTTGGTTGGCTCTTATCTCAGCGATCGTTTTCAGCACGTTTTGTATTGGGGACGATACTCGGAGAGACGAAGGGTTGGACGGGGTGTGCCCCAGGGGTCGGTTTTCGGACCTTTATTGTTTTTAATATACGTAAATGATTTATACAAATATCAAGAAGAGTGAAATATAATCCTCTTTGCTAAATTAACCTGGGAGAGTCATGTTCGACAACTTGGGTGCTCGCTGTCCAGGGTCATATATCTCATCAGAAGGCTTGCGCAGAGTGTTTCAATCGCCAGTCTGTTGACGGTATATCATGGTTATTTTGTTTCCCGTATGTCGTATGGTATTTTGAACTGGGGACATAGTTCCCATGCAATGAAAATCTTTAAGCTACAGAGATGTTTACGTACAATGTTGGGGCTCGGTTGGCGTGACTGCTGTAAAAAGTATTTTGTTGAACACGGACTACTTGCTTTGCCTTCCTTGTACATCTTAAACTGTCTTGGCTACATTCGAACCAATGCCTCGCATTTCACTCTTCACTTTGATATGCATAATTATGGTACGCGAAATCGCAATGACATATTGCCTGAATTTCACCGCCTATTGAGGACTAGGAAAGGTTCTGACTATTATTGTGTTAAATTTTATAATAAGCTGGCGTCTCACATAAAGAACCTTGGTGAAGTCCAGTTTAACAAAAGTATTAAATCATTTTTGATATCTCAAGCTTTTTATACATTTGAGGACTATTTCAGAAGCGATATTGTAAGATTTTTGTAGATTTTAGTTTGTTTTATGTTGTTGCTATTTTAATTTGTTTGTAAGCCTTTCTTTGTTGCTGTAACTTTGATTGATTAATTTTTGTTCTTTTTTGACGTACTATACATGTTATGTAACATAAGATGGTGAATAAATATATCTATCTATATATCTAATATGCCGAATTGAATCCTGTATTACTGTGTCAATGATTATTAGATTATGTACAGCCGCATCAGGTCCGAAGATGGCTGCTAGATTTTAAATTACAAGTAAGAGAGATTGATCTATCAACTTACGAGGTGATCGCACATTACATACACATTCTCTATTCGAAAAATAGATATAACAAAAGTAAACATTCACAAGAATTTTATTAATTTTTTTTAAAATGATATGATACTGTGACGAATATTAAAATGTCCCCTACGCTTAGAGATAAATAAATACATCCGGCAACACCACGTTGGCTATACTATTGTAATCAGATGTAATCGTCCTCGAACGCTCGAGAAGGAAAAAAACCATATAAATCGCCAACGTATAACAGGGACATAGAACAAATTTTATGAAAGCTCTGCATTAGTAGTAATTTTAATGGATCTTTCATTATTTTTATTTGTTAAACTATCAGTTTAATAAAGTTTAAACCTTTTTCTTTATTTCCCATGGCATTCTTGATCACGGAAAATTAAAGATACATGATTTTTCAACGAATTTTGGTGAACAACATTCTTTTGGCCATAACTCTCAAACGAATAAAGATTTTCTGTGTGCGGTTTTGGACTTTTTTGTTGCAATTTACTTTTCATTTTTGATAAAATATTTGTATCATTTCATTTAAGTTTTTAAAGAAAAATCAAAAAAACCTTAGGCGATGCAAATATCGCCATCTAGCGGACCCCCAAAAAACAATTCTGATTTGAAATCTTTTTTTTCTTCATCTGCAAGGCTTGAGTTCTTAAACAAAAATTAGATTGATAAATTCGGTTAAGCGAAACCAAAGTTATAGACATTATCATAGGTAAAATTTCGTCCTTCCCTGCTGCCTTTATTTCAAGCCTTACAATAAAAAGTGATACACCAAAAAAATGCCGAATCTCAGTAGCATTACCGTGGTAGTATTGTTTTTCTAACTTATATTGCGAAATTTTCAATAAAAATGCATTTTTCGCATTACTGTATCTATTACGCCCCCTAGCGGTATAGTTAGGAACTAAAAAACTAGTTCCAGCGATTTCCCATTGTCGATTTCCCCAAAAGAATTTTTTTCCCATTGTCCTACGACTATTATTTCCTGAGATATGCTACATCTCCACCCTAAATGGAATACCCGGTATAGTATAAATAAATATTGAAAATAAATATAGTGATATTAGTTTGTTTATGTTATTAATTTATTTAAGTGTCTATTCTAAGTGTAAATAAATTAGCTTTAATTAAAACTCGGTTTTATTTCACACAACAAACCATGAAAAACGTTACAATACATATTTCGAGAATCTATACCATCATCATACAAAGCGGTGGTAAGAAGAAAACATTGTCAAATACTGAAAATGAAAATTATAAATACAAACAAAACCCTGAAATAATTACATAAAGAATAAATTAAATTAAGGACTAAGACATAAAGAAAATTCTCTCCCAGTGTAGATTAGAATCTCATTTTTTTTCTTATTTTATAAACATAAAACGCCTATATTTCACTTTTCAATATTTGCAATACATTTTTTCGATATTGTAATTTTCTTCTACAATCACTATTATAAACAAAATAAATTGGATTTACAAGAATTTTTACCAGCCGGTTCCGAAAGTATTTGTTAAAAACTGATTATTGTTAATTATTAATTTAAATGTAAATTTGACTTTTAAGAACAACAACACATCATTATTATGTAGGTAGCTTTATTTTTATTTAATTTTATAAAAGAGAGAAAAAAAAAATTACAAGCAACAAAACTTATTATAATAAGAAAATCCCGTCTTGCTGGTCGTTAACTAATTAAGATAACGTCAATTATAAAATGTGAAGTTAAACAAAATTATAATTAATCCTATCAGAGTAGACGGTGAACGAATATAAACAAAGAAGAATCCATTTTAAATGTCCATGTGAAGTTCTTTTTTTTAGCGATAAAAATTTGAGTGAAACTAAAATATACAAACAAAAAGTAAGAAATAATTAATTTTAATCAATATTTTTTGAGGTGTATTTAAACCGTTTAACTTAAGAATTTTCTTAAAGTAGCTTCAGTGTTTTCATTCTGCTGTTTACAAAGATATACTAAAATTGTTGGTATCCAGCTGAAACGGGGATAATCTGCTTCATCTTCATTATTGCTAGGACCAAAAATGTTCATTGTGTCGAATAATAATATTACTAATTATGTTAATACGAGGGAATTCTGGAAATATTTTTATTCTAAAAATCGTAGCTCAAGGTTACCGGGCGTTATGTCATATGAAGATGTTGATTATGCAGATCCACAGGAGATTGTGGATGCATTCGCAGGTTTTTTTAAGAGTGTATTCTTGAGCCCTACTCCTTCAACTGACAATCGTTCAACGGCCATGATCCGGTGCTTTGACCGTGTTGGTGTTCCCAGTATCTGCGAGGAGGACATCCTGAAAGCTGCCAAAAACTTAAAAACAAGATGACTTCGGGTCCTGATGGTCTGCCTTCTTTCTTGGTGAAGGACTGGGTGAACTCCTTTGTGTTCTATCTTCAATTTGGCAAGTTCCCTGAGCAGTGGAAAATTGCAAAAATAATACCAGTTTTTAAATCGGGTGATAGAGCTCGAATTAATGATTATCGTCCAATATCAATTTTGTCAAATTTCGCAAAGCTATTTGAGACTGTGCTATATGATTATATTTATCCATGTGTTAGAAACTTGATTTCACCGAATCAACATGGATTTATGTCTGGACGTTCCACTGTTACAAATCTTGCCTTGCTTTCACAACAAACTACCGAAGTGTTGGATGGTGGCGGACAGATGGATGTAATTTATACGGATTTCGCCAAAGCGTTTGACAGAATGGACCATGGTGTTCTAATCAAAAAGCTTGATGAACAGTTTGGATTTCGGCATGATCTTAAGATCTTTTTTAGTTCATATATACGCATCAGAGAGCAATACATCTTCTATAATGGTCATAGATCCTGCAATTACACTGCCACCTCTGGAGTTCCCCAGGGATCAAACTTGGGACCTTTGCTTTTCTTTTATTTATTAATGATCTTGATGCTCGACTTAATTGTCATAAGTTATTGTTCGCAGACGACTGCAAAAATTTTCAATCTATAAAAAGTTATGACGATTGTGTGCAACTCCAGTCTGATCTCTCTTGTATTGAGGAATGGTGTATTCAGAACAGGTTAAGCTTAAATACGGACAAATGTAAATACATAAAATTTTCACGAAAAAAGGAAATACTAAGTTGATTGTGAGTATGCCGTGAACCGAACTTCTTGCTGTAGCACTGTTACAGATTTAGGTGTTTGATGCGAAATTTTCTTACATTGACCATATTAATGACAAGGCTTCTGAGGCAAGCAAAATGTATGGATGTATTGTGCGTAATTGTAGAGGTTTTGATAACATTGATGCCCTCAAAATGTTGTATTACTCATATGTTCGTTCCAAACTTGAATATGCGTCGCTGATCTGGTTTCCGATATATGATGCCCATAAGTTCACTGTGGAGTTTCCTAAAATATTTATCATTTAAAAGAGATGGCGTTTATCCTGAGAGGGGGATCGATTATGGGTACCTTCTTTAGAAGTCTTGATTCTCGAAGATCTTTGAGTGCACTGTGTTTTCTGCATAACTTAATTTGTGGAAGGGTCGATTGTTCGGGGTTGCTTTCTGCATTAAATATAAATGTTCCGAGACTGCACAACGGAATTTATGTTTGGTTGTTCGTTGGGTTGTTATATTGTTTTGTACCGAGAAATGTTAAGTATAACTAGGTTTATTTTTCTATGTATTTTGTCCTGTAAATGGTTATCTAACTGTTGGACAATAAATGCCTTTATTATTATTATTATAATACTTGTGTTAATATCTAATAATAAAGATTTGTAAAACAAAATGTTTATGTTATTAGATGTTGTCAATACCTACTCTTATTATTGTCTATTGTCTATTAATTAAAAATAATAATAAGATAATTTGAAAATACAGCATGATAATTTTGTTGATCATTTAAACAAATGAGACTAGTTTAGTTTAGTTTCTGACCCCAGCCTGTCTTTCTTGGCAGCACTAAAAGAAGGAAATATAACGTCGTTGATATTTTTCAATATCGACCACAAATTTTTAATGCCCAATTAGAAATATGAATGAAGGATATTTACAGAAAATGTTGTCATATCCATAACAATGAGCATATGTAATCTCTAAATTAAAAGTTCGAAACCAGCACCATTAACAATGTTTTTTGTCCCGTTTTCTTGAACCTATTTCATCTAATTGGATGGAAAGATTTTTCTAGGGTTCTATACAATGTCCAATGTCCATCGCTGTATCAATCAGGGAACGTTTCACGTCATACCCGTATTACGGTTTGTATTCTAAATTTAAAAATTCGGTAATAAATTTGCTTTGTTTTTTCTTACATCATCAAAGAATAATACCTGCATTTACGTTGCCTCTTGCTGGCTCTTAATTTAGCTCTGTCGGAAATCTCAAAAATCCTCTCTCAATCACGCCGCACAAACATCAAGATATTTGGTGTCGAACAGCATGATTTATGAGGTTGAAAGGTGTTCCTTTTTCAAAAGAAGGGTGTGTCGTAATATTCGTTTCATTTTAAGTTTATTAGGTATACAGTGAAATTTAGTGCTTACAAGCTTTGAGATAATAGAAAGCTCGTTAGAGAATTCAATCTTTTGAAAATAGAAATGTAGTGTGCCTATAGTTGGACTAGGATCAGAAGAAGGCCGCTTTTTGTCTAGAACAATCAACATGAAATAAACCCAATGACGAAAGCCGCGGAAGATATGTCAAATGGTGTCACCCACAGCGTCCTATGATCTAGGTCGTGGTGGAAATATAAACCTTGGAAATATTTAAGCAATATAGTTGGTAGTTTGAAAGTACAAAAGTCCCTTAAATATAGGTACTTGTATATATCGAAAAAGAACAAGAAAAAATAGAATACCTACATTGTAAGAGGAAGTCGACATTTATGGAATAATACATTTTATTGTTATGTGCATCATCTGGTCGGATTCTTAAAACTTCTCCTTTGGTATACACATGCATATTTTTATACAGCTTGTGTTTGCCGGTTGTTTCTTTTTAGTTTTAGGGTTTTATTTTTATTTTTTAACTGTTTGTTAAACGAACACGCACTAATGTAAAATATGACTACATATATTATGACTCTTTTTAAATACATTGTAGTTTGTATAGTGCTGGAGACATTCGATGTCTTTGATTTCTTACTTTCCAGTGGCGTATCCAAGAAAAATCACGCATAAATTCGCTAAAATTTCCTTAGTTTTCTACTTTGTTTCAGTCAGTTGTTGCAAATAAGACAATGATGATACATATTCTAGAGTCTTTGTTATTGTTACTGCTTCACTAAAGCTTGTGAAACACAACAAATAATATATCTTTAACTTTATTGTCATAAAAGAATCACAAAAGTTCTTGTAGACAAAGTCATACTTAAATCAATATATAACAAAGACGTATACAAGTACAAAAGATTAATGTAATTAATCGTTTGAAACACAATATAACAAAAATATTTTAAAAACATACGTACTACATTATTTTGTCAGTGTTAGTAGGAAGGTAAGAGTAAAATCTCAAATCCCCCAAACATTCATGAAGTAAAATATGTAAATAACAACACAACATAAATATATATATAAATGCAAGTAGCAGAACAGAAAAGACATAATACATTATAACACATTAAAATCATCAAACCAAGCCAAAAGCGGATCAACACAACAAAATCAAAACAAACACTACCACGCATCAGCAAAGTAGTCCTCCAGCGAGTAATAGGCCTTCTCAAGAAGAACGCGCTTAACAGCCTCCCTAAATTGCTTGGGATTTTTTACAGCCGTCAAGTTTGGCGGCAAATGATTGTACATTCTGCGACTTTCATACAGGAGTGATTTCTTTACCAAGGCAGACCTCGGTATAGGCAAGTGCACCCGCTGAACTAGTCTCGTGGGATATGGGTGACTAGGTGGAGCTGAGCTGTTAATGTTTCTTACATTTTTATGAATAAGACATACAGTTTCTAAAATGAAAAGTGATGTAAGAGTCAATATTCGATGTTTTTTGAATAATTCTCTACAGCTTGCAGTAAAATCTGTCTTACACATATAACGAACAGCCCGCTTCTGCAGTGTAAATATACTCTTAAACAAAGTTTGGCTACAAGTACCCCAGAACGCTATTCCATATCGAAGATACGCCTCCACTATAGAAAAATACACATTTCGTGCAACTTTCAGTCCAAGAGCTCCTGACACAACTCTCAAAGCATAACAGCCAGATGAAACCTTTTTGCCTAACAGTTTAACATGTTCATCAAACTTCAGCTTTAAATCAATTTGGAGTCCCAAAAATTTAACACAATTAGGACTATTAATATGGTTATTTTCAAATAGCAAATCATCAAATTTAAAATTAAAAGATAATACATGTGTTTTTGATAAATTAAATGAGAGATAATTCGAATCGCACCATTCCTTTAACTGTCCCAAATCACTTCGAATGTTTTCTTTGACAACATTAGCATCATGCCAAAGGAGTGTCGTATCATCCGCAAACAGCGTAAAGCTTCCCGTTAGTCCAATAGTGGTAATGTCGTTAATATAAAGAAGAAAAAGAACAGGACCCAAAACAGACCCCTGTGGCACTCCGCAAGGCACACACATACTATCAGACATACCACTCTCAAACCTGACCAGTTGCCTTCGGTCAGTCAAATAAGAATGAAACCAGTCCAAAGGTGCACCCCTAACACCATAAATCTCAAGCTTCCTGAGAAGGATGCTGTGATCTACACAATCAAACGCCTTTGAAAAATCGCAAAATACTCCGGCAACTGCTCTATTCTCATTGAGCTGGGAATAAACATTCTCGAGAAAAGAAAATATGGCATCCGAAGTGCTCCTGGCGCTCCGGAAGCCAAATTGCTCCGATGTTATTATATTATTGGCTCTGAGAAAACTGAGGAGTTGCTTTTTGACTAGCTTTTCGATTATTTTGGAAAAAGTTGACAGTAAAGATATGGGCCTGAAATTTGATGGATTATCAGTTTCACCACACTTATGTAATGGTATAACCAATGCGGTTTTTAGGCATGCAGGAAATACACCTCGTAAAAAAGATAAGTTTATAGCATCGACTAAGGCTCTAAGAGCAGACAATGGTAAGTTTTTAATTACTGTAATCGCAATTCCATCAATTCCACAAGAGTCTCTCTTCCTGATCTCAGCAACAACCTCAATCATCTCCGCGCAGACGCTCTCCCATATAGCTTAAGGCGTCGTTCTTTGGTTTAATTGATTCAGTCAGAAGAAATATGCGAGAGGTTTAGAATAATAAAATTAAAATAAATCATTCCAATGATGTCTTTAAATAATTTTTAAGTCGAAATGAAAAAGATCGAGAGGCACTTTTAAGCATAACCAATCTGGCCTTAAGAAGGCGACACTAATTTCAGCATGTACCAAAGCAGCAGTCTTCTGGTCTAATACTAAAGTAACAAAAGCCATTCAATAGCCATATAACTCCACGAATAATGGATGTTACGTTATACCGGGAATCAATTAATGTAACGTAAAAACGATGCACATAAAATATCTTAAACAGTCCATTGTATTTAACGCCTTCATCATTATATTATGCGCCATCTCAAATACATTATTAATATTTATTCTTTTCATTATTTCTATTATAAACGGTTTTTATAACCGCATTATATCCTTATTGTTGCTATAATCGTTAATTTTAAAGACCAATAAATAAACAATGAATATGATGCGGTCTCCATACAGCGCGCATGACTAACACACTTATAGTTGTATGTACCTATTACTATTTGAGTTTTAATTGTTGTTTTTGTTTTAAAATTAACAATAAAACACATTATTAGTAATAATTCTGACAAAATTTTATAAACAAAACACACATAACGGATGATTATTATTAATAGACGGTTGGTCATTGTTTTTGTTATATTTGATACATTTTGTGGAATAGGTACAGTCGCTACTCTCGTGTGAATTTATTTATCTATACCAGTGGTCGCCAACCCGTCGATCGCGAGCCCCTGGTAGCTCGCGAAGAGATTTCTCGTACGTAGCTCCCAACATATCTATCTACATGCCAAACGACATGCGGAGAATAGTTTCTTAGGTCTTGATTAGGTCCTGTATGATAGCGTCCTATACCAAACCAAGGCACCAAAACATTGAAATTTGTTTTCCTAATAATGGGGTCGTGAAATTTACGCAGGACAATGATATTATGACGGGCTATTTGCATGTCAAACGACATTCTTCGGAACGGTCATTGGGGATAGTTTCTTAGGTCTTGATTATGTCCTGTATGATAGCGTCCTATACCAAACCAAGGCCCCAAAAAATTGAAATCTGTTTTCCTAATAATGGAGTCGTGAAATTTACGCAGGACAATGATATTATGAAGGGCTATTAATATCCACACAACATTCTTCGGAACAGTCATTAAGGATAGTTTCTTAGGTCTTGATTAGGTCCTGTATGACAGCGTCCTATACCAAACCAAGGCCCCAAAAAATTGAAATCTGTTTTCCTAATAATGGGGTCGTGAAAGTTACGCAGGACAATGATATTATGAAGAGCTATTTGCATGCCAAACGACATTCCTCGGAACGGTCATTAAAGATAGTTTCTTAGGTCTTGATTAGGTCCGGTATGATAGCGTCCTATACCAAACCAAGGCCCCAAAAAATTGAAATCTGTTTTCCTAATAATGGGGTCGTGAAATTTACGCAGGACAATGATATTATGAAGGGCTATTAATATGCACACAACATTCTTCGGATCAGTCATTAAGGATAGTTTCTTAGGTCTTGATTAGGTCCTGTATGACAGCGTCCTATACCAAACCAAGGCCCCAAAAAATTGAAATCTGTTTTCCTAATAATGGGGTCGTGAAATTTACGCAGGACAATGATATTATGAAGAGCTATTTGCATGCCAAACGACATTCTTCGGAACGGTCATTAAAGATAGTTTCTTAGGTCTTGATTAGGTCCGGTATGATAGCGTCCTATACCAAACCAAGGCACCAAAAAATTGAAATCTGTTTTCCGAATAATGGGGTCGACAAGGTCTCTGTTTCGTTTTCATTGGGCCACCCTGTATCTAATATTGAAAGAGTGGAAATTAAATCAGACGTTGAGGCTGAGTTTAAATGGATTGTTGTAACTTTATTTTTTTGTTCTATTCTATTTGCTTCCCGATGACATGAGGAGCTGTCAATTTGAGAAGCAATTTAGAAGACTGTTAAAGACATTTTTATTTGAAAACGTTTTCTACACCTTAACAGAGTTCCGTGAGTCACTGCAATGACGGCCTATATGTTTGTTTTGTTTGCAGTTATTTTGTTTGTTTGATTTTGTTGTTATATATTTTGTTTGTTTGACATATTTGTATTTTAATGTATTTTTATTTTCTTTTAAGTTTGGACTAAGATATATTTTTTTATTTACATATTTTTTTATATCTAAATTTAATTATATTAAACTTGCCTGTTAAAACATACATATGATAGGTATTTTAAAAGCATATTATGGATTTGTTAATTTGACTGTGATTATGAAATATTGACTTGCCTATGTACTTTCTTGTACTTATTGATGGGGAAGTAAATATTTGATTTTGATTTGATATTAATCAGGATTGTAAAAGAAAATATCTGAGGGTATAACTTTATTTAATTGTTGGCTTATTTTGGATGTATGGCAATTTATTAATAATATCAGTAAAAACGGAAAAACGAGTAGATCTTTCTTCCGTGACAATTGTTTGTGCATGTAAATGCAAACAATCACCAATTATGAATAAAATATCGACATAAAACTATATAAAAACACATGCGAATAATATGAATCGCATTACAAATACATATACCTGAGTGGTAAAGGTAAACCTGTTGACAACATAATCTGGACCAGATTGCACTTGTATTTTATTTTAATTGCTTGTTGTCTTGACAGAATCTTTGCGTATTTTAATGGATTTTCCGTGTTAAAGTGCAGTTGGAGAAAATAATTTAGTTGCTTGTGAATACTGATTGTACCGATTTCAAACAGGTATCGAGTAGTCTTTAGGTTAGACCGTTTTTAAAACATTATATTTAAAACATTGTATTGGTTAAGCCAAACCAAAGTTATAGACATTATCATAGGTAAAATTTCGTCCTTCGCTGCTGCTTTTATTTCAAGCTTTACAATAAAAAGTGATACACCAAAAAGATGCCGAATCTCAGTAGCATTACCGTGGTAGTATTGTTTTTCTAACTTATATTGCGAAATTTTCAATAAAAATGCATTTTTCGTATTACTGTATCTATTACGCCCCCTAGCGGTATAGTTAGGAACTAAAAAACTATTTCCATCGATTTCCCATGGTGAATTTCCCTAAAAGAATTTTTTTCCCATTGTCCTACGACTATGATTGCCTGAGATATGCTACCTGTCCACCCTTAATGGAATACCCGGTACTTTGTTTACACGTCAAAATTAAACAGCAAGAAATTATTTTAAAAACCTGCTGCATTGTTGTTTTCAAACTAATTTCCATGCAAATGATAAAACGTTAAAACCAAAATATTTATCAGTTTTCTCCTTTCATTTTTATGGACCAGGTAACAACAATGACTCTCATTTTCCTTAAACATCCATTGTGTAATCTCCACACAATACAAAACTACAAATGTCAGTTTGTATGTTATATAAAAATAGAATGACTTTCTCTCCCTAAACATGACCACCCTGGGGGAGCTCCAATCCACCGTATCTACACTAATCGTGTGGTCATCACAAAAGATCTTATCTCTCGTTAAAAACCGACTCTATTAAAACCCATTTTGAACATGAAAACGCGTGTTTAGCGGATATATGCCGGAGTATTACAATTTAAAATACCGCTGCGCTTAGTTTTAATTGGTTTATATATCAACTGTCTATTTTTTTCTCTCTCTGGCTGTTTTATTCTTAGTTACGGGGGTTTGTACAGTGTGGGCTTTCAATAGTTTTATAAGATTCAGCTTAAACCAGGAGCCGGTAATATTTGCTAAGTCCATTTTTTCCTGATCCATACAAAGTTTGAACTTTGCAACTTTGACATTTGCCAATTATTGTTTAAAATTTGACTCTTTTTTTAAATCTGCGTTTACTAATTTTATTTCGAATATCTTTGCAGTCAAACTCTATAACCGATATATTTTACCATTATGTGTGGATTTTGGTTCTTACTGTATAAAGAAATAATTGTATATTTGTAATGAATATCGGGACACCCTTTATATTTGACAAAATCGGAAATTATGTGTATGTAAGCCGTTAGTAGATAGTTCTTGGTATAGGTACAGTTTCATGATTGATGCAAACAAATGGGCTTTATGAGCGCTTGACTAATGGCATGGAAGGTAAAAGGTATCTGTGTGGAAATGGAGCTATAAATCTCCTTGGAGATATTATAACATTAAGAAATATAAGTCGGTTGCATTTTACGCAAAGGGGCGCATACACATTATACCCACTCTGTGACTTGTTGGTCATCAATAATACTGTTGAGCGGGCGATTTTTGATCTTTGAAATAATATAATATTGCCGACATGTACAAATAGACTCTCATTTAAATGTTATAACTGCGATGCATTTTCAAGGAATCTAGTTGGTAAATAAATTAACAATATGTTTCATTTTGTAAATTAAGAAAGTGTAATTAGCCACTGCATTTTTATAAAATCGATTTTTATATAATTTTCTGAAGTTCTAGTTACTAGCACTGCTTGCTACAAAATATTTAACAGTGCTGGCTCGCGGATTTGAAAAATGCATTGTCCTTCATCTCAATACATATTTTACGAGCGGTGTTACTTAAGGCAGGCACAGACTATGATCACGTCACGTGAGATTACATGATACGTCCGAAAAAACCTGCAATACAATTTATGCTTGCTTATAAATAGGTTTAGAATCACACTATGGCAACCTCATGCAGCTCACGCTCACGCATGAGAACAGTGTTGCCCTTTTACACAAAATTACCGAATTTTAACATCATTTTGTCATAGATTTGCTAATAAAATCGTGTCGTTGAGACCTGTGGTGTTGTTATTTGGCCCAGTCTCCATCTGGGTATTTTGTATTCTGATTTAAGCATTCTGGTAGTTTTGTAGTTTGGTAGGTTTATTTATTATTAGTTTAAAGTATGTAATATTTGTCTTGTGATTGGGCTCAGGCCTGTTAGGCAATATATGATTATTATTATTATTAAATTAGTTTAAACAATTGAGTTTCAGATAGAGCACAGCTGATATTCTTAACCCAAAGTTTGTGTTTTGTATGATAATGGATATTCTAACTTGTTAATTTACTTTTTAAACTTCTGATTCGTGTATAAACAGTCCCTATGATTACAATAAATTGAACTTTTATGATTATTCTTATCCCATTTGTCTTTATTTATGCTGTATACACTCCGGCGTAGCCAAATCTATAATTTTGGATAAGCGATCACATAATTTAAAACCATGTTAGCGGCAACACTGGGGCAGTCAGTCAAAATATGCAATGAAAATGACTTATGCGACGTTACATAGTTTGTTTCTAACCTGTGATGGTCATGTGATATTTTGCCGATGTGATAACATGTGACCTCACGTGACGTGATAATAGTCTGACTGCGCCTTTATTGTTTTGCAAGGCTGCTTTCGCTTAATATTGTTCAGTGAACGAGCTCTGGGCTCTGCATAATAGGGCCTATGCAGAGCTGCTTATTATTATAAAATACTTTCGAAAAAAACCACTAATTCTATGCAAAGTATAGCCTGTAAAATTAAGTGCTAGTCATTCTCTTTTACAACACTTTACACAATTTGAGGCCATTTCTGATGTACACACACTAAGTAAATTAAAACCATAATTACTATCATCCCTCATCACACATAAGTACCCTTTCGTTTGGTTATTCCAAAGACACAATTATATTTACCAAAAATAGACAGCCAATGTGTGGTGGAAAATACCGAGAAAAACAGTAACAAATAACTCAGAAGAATTAAGTATTAATAAGAATCAAACACCAAACATAACTGGCTTTTTTGCCTGATATATCTCTGTCCTTTATTGATCTCACTCTAGTGTCAATTGCTACACAGTATAACAGATCCATATACAATGAAATGTCACTGGATATTCCATATGCAAAAGTTTCTTAATAAAAAAAAAACAGCCAATTAAACGTTAAACGTTAGGGATGAAAATGGCTGATATTTGGCGTTGAAGGAAAACTTCTAATATTAATTTAGACAAATAAAATCGGTCTGCAAAACTTCCCAAAAGATAAAAAACCTCAAGAAGTTGCACCTCCCGCAAAAACAGTGCTTTAGAAAAAGAGAGGAAATCGAGTGGCACCGATGGGGTCCAGGCTTTTATAAATATTTTGATGGTGCTTCTCCCATCTTTACATAAATGCTCGGCGTCAGCTGATACAAACTTTTTTACTTTTGAAATCCTATAATATGCAATAATTTATCGAAACAGTGATAAAATAATTCAGAAGTCTATTCGAATTAAAGATTAATACGTTAACTCTAAATCTGGCTTCTTTGCCTGCTATATCTCTGTCCTTTTCTGTGCTCTCACTCTAGCATCAATTCCTACAGAGTATAACAGATCCATAAGCAATGAAATGCCACTGCCGGATTAAATTAATATAATTTATTTTTACATAATTATTATGTCTTGATACTTGGAGAGGTACCTGAAATAATGTAGAGGTAGGGTTAAAAATGAATTGATATTTTCAAAAAGTTTTTCCCTCTACATAACATATTGATTTATTATTTTTTGGCCCCCTAACCTACTGGACCTGACAAGCCGCCACTGATATTTAGTCGTGACATACAATCGGTAGGACGCTGTATGTATACGGATATCTACAGCTAAGACCTCCATCAAGCTATATTTATGCAGGCACTATTATAATAATAATTGTAAATGAATAACAATATGCATAAAAAAGTGATTAATTTGACAGTAGTAATTTTATTCTTCGGAAATGGTTTTGAAATTTATCGTTAAAACATAAATAAAATTTTAATAATACCTATACGCAATAAAGTGGACAGTAATGTACTTGCTTGCCATTCATAATGCAACAATAAACATTTTTCTTTTAGGCTGATGAAGGAAGAATTACTCAATTTTAAATAGACAGCGAAGGGCAAACGTAGCCCACCTCCCCAAAATATTTTTTTCGAGGTGCGTATTATAATTTGTTATAAAATACGATTCATTTACGAGATCTAGAAATATTTTGTCACTGATTATTACTTATCTTCTGATTCATTAATCTCGACGGACGCTTCACTAACATTGTTAGCATACTGATTGGTCGAAAAGAAATTAATTTGTGTAGAAATTGCTCTGATGTTAAAAATATCTGAACTATATAACTGTTTTGTTGGATATAGCCCAACATTTTTGTATCACACCATTTTAATACAAATCACCCCCAGGCTATGACATCCAAATTTTCTTAATTATTTATTTCGAGTGACTCAGGTTTAAAAATTTGCCAAAACTTCGCATTTTTTTAAAACTAAGTAGTTTAATATGATTTAAAATAGATCTATTTGAGCAGCATAAGTAGTGTAAAATTGATAATTATATTTTGATTGTTGCAAAACTCGTTTGGTGATGTATTTAATACAATATCAAGGGTCTAACTTGCCTCTATTTATTCTCTTCTTTTTAGTATTTTGTAAAATTTGTTAAACAGTCATTTAGACGAATAATAATTCTAGGGTTATATCGTTTTAGTTTTCCAAATTTCGCAAAATTACTCTTAAAAAAAGGCAGAGACAGAGAAAATGAAATAATGAAATAAACTAACATGTACGAATTAAAAAGAAAATAGAAAAAGATTAGAACCCACATCTCCCGATTGCCGGTCAGGTGTTTCTACCAAATAAACTATCGTGGCACATGTATGGAACTTCCTTAATTCGTAGTTGCCTTGCTTCTAATGTGCTCTTTTGCAAATCGCAAATAAATCATATTATACATTTATGTATACGAATTAAATATCGAGAGGTAGCACAGCACATTATAAGCAAGGCGAGCACGAATTAAGGAAGTTCCATATATGTGCCACGGTAGTTTAATTGGCACCGGAAAAATTTCAATTTTTTGATGCTTTTGCTCGGTATAGAACTATAGAACGCTATCATTCAAGCCTTAAGAAACTATCTTTAATGACACTGTTTCCGCATGTCGTTTGGTATGCAAGTAGTCCTTCATAATATCATTGTCCTGTCTAAATTTCACAACCCTTCAGGCTTAATTGCATGCCACAAAATGCGCAATAACTACCTCTTAAAACCCACTAAATTTCATTTGCATATCTTCACCGGTTTCAGAGCAATCAATAAATCTTCAGTTTTTAAGAAAAACACCCCGTATCTCAGAAAACGAAGCATTTGCGGACATATGTTTATATAGCAAACTGTCATTATTTTTTCATGCAGAATTATCTCCTGGAGTTTGTCGCACTTATTTACTAACACCCTGTATAATATGGTCGGGAGAACAGTCCCAGCTGCTACACCTGTATTAATTGTATTTGAAAACATCCCCTAAAACATCTGTTTCAGTAAAAAAATATTCAAAATATAAATAGATAAACATTTACCTGTGCGTGGTAAGAAACAAAAATCTTAAAATATTATTTATCTCATCTTATTTCCCCCCCTGTTTTTTTTTTATTTATTTATGCGTGAACGAATAAAAGTTATTTATATTAATAACTACCTAACTGACATACGATATCTCATAAGGTCCTTTCCTAGATTATACCTTGTGATGGCGTGAAATACGATCTGACTGTATAATGTAGAGAAACAACTGTGTGTTAGATTTTTTTTTCATATTCTCGAGATGGAGCATACTTGATAAACTGTAAACCCCTATGTTGAAGAATAAGGGTGGGAACTCAGGTAGTTTATTTTTTAAATGCATTTTATATCGACCATTGTTGTCATATAGGAATAGTCAGTAAAATAATAGCTATTTTTGCTATAGGAATGTTTAATTCATGTGAAAAAATAAAATAAGCCATAACTATATTGATTATTCATTATACAGGGTGCTTTTCAAAGGAGGTACAGTTCCTCGACATTGATTTTTCAAAATTATTCACATTCCAGCTTGTCTAGAAAGATGAAGCTTCAGTTGTGTGCGAGGGTTACGCCCAGTTATTTCTTTCAGTTAATTTTTTCCACCTTCGGCTTTTTATTATTATTTATTTTGCTTGTCCACATGTCAAATGTCGAATTAGTATACCTACTATAATTATTTCATTTTCTTCAATAAATTTTGAAATCCCTCGTACTTTCAATTAATGCAATGTTATTGTGCGACTAATATATCACTAAATGCATGTCAGTAATCATGAATATTTAAAAATTTAAAACCAATGTCGAAATACTTAACTGTATTGCATAAAACATCATTTGTATGTCTGTCTTATTATCAATTATTGTTGTTATTAGATTTTTTTTTTCTGTTTTGTTTTAACTTCGATGAGGTCAAAAGTAGTTCAGTGAACATAAAATAGAGTAATAACAATACAAAATGTCATCTTAATAACGATACACACCATTTTCGTATCCGTTATAATTACTAGTGCCACACATGTCTAATATTTGTTATGTTTCAAATTCAATTTTAAATCACATATACAACGGGAGCATGTGCATAATTTTAACTATTTTTTAAAAATATTTTTGGGGTTTCTATCACAGAAATCTTATATTATATATATATACTCTAGAATGATAATCAAGTAGTACAAAAATGTAACCAAAAGTGTAGAGCTGTCCATAATGCGGATGATCACCAGTATCTTATTTTTCAACAGGACCGGCTTTGATTAAATGTAATATTACTGTTATGTTATAGGTATATTTAAAATTAAATTTTACCATTTGGTAACATTCAAATAATAAAAATGGAATAAAGGAATTTAAGAAATAAAAAATTACATTAAATATCTAACAGGTACAACCCAATAATAATAAATCTAAGCAGAAACGAGAAATAAGTAAAAATTCTAATACTGGAAAATATCTTAAGGACATGAGCATTCTAATTATTTATTTTATTATTATATAATATTTGTTTGTTTATACAACCGCCTTAGGCGTCTTACCTCTCTACAGCCTTCAAAGAAGGGGTCCAAGAAACAGTGACTTCACAAATATTTTCCGTGTCCATGTAAACCACTTCCATATCATCCGTACTACTCGCAATAGTATTTTGTGACAAAACATGGTTGGTAGAACTTGTATTCTCAACAATTTCATGGAGGATTCTATAATTAAGTATATTCCAGTTTAACAAGAGAATTCAAACGAACTTTGTATACCTACACAACGTAGGAAATAATTTCTTGACATACATATCATGCATTTTTGACAGACTGCTTTTAAGTAACCAGTGTCTTGATATCAAACGATTAAGAATTTAACTTCCACTCTCATTTACATAATCTCTTCTTTTCAACAAAAGTTTGGGAACTGCATCGGGTACGAGGGTGATCCTCTTGCCGTCTTCTCTACAAATGATATCTTCTGCAGCGAAATGCTTACTGCATATGACATTCCCATCACATACATTTTCCGTACTAGGATCCCAATGCCTGCATCCAAACATCATGTCTTTTTTTTGTCAAGCTAAAAATGAGTATCATGTCAATGGTATCATATTGACTCAAACTCAGACTGTTAGAAACCCGAAACAATAACTTATTGAAAATATTTAATACCAGGAATGAGACCTTCATTTTTACACCACAACACTATACACCTCATTGTTTGTTAAATAAACGAACTAAAACCAAAATAACAAATATTAAAAACAATTTTAATCACAAATATCTATCAACAATTAAAATATACCACGAATAAAACCATAACTCAATTATAAAACCTATCTGAATTGTTGTGAAGCCGACTCTGACATATATTCCCACTACGAGAAACGTCATTTGCGAAAACAGACGCTGTTGCGAAATCTCCTAAATTTAATAAGATTTGGAAAAAAATGTTTCGTTCATATTGCTGAAAACTAAACAGTATGCAATTTTACCGATAACATTTAATTATTTGATTTTGTCAAGCAGTTTCGTATGACGCAACATATGGATTTATTTATAAAACAAATATGTCGCATAAATTCTGTAAGGCGAACGACAAAATAGTTTTAAATATGGCAGCTCTGTACTGAAAATAAGATACTGAGGAGCTGCGTAGATCGTGAAAACTATGCATACCCGTTACACTTTTTGGTATTCGGCTGGATTTAATTAGCATTCTAGAGTACATATATAATATAAGATTTCTATGGTTTCTATAGACATCTTCAGAATATTTGTGAGGTCAGGGATATACAGGATGGCTGAGTTAACTCTGACGTGTCGAGCGGGGGCACTGTACGCAAAGGTCAATAAGAATCTTCTCTGATAGTCATCAAGATCCACATCAAGAACATTGTGGAATTGTCAAAAGAGACTCTCTAATGTCAGGAGAAACTATATAACCTCGTTCTAGTTTCGACACAAGCAGACTTTTTTTTATAAAGAATGACTTTTTCTTTTAAATCTAAAAATAAAAAAGTTCTTCCTCTTCAAAACTCTGTCCATGGACACATTGAATATTAAACGATATTAAATTGTTCTAATCTATTTGTATAATATGATTATCCAATTATTTTCAAAAACTCCACACATCACAAAAATGTGCACGGTATATCCATAAAATCTAATATTGTAAGTATAACACGAGCCCATTCCAGTGCAGGGTATAATATTCTCCAGTTTAACATAAAATTCGCTGAAAAATTAGCATAAAACGAGTGCATGCATAGGCACAGCTACACATAGGGTGTTATTTTACAAGGCAAAGATTGTGTATTATACGAGATACTGTCGATATAACCGGTGTAGGTATTGAATTCAATTTTTTATGGAGGTAGACGTACGTAAACAGTAATCATATATAATAACGAAATATTAGAGAGGGTCAGCCATAAGGAAGAAGATTGTGCTTGGGCTTCGTGATGCTTGGATTCGTTTGAAAATTATGAGTCAATTAAAAATATTAATAATATATACTTTACCCAAGAGAAATAAATAATATGTTGTAGTTTGAAATTTATTGATGTTTTGAGTCAAATTTGTAGATAAAGTAAATAAAAAACGCCCAATTGGTTCGTAAATAAGTTTACTTATACAAAAAAACTACGACTACTACAAATAATAAGAAATAACACAAACTAGGTAATACATTTATATTAAATGATAACAAAATATCGAAAGCGACAGTTTATAATATTTTTATTCACAATACCACAGATCTATAGTTATTATTCTATGACAATACGTTATGTTCTTATCTTCGGTTAGACTCATTGAGGTGGGAGGAGACGCTATATGTTATCAAAAGCGGGTGCAGGTAGGCCATACTAGTATGCTACCTCTGTCATTTGACGTGCTTTCAAGATGATAGTGTTATTTACAAGTATTTTACAAGTTTTCTTAAGTTTTTCGTTGTTTTTTGGACGGTTATTTAACAATATACTATAATGGTGTCCTGTGCTCTGCGTAGTTGCAGTAGTAGAAGTGAAATCGACAAGAAAATATCAGGAATAACGTTGCATAGATATGTATTAAATATTGTAAACATTGTACAGGGACGTACTCAGGGTTTATATGTAGGCGACTAAATACGTTAATACCAGGATGTATTATTTAAGTAAAAATTAAGTAGATAAGTCACTTAGCAAACGGCAACATTTAAATAAAATTGGTTTGTTCAAGGGTTATTAATATATAATTTATAAAGTACTAACGTCTTTTATTCCTGTATTTTGGTATCAAATATCAATAATTACCTATATTTCAAGTGTTTTGTACACTGCTGAACATTTCAAATTAAAGTATAAACCCAAGCTGCAAATTAAAAAACAAAAACGTCAACAAAAATAGCCAGTGCGGCTCTGGAGAATCCGCCATATTGGTATGCTATTACGCCCCACCCAATGCACCCGTTTGTGTACAATGTAAAATAATGCTTATAGCGGCTCCTTATATCTCAATGGTTAGACTCAACTAGTTCAATTACAATTATACACAAAAGGGATGAATGAAAGTTGAAACTAGGTATTTAGGTATGTAAAAAACTGGTTTTATTTGTGCTCAGTGCTGTATCGATTATTGCGGAATGTCTTATGTAAACAAATAGTAGGATTTTTAGACATTTTCAAGAAAATTTAGTATATAGCACTCACCTATGTAATGAATCGTCTATTGTTAAGTTATATGAGTTGCATTGTTTTTTTTGTGACTACGAAAGGTTTGTGTTCCTTGGCAGGTAGGTATAGTGTTTCTAAAGTTAATTTAAAAAATCACAACTCGATATCCCTTTGTAATGTCAATACCGACCGTAACCGTCCATAGGTGCACCCTTTTAACTTCTCATAATAATACATGTCCTACGATATTTAAAAAATTCTTTATGTATTAAGAATTATTATGTTCATTTATATAAAAGTATACTGTATTTTTCCTTGCCGCTCCAACACGGCAACATATAAACCTACGCTGAAAAAGACTGTTTTTGTTTTTAGAAGTTTAGACATAGATGCAAACGTACCTAGTCCGTGTTGGAACAGCAAGGAACATATACCTTTATAATAATTAATACTATTGTTAATACTTGTTATGCATAGAAGTAGATACATTTATAATAATATGCTTCTGATATTATAAACTAACAACAAATTTTACTCACTTAGTAAGTGATATATTCTATAGAACGTAAAATTTTTATAATTCCTATGTGTATTCGTCACTTATTATTATTATTTTCAGATCTTAACTGATGATAAATATTTAAAAGAAGACGCTGGATTTGTACATATAAATCTTGATGCTTAAACTCCCAACGTGTTCCGCTCGTGTCGCATACCGCGTGTCGTATATAAGCCGTGTCTGATACAGTGACTGCAAAAAGTTTCACCAACTTGAGGTTTTATGAAAAATTATTATCTAATTTGATAGATCTTCTTTCATTTTATTAATCTAAGAAAAACTATTGAACAAATCATGGTTACAATATTTTTCCACCGTGTTTTACTGTCTGACACAAATTTTCTTGTTTAAATCCCACATTCTTCTTTTGGTGCCATGCAGATTACTGCGTAAAGCGTCCTCCGTTTTTCTTATCATATGACTCTATTAATGGCGGCTTCTTGGAGCGACTGGAAGTCGCTTATTCCCGTCCACTGGCGTATGTTTCTAAGCCAGGACAATTTCCTCCTTCCAATGCCTCGTCTTCCACCTTCGATCTTTCCCTGTAGTATCAGGCGTTGGAATTCGTATCGCTCTCCCCGTACAATGTGTCCCAGGTAAGAGATCTTCCGCTTCTTAATGTGTTCGAAGAGTTCTCGGTCTTCCGAACCAGCCATCCTGAGCACATCATCGTTTCTGACGTGTTCCGTCTCAGAATCCACATCTCGAATGCTTCAATTCGGCTGATAGAAACAGCTTTAAGCGTCGACGCTTCCGCTCCATATAGGAGAACCGACCAGACATAACATTTAACCATTCTGTACCTGAGTTGGAAGTTTAAATTCCGGTTGGTGAGGAAGTTTTTTAGTTTTAGAAAAGTTGTTCTTGCTTGTTCTATCCTGCACCTAATTTCAAGTTCTGGGTTCCACTTGTCGTCCACCACAGACCCCAAGTATTTAATCTTATTGACCCGCTCTATTTGCTCTCCATTGAGTTGTAAATTTCCGATTATATTTAGATTAATCTGAGAAAATAACACGTTGCCAAAAATTATTTGTTTCATTCATATACATTTATTTGCAAACTCTTTTTTTTTTTCGATTAATTCAATACTTGTTGAAGTCACTGTAGTTATTTTTATTACTGTCGGTATCCTTTGGCAGGCATGATTTATTATACGTCTTGTACACGAGGGAGAAATGTATGAAAAAACGCTGCATTCGATGCCCTTTTATAATGTAAAGAGGCATGCTGGGAACGGATAGCCCCGTTAGAATCGTTATATTTATATTTTTTAAATTAACTTTGGATAAACTATACTAAAATGTATTTTTTATGTAAATACTACTTGTTTTCCGATAGGAAAATATACTTTTGGAACTCACTGTATAAGTTTACGATCACCCTATTGTATTCATTATCTTGTTTAATGTTTGGATTGTTTACTTTTCGAGTTGAATGTTAATGTTTCTCTTCGTTTTTATGCCAATTAAAGCCTTGTAATCTAAAAGGTATTTTAGTACAGTCCTATTACATGATCTCTGAATATATTCCAAATAAATAAATATTCCATCAAATAGCGAGTAGGTACCTATTTATAATTTAATCCTATTTAGACATTAACTGTATCGTATCGGATTTTCAATGCTGTTTATGTAATAAATGAACAACAAAACGTCCTTCATCGTATGTTTGTCGATCGGTTTTTATCTGCCTTTTAGAATCAGTTTAATCTAGAACCGCCAAATAGATGAATAGAATAGAAAGAAACGAACCAAAAACAACATCTGAAGAAAAGAATAAAATCCGAATGGATGACATGCAGAAAATGCGGAACGTGACTCAATAGTAAACTATCCTTATCTATGTGTGTTGTTGATGTTTTTTTTTTCTGTTTATATTTTGTCTTCTTTTTTGTTGCTGCACTTACTTCTGTGGCTTGAATGGAAAGGCATTGTAGCACGCAAACTTCATTAGCGGTAAAGTGGCCATAGATAAAGTGGACATTTGTACTATGAAGACATATGGCGAATTGGCAAAAAGTGTAGTATGTTGGTACTTAGCTTTTCGTTTGTGTCGACATATAGGGATCACAGAGTTAGATGGTTACAAAGTTATTTTGTGCGATATGGTTGGGTTTCTGTGGTGTTTAGACCCGATTATCTACTGTGTGGCAAACGAATCTGTAACAGCGAAAGGACTAGTTCTAGGCGATACAAATAATAATGAAAAACGCTCAGCATTTTTAAGTGATTGGGAAAATAAATTATGATATTCTGTAAAATCGACAATACCACGCGAAATGGGTGTTTTATTACAACTGCATTCCTCTTACCGACGCGTCGCGACGCCGCGCTGTTACAGATCCGTTTGCCACACAGTATTTACTATGTAAGATTTATTGAAAATACCACAAAAATGTTTTGTTCACTATCAGTCGGGGGAACAAAATACATTAAATGCTACTAATAGTAACCAGGGCAATGTTATAGATAGAATAAAGTGAATTATTGTTGAAACTCACAACTTTAATAGCATGTTTTAACCTTAAATTGTTTCCATTGTAAATAAAATCTGTTTGAACCCAATTAACACCTTCATAAAACCGAAAATGGATATAAAACTTTACTATTTAACATATTTGGATAATAAGAATTTCAATTCTCCAAATATAGACAACACAACACAAGTAGAACAACTCATAAAAGACACACACATGTTTTGAAATTGGTTTTCAGTATAACACTATAATTACATTTGAAAGAAAAACCTTTTAAAAGTTTTGTGCGTCTGAATACTTCTATAGGATGACCTAGTTAAACTCAAACTTATATTTTTAGCCATTTCATCACATTTGAGATTACTATAAATATTTTTTTTTTGTAATAACAAAAATTCTGTTTTTTCCTCACAAAATCATCTGAAGGTAGCATTCAACTAAAACAAAGTTTGCTTAATCCAAGAAAGCTGTTAAAACCTTGCATAGTTATATACCTAGCTGGCGCAAAATCTGTGCAGGCAGCAAAATTTTTGTAAACAAACCATTTTATTGCTTTTCCAAATTTACGCCTTTATAATAATAATACACCGGTTTTTAAAATGCTGCTGGTTTTTAAAAAGGGAGATAAGCATGATGTAGGAAATTATCGTCCTATATCAATTCAATCATTTTTTGCGAAGGTGTTTGAGTTTTTACTACATGAAGCACTTTTACAGTCTTCAACTTACTCACTGTTGTTTTGAATTTGGTTTTTATCGGTGACTCCAAGTTCCATCAAGGTTGTAGCCCTAAGAATCGATCGAAATCTTTGTATTGTTTAACGATGGATTGAATTTTAGAAAATAGTACAACTCCTTCCTCCTGTAAATGCCAAACCAAAAGTTACTCAAGTAAGTTAAATTTAAAAACTATCGTGCCGAATATAATTTTGTGTCCACACTGTAGGCACAAATCTTGGTGTTAAGTGCATTTTAATGTAGTCAATGGGTCTCTTCCTTTTGTATAGATAAACATTTCGTTTATGTTTTTCTGTTATGGTACCTCTACGTTTTTAAACGTAAAAATTTATTCGTGTCTCTCTTTCCAGGGTTGTTTGTTAGAGTAGGAATTATTTTAACACGGGAAAAAATAAATACATAATATACTTAAGTAGACAAACATGTTTTAAGTGTATTTTAACAGCAGGGTGTAATATAATATACATATATAGAGTTGTATTATAATACACAACATTGCTGGTTTTTTTTCTTTTAAGGTTGTTAAACGATGTTTAGACAGGAAAATGTTTATAAAATTTAATTGTTTGTAAGTTTATCAAATAGCTACTATAGGTATCTTCTTCAGTAGGGCAAAATATCATCTATGCTTTTGGACACAACCTCACCAAGATATGCATTTTTATTTTTTTGGTAATCTTGAACCTTTATTTTGACTTCAAGCAGCGGCAATTTTACTATACACACCTACGCCTAAGAACTGTCAAAGTAATCGGTCAAAAAAACTTTTATTAAAGAAAAATCATCACATAAAATAGCCTAAGGAATCACCACTTTAACTATTGACACCCAGTATAGCATCAACTATTTCCCTATGGGCAGCAATTACAAATTGATTTTAATACCGTTTTGATTCCAATGCAAATATTTGTCTAACAAATATTTTTAAGTGCGGTGTTATGTGCTTAATGTAATATTTTGATAATCGATGTTATGAAGTGGGTGCCGTTCTAATCGTTTTGTAAATATTTATTTTCTAGTGTTATTATAGTAAAAATTATAAAGCGGAGATATTTATAGGTACTGGATTTTAAAATAATTATCACTGGTACCGCTGATTCAATAAACGTTCTATAGGGTGTTCTTTAATGATACGCGATTATTTAATTCTGTGATTCTACAAGAAAAATCCAGGTAAAAACTTCGACTCGATTGGCCTTATATCAAGTAAAAATATATCCACACCTAACCTATCCTAATCTGGACTAAACTACTGAAAACTAATATTGCTGACTGTTTAGCCGTCAATGACGTTCCCAGGGAACACCCTGCGGAGGCAGTCAGCTTCGTTCCCCTCTCCTTCAATAAACCTTCATTAAGGGATGCTCTTATAGGTTAGATTCGTGATTTATAGCATTTTGTGTGAATCAGCGTTTGTTATTGAAAAAAAAAATTGCAAAGAGTGAATTTCGAGATTTTTAATCAAATAATTAATAACTCTGTAGATAATTTATAAAACTTTGTTAGTTGAGAGAAAAATAAGCGAATCTATGCGGGAAGTATAACATCATGACGAGACTTCCAAATTACCCAAATACTAGAAACTTATCAACTTCCACAACAATAAAATATCTACTCGAAAAAATTATATTATCAAAACATACATTTGGAAAGTACGGAAAAAGTTCCTTGTTTGGAGAACTTTGCCAAAAGTTTTTGTACGTGTAAAGTTTACTGTGAAGCCCACTAGCAATTTTTGAAGTAAGTATTCAGTTTCATGTGTTTTTGATATTTTTCTCACAAAGTTTGCTATGGGTATTGTCGTCTTTTTTCGTCATCATCAAAAAGTTACAAAAATCTTTTATTGTTTTTCTGAAATGCTGACTTAAAATTCACAATAATTTTGTATGCATTGCTTTAGGTAAAGTTTTATATCGGCAAATCTGACAACATAAATTTTTTTATTCAGTTTGAAAATATGAGGCGCTTGTGCAAGGAAGAACAGAGGACTGCATTTGGTAACTATGTCTCTAATGTACAGAATTCTCTTAGGAACGATCCTCAGAGTTTTTGGTCATATTTTCATAACAAGTCTGGAACTTGCCGTATCCCAAACACTATGTGGTGGGACGGTGAGTCTGAATGTGATCCTCAGGCTATTGTTAACTCCTTCGCTACTTTCTTTCACAGCGTCTTTCTTGATTCATCTCAATACTGTGCGCCGTGTGGCTCTGTCAGTACCAATGTTTTCCACGTTGGTCAAATTGAATTATCTGACATATTCTCAGCATCCAAACGCCTTAAGAACAAATTTATCTCGGGTTCTGATAATGTTCCTTCATTCTTTGTCAAAGATTGCATTTCCGTGTTGGCTACTCCTCTGAAGTCAATTTTCGACCTAATTCTAAAAAAAAACACTTACCCGGATCTATGGAAGGAATCTAAAATTGTCCCAGTCTTTAAGTCTGGCGACAGGTCTCATATAAATAACTATCGTCCTATTTCCTTATTATCTAACTTTTCTAAGCTGTTTGAATCTATCTTGTATGAACGGATTTACACGGAAGTTAGGCGTTTGATTTCGGTCAACCAGCATGGCTTTATGTGTGGGAGATCTACGGTCACTAATCTGTCAATCATTTCTCACTGTATCTCTGAAACTCTGGACCGTGGAGGTCAACTTGATGTTGTATACACCGACTTTGCAAAAGCTTTCGATACCCTGGACCACGGTGTCTTGCTGAGTAAGCTGCATGTGTTTGGATTTCATTCGAACTTGATAGCTTTGTGTGACTCTTATTTACAAAACCGTAAGCAATATGTATTTTACAACGGGTTTAAATCTAATATTTATTCTGCGACCTCAGGGGTTCCGCAGGGCTCTAATTTGGGTCCATTATTATTTAATCTATTTATCAATGACCTGGATCAATGTCTGTTGGAACGCAGGTTGTTTTTTGCGGACGACCTGAAAATCTTTGCTTCCGTGATTGCAGAGTGATTTATATGCTCTTCAAACATGGTGTGACCATAATAGATTGACTCTCAATATTCAAAAATGCAAATGCCTTAGTTTCACGCGAAGGGCTACGCTTATTGACTATCCGTACACCATTTCCGAAATTCAGCTTGAGCGATGTCATGCGTTCACGGATTTGGGTGTCACATTCGATCACAAATTCACATTCGATCACAAATTCTTATTCCTGGACCACATCAATAGAGTGACATCTGAGGCGTCACGTATGTATGGCTTCATAATGCGTAACTGTAGAGGCTTTGATAGTGTTTCTGTGCTCATTACTCTGTTTAACACATATGTCAGATCGAAACTAGAGTACTCGTCTATTGTCTGGTATCCTCAGTATAATGCTCACAAGTTGGAGATCGAAAAAATACAACGCCGGTTTCTAAAGTATCTAGTTTTTAGAACAGATAGGGTTTATCCTGTTAGAGGAATCGATCATTGTTTGTTGCTGTCTCGTTTTAATATGCAGAGCTTGGAATATAGAAGAATTCAGTGTTCATTAGTAATGTTATATAAATTATTGCGAGATAAGATAGACTGTTCTTCCTTATTATCAAGTATAAATTTTTTAGTTCCTAGATTGAATACTAGATCAAATGCGACATTTTATTTAGACAGAGCTAGAACTAATGTGTTATTGAGATCGCCTGTACATATTATGTGCAATAATTTTGATTCGATTTCTGGTAGATGTGACATTTTTACAACGTCAGAATATAACCTTAAAATGTTAGCTGCAGAAACATTTATAGTGTAAACGTGTGTATTGTAAGTTTCTTTGTGTATTTAATTTAATTTAATAGTTATTGATTTTGTATGTATTGTCCTGTAATTGGGAAACTGTTGGGCAATAAATGCTTTATTATTATAAGAGGATGCCTTGAAAACTTTTCTTATTAATGCGTATTTTGAGGAGTTTGATAAATCATACTGACTACAGATCAACTGTCCAGGCATTAATGTATTGAGGCTGTGGACGTCCAAATGCGTGCGGGATGTTATTCAAAGCAATCCTTCTACTGAGAATATTACCGCCTATTTATACGCTACTTTTGTTGATATTATTTCCCTCGTACGTCACTATTGCGATAGTAAAGTTCCCCTACAGTATCAAATTTACAATAACAAATTAAAAAGTTAACTAATTAAAAGCCTGCTAAATGTATATATGTGTAAAAGTCTAAAACATGATATATATATCCTACATTAGTCAGTTGTAGGAGAATCTCGTTAAAATTCAGATTTAAAGTTAACAAGCGGTGCCAAACGAAACGCTAAACTCTCTTTCACAAAGTAAAAGCAAACTGCAAATATAAAAGTTGAGTAAATTGTTGTAATTGTTTAATTATCTGTCTGTGGAGTTTCTGGAGTTAAATGTTAGTGTTTTGATTCAAAATATGTGTAAAGGCTGTCTCACGAATCACGCTCAACTGCGGCCATAATTTCTTGGGTTATATTTGTGATAATAATATTGTCGTTGACTTTGATATAACCGGAGGCTAGTAAAAATAGTCTGCAATCCAAAAATCGGTAAAAAATAAATATTTTTCTTTCAGTGTCCTAATATTCATCACATCACAAAAGCAAAAATATTAATTACTCTCAGTGTAATGATCCCAACTCCCAACAGAGGCATTGTATCATTGAAAAGCCCCAAAAATACCAAACACCAATACACTCTTTGTGTTCTAGTTGTGAATTTTCTCGTTAATTACGAAAGCTCCGAGTGTATAGCTCGAAACAAAAAAAAATAAAGAAAAAGTTCTATTGTCACGCGATTTCAATTGATGCGAAGCTATAATATAAGAATCCTTTTTCGGGAGGGCTGAGATGTTATAGCAGACATCCACCAATATATAAGTATATAGTAGTCGGCACTGGTATATCCTTGTCAGACACCCTGGAACGCGAAACAATGCTTCCGGCCTTAATTTATCACCCTGTGTGGGACCATTTCCTTTTTCCTTTTAGCGATCGGGAAGGTTTAAGATTGAACTTGGAAGATATATAATACTGCTTCTTGTCATCATTCCTGCTTTCGTGTTCGCACAATGTGTCGGCAGCGTTTAAAATAAGCGTCTTGGAACAGGAAAAAAATATAGATGAGTTGCTTTTGAAAAATATTATTGGTGCGTGCGTCTGGGTTATGGAAAAAATGTTTCATTAATCATGAGAGTGTTGTTACTTTTGAAGTGTTATTAATTTCTAACTCAGTAACTATTATATTGTTAACAAGATACCGTTGATTTTTAATACAGATTTTAAATATTCAATATTTAATCTACCTTATAACTTCTCCTGCAGGGACACCTTCAAAAAAGAAGGCATTTTAACAGTACCGTGTCTCTACTTGTTTAAGCTGTATATATTCAGGAACCTCTTATCAACTAATGGCTCGCTCCATGACTACGCCACCAGGGGCCGAAGTGAGCTCTTGCTGCCTAAGCCTCATCATGAGTTTTACAAGAGGTCGCCGCACTACTCTGGCATAAGCCATTTTAATTTGTTTCCCTCCTCAATTAAGTCATCAGCATCTTTAAATATTTTTAAAAATAAACTAAAACTAACAGATTTTTGATGAATGTCGGAACATTACACCAGTATGCTTCAGTATCTTCAGAAATCGCTTTAAACACAATTTCTATTACTGTATGGAAGTAGAAGACCAACACTTTGAGCATTTGTTAAAGTTAAAATCAACCAGTTGAAGGGTGAGTTTATCTTATGCCTAGTTAAATAAAAAAGGAAGCGAGATGTGGCTTTTTTTTATACGCTGTAGGAGTTATTTGTTAATTTGCGGCCCGAGCTCTCTAGAAGAATTATCCATAAATACTATGTTCAAACGTAATGTTTCGATTTACATTTTAATGCACATATTATTTTAATAATGCAGTATTGAAAAGACAAGGCACGCAAACCCAAATGATTACTAAACCATGGTATGGAACAGGTTGTTTTATAACACAACATTCATTACATCAGTAGGTTTTCACTGGTATTAAATATACCATATACCTAGAGGACATAATAATCATAATATAACAACTAATACTTATATTATAATACATTGTGACTAGTATGTGATTCTTTTTATCGATATTTTCCCCTCGAGAGAAACAATACAAACTTTATATACATGCAGAATTTAATTCCTTCCTATTGGATAATATTCTTATATGCAAATTCGTTATTATTGTATGTTTTCAATGTACGTCCTTATAATATTGTATATAATGAGGATGTAAAGAAAATAATAATCTATAATCACATATTATCAAGTCCACATTGTGCCTTTTATATAATAAATAAAAGTTCTACCCAACCTGCAATTTTGCAAGTCGTGTTGTTCGTTGGAATGAATTAAAATCAAAAAAAATATTTGCTGATTGCCAATGAAGTAACATTTTATGTTTATTCTGAATTCAGAGGTGCCGCAGGGATCAAAAGCTGGCCCGTTAAAATTTACTTTCTTTATCGATGACCTAAAGTTTTAATCTCTCAGATTTGACAGCGATTGCGTTAATTTGCAGAGCAAAAGAGAGCATCCAGTTATTTGCTGACAACATTTGGTTTAATTCCTTAAATAAACCTCATAGCTGAGGCAGCAACTTGTCGCTTGGTTTTCTGCTGTGAACTTTGAGCTGTCAAGAAACAGTAGCATACCAAGACAAATCGCTAAATTGTTGCTAAATGTAAATGAGGTTTCTCTCGTTAATAAAAATAATTATAAATATAACAACATTTAATAAACATTACCTTTTACATTCACATCTATTAGGCACTATCAACTGTAAATAAAATAAATATCAAAAGACCTACTGTATGTCTGGTAATCTCCAATACTTACTTATCTGACTACCTTAAGCTCCTCCAAGCATTTACTATTACTGATAAGTTCCTTTCTATATGAAAATTCTTTTACAACGACTAAGATAAACACTCGCTATCTGCTTTTAGTTATATCTACAGACTACTTACTATATACTGCTTCTGGCAGGCATTTAAAAACTGCCTTAGTGTAGATTTAAAATGGAAATTTTATAGGTCATATTTCTACATAAATCATTTACAAAATTAATTTTCCTTAACACAAATATAGGGTGATCCAAAAAGACGCGCACAAAATGAGTAGGAACACACATATTTTTGTATATGATTCGTCCCGAATATTTACACCAAATTCGGCACTGTTATTTGCTTGTATGGCCCAAATATTGTTGCAGTATTTTATCGATAGAGAACTACTTATTTACGGAGTTGTTTCCAACGTTGTTGTCAGTAAATAAATGATGTTTAAAACAATAACATTTTGTGGCAGTTTTTATGCAGATGGTCAATAATATTCAACCAGATTCACTAAATGTTTAAAGATTTCAGCAAAAAAAAACAATAAATAATAATAATAATTGGAACGCTTTTAAAATTAGTATTTAAAAACATAGTTGGTTAAATATTAAATACAGTAGACCTCTGTTTGGCGGTTCTCGGCTTTAACTAAGATAAAGCATATTTTGTGTTTTTTCTTTCGGGGTACCTCATCCAATCCAATCCAATCCAATGCATTTCTAAGGCTTTATCAACAGGATCATTTTGGCCACTTGCATGCGTTTGAATCCCCCTATAGATGATGTATGACGTTTCTAAGCGCAGAGTATATAGGATTTACAGCTATATTTTATATAAACGCACATACCTAATATGATTCAGTTGTTGTAGATTTATTGTAGGATCTTATTTGTGACTAGATAGCTATTCCTATTTATAAAACGTTAAAAATTGAATCAATAATAACAAGTATGGTATTCGCCGAAAGTTATATTTGTCATATCACAGATGTTAAATCATTTTGGAGAATTAGGATTTAAGCTTGAAATATTCGTTTTTAAAATTATTTTTGACGAGATTCCTTTAATTCGTATATAATGCTAAACGTTTTGGAAATGAATAACAGCATAATGTTATACTGTTGTTCTTTTTTGATTTTTTTTACACAAGCATTAATTGTTTAAATAATAAAAAAATACATTTCAATCAGAATTTTATTAAAATATAGTTACAGAAAGGGCTATAAATAGGTATGAGCCACAATAGACCTTCAGCAGACCCCCTCGCTTTAATTTATTAATTTACACCTCAATCCAATCTTATGATTGGATAGAGTAGTCATTACATTAATATATTAATATCATTGCGTTCACGCCCAAACAATCTACAAAAACTCATTGGGAAGTTCTCAAATTTAAAAAATCCAAGTCAATGATGATAACCTTTTCGTAAGGTACAATTTGTGTGGGCAGAAGATCGATGAATGTACGTACTATCGTACAACATGATGGAATATACAAGCGAAGCGTATGTGAGACACAAACCACAGACACACATTCTCACATAAGTTGATTCATGTCGTACAAGATCATAGCACGTGGTATCTACGATATATTTTCGTGTAGCATAATATGTGAACACAATCATGCACTATGGTGTTTGTGTGTGTGCAAAACGTCTATTGTTTACATCATCTAAAATGTACCCGTGTCTTTTGTCAGTATAAATCTCAAAACGACAATGTTGTTAAGAACATATTTGGCGAGTGAAATAAATATCCGAAAGGCGTTATAGAATTTCCAAATGATTCTTTGGGACAACGAGTTCAGCCTTAAGGTTTTAATGATTTTGTGGATTGACAAAGCTACTCTATTAATTTTGTAGAATGAGCATATATATATGGGCAAGAAGATCACTTTGTACCATATAGGGGAAGTTTCTTTAAGAGAATCGCATGAGAAACACAGTCAAATGCTCTAGAAAGATCGCAAAATACAGCCGTCAGAATGTGTCCTTGTTCCATTGCACCCACTATAGACTGCACTAACCTCATCAATGCCTGCTTGGTAGATCTTTGCTTTCGATATCCAAACTGTGTGTCTGAAAGCAGTTTATACTTATCCAGATAGCCTATTATTAAAAGCAAGCTCTATTGGCTTCGAAAGGATTGGTATTATAGAGATCGGACGATAATTGTTTACCTTTCCTTAAAATATTTGGACCATTTTTTTTTATAAAAATCCGCTTTCAAAAATACAAAATAAATGTGTGCATCCAGAACCTAAATTTATTCTGCTTTAGATCTAAATTAAATTGTCTAAACATCTGAACATTATATTTGAGCCATTAATCATAATGTCGGTGATATCGCAGAGACGGAAAAGGTGAAAATGGCATTATGAATAATATAAACTGCCTTTAGATAAGCACAAAACGTTGAAAAATATATACCTACGAGTATTATACCCCCGAAATGCACTTATCTCTCCACTTTATGGAAGAATAGCCACAAAAACCATTTACAAACAGGTCCTAATTGTAACTTTTCAACTGCCGCCGCATAGACCATTCATCATCTTTTCTGGCCTGGTGGATGCCGAGACTTTATATATATACATTTCTATTATACCTACATTTTAAGTAGATAAATACTACAGATTATTCTTTATGCAACGTTGTCATCTGTTGTGAGGGGTGTTCCAAACAATCCGTACTACATTAATAGAGTATACCTTTATATGCTTTTAGAACTAGTAGAGTATAGTGGTAAAATAATTCATAAGAAGCTTCCAAAACAATCCAGAATGGATGTTCACTTTGAGACAGATGAATAAGCAGAAGGTTACATTAATACAATAACTATTGTTTTCAATCAACAATCAAACGATTTGTAAGCTTCTTCAGAGGAATTTTACGTGACCGCGGTTAAATTGAAACTGAGGATATTTTTACAGACCGAAAAACTAACAAAGGCGCCTCGCCATCAATAGAAAGATCGGTGAGTAAATCAATAACAGAGTTGTCAATTCTAGAAGTCGTTCAGCGAAAGATTATTCCATGACACTCGTTTCTATGGCTTTCCTAAAGATTCATAAACTGAATGACTCACTTGCTTAATAGTTAGTAGAATTGAATTTCCAACATTTAATTTAGCAAAATATCTGAGCTCCATTTTAAAAATTATGGGAGAGATTTGTTGTTGATATTTTGATAGTCTGACCTCATGGACGTGATAGTATTCAGGATTTTTGTAATCATGTAAATTCTATCCATTCTAATAGGTATTATTTATTATTATTAGTCGTAAAACAGTAAACGGTAAAACCGATGAAACTGTTGCTCAGTTCCTAATTTGAGATTTTTGAAATATTGATGTCATCCTCACTAATCTTCTATAGCGAGTAGTGGACCAACTGATCGCCATGGTCCTCCATGAAATTGTCCAGCCTGTTCTTAAAGCTGTCAACCATTTGCGCCATTATCACCTCTTCAGGTAATGAATTCGATGCATATACAACTCTGTTTGTTATAAAATTCTTCCGAGGAAGTCTAGCACATCTCTCCTTGTCAAGTTTCTTACTATTGCCACGCAGATTAGGATTTATAGCAGGATGAAATACATCGAGATTCACCGAGTAGTAGCCACTAAGTATCTTGTATGTTTGAATTAGATCGCCTCGTTGTCGTCGATCATAAAGACATGTCAAATTTAAATCGCTCCTCATATGGTATATGTAAGTGCATGAGGTAGCTTAGTGAATCTCCTCTGAACCCTTTCCAATGCCTCTTTGTCCTTAATGAAGTAGGGGGACCAAACGCTGTTGGCATATTCCAATAGTGGTCTGACATACGATTTATACAATTGCAATATTAGAGAGTTTCATCTCGATTTGAAAGCTCTCTGTATCAGATACCACAGTCTATTAGCTTTCTTCACTGTGGCGGAAATATGGAGCCTCCCACTGCAAGTCCGCTGTTACTAGGACACCAAGATCCTTCTGCTGTCAAATTTAAAAGCCTCAATCGCTCCTCGTATGGTATATGGCTAAGTGCATGAGGTAACTTAGTGAATCTCCTCTGAAAATATGAAATATTCGGTTAATGATTGAAGAAAAAGGGCATTTTGTAGAACTTCTTATTGTCGTAATACAAATATGTCTCTAGGATATAGAGTGTATAGGAAGCCAACACACTGACAGATATTTCGACGCTCACTCACATCATCATCCAACTCAAAAGTTATTCGTTATAATTCATTACTTCTTCGTGCATTTTCTTTGTCACTGTCACAACTTGAATATTTATTAATACCCTGCCGGACGTTTTTGGCCTGTCCGTTTTTATGCGAATGATACAAGTGTCTTTGTTTCAGCCGGAGATGAGAGCCGGTTAGTACGGACTGCTAATTCTTAAATTATATCCTAATGAATAGTTTTAAGCCCCGAATTATAATGTAGGTGTATATATGAATATAATTATTTGTATCATTGCTAATGCTAATATCGAGGATTATTATTGACTATCCCTTAATGTATTAGCACAGTATAATAAATAATACAGTATTCTGACTTTCGCTTGCGAGTCGTCCTGCGCATATCGTCGCGCATGCCGCTATTATGGGTTAAAACGTCACAATAATCGCATTGACGTAGATAGATACCCGTCACTCCTGTGTTCAATATATAGTTCAGTGTCGGCGTGTACGAGATAAATAAATATTGTGTTTGTAATCTAATTCTGTGTTTTTGGTATAGTGTTCGTGAGAATTAAAAGGATTTTATTTTTATTAACGTATCCTATGATTAATACAATGAACAATCAGGGAGAACATGTATGTCCTTCAAAATGTTGTCCCAATAAGCGGTACACTTGCTCTAAACATTTAAACATTTTTTTCACTTCCCCACAGATCCTGTTAGGTGAGTAATAATTAAAAATAAAGATGAATACTAGATAATTTTACGTTTATAACATCTATTTGTATAACCGTAAAATTTATATTACGAAATGGCAGTATCTAATATGTTTTTAAACTAAATGAAAGTAAAACAAAAACACAAGTTGTATCGTGGCGAGACAGCATGATAACGCAATCAGCTAGGGGTTATATTATTGACAATATATATATGCCCCTTGTTTGACTTAAATTGCTGAGAACAGGATTCAGATTTAAGTCCAATGATGAAGTAATCGCTGAAACGCAAGCCTATTTTGATAATAAAGGGAAATTTTGTCATATTTTGTCATATTGTTATCATTCTGAGGAGCTAAAGAAAATGGAGTAAAGAGTATATTGGAAAACACAAATGGAAATCTCAACCCTCTTAAAGAACATAAAAGATCGGTCAGACTTCGGAATATAACCTCATCAGCATTCGCCAAAAATTATGTCGAAATCGGACACAAAACCAGAGAATTTCAAACAACTTCAGAAACGGTCGTAGTCTTGCTATCAGCCTGTCATCCAGGAGTGACAATTGTAATTGATAGGATCTTTACAAGAAGATGATTAAATACTACTTTTAGATTGGGATAAGAAGATTTGTCCCTCGTACATAGTGTATACAGACACTACAAGTCAAATTGAAATTCATGAATATAAACACAAACATACTGTTCTTCCCAAGCATGAAACAACAAACTACAAATTATAGCATCCACCGGCCCATCTATAGTGCACAATTTTCTATGCATATGTGTGTATTTTTTCCATGGGTTGTATTGTACCATAATGAAAGGTACACATGCAAGAAAGAGAGACTCCGCTATTATACGGTAATTACAGATATTATCGTTGCACTTGCTGAAGTGAGATTCAGAGACTCGTAAATGAAAGGATATTACCCACAATTTAGATTGAACATAACTTTTGCTAGTGCGCTGTGGCTATTAGATTTATGGCATCTTAAAAACAATTCGTGGCGGACGTACGGATATAAAATGAATACGCTCGCGTGCTTTGCCAATTTGTAATAAACTAAATTACTTTGATTTGAATTTGGAATAAAACTAGCATACGGGTTCTTTGAAATAACTTACGATACAAATTTTTAAACAATTTGAGTGTGATGATATGATAGCCCCTATAGACCGATTCTCAAAAATAATAAATACATTTTTTTTGCCAGAATGCAAAGTTTCGTTAAATGAAAAAATGACTTTTGGTAAATTATCTCTGTCTGTATGAATTTGAAGTTGACATGTTGCTAAATCAAATTTGCATCCATACCCATGTGGCATTTGAATTTCAACAGAAAAAAATAAAGTTTCTTTTATTTTATAAATCTGTACATTAATATTAAATTGAAAGCGATGGGACTAATAGAATGCAATATTTGGATTTGAAATTATTAAATATTTTAAACTCAACCTTAACATTTCTTTTTTTTTGTTTTTGGGAAAAGACTGTGAAAATAATGTCTAAAATCGTTTTGACTTTTCATCATCATTAGGATCGAGGAACTTAGTTTCACCATAGAATAAGTAAGCTACGCTAACCAGAAGTTTATCTTCGTGTAAATAGCATTGATTTGTATGGGATTTTTTGAAACTCGCGCAGATTTTGTGCGCATCATAGTATTGTTCACAATATCAAACAAGCGGGCAATAAATTCTGTACTAACAATTAAAATAGTACACAATTTCACATAAGCGGAATATTTTCGCGCAACTTTCGCAATAAAAAAAATATGTTTAATTTTAAAATATACTTTATTATAATAATATTTATTTCGTCTCATTCGTACTCATGTACATACACGTCGGTAACCCAAGGTATAAAACATACGTATTTTATTTTAATATATAATAAAAACATAATAATAGCTACATAAATATCTATAAATGTGTGTACAAAAAAAAATCAACAATAAAAAATTTAAACAATACAGCATGATATCATTGGTCAGCATTTAGAAATTTTTGTCAATTAGTAGGTTTTTTAATTAGCTCTCCATATCATATTATATTTATATATGAAGTCTGTTTCATGAATTTTTTGAGTTGCACCGGAAAAACGTGTTTTTGGTCATTATATACGTAAATAAGTAGTTTTAAAAAAATGTTTGTCTGTCTGTATCCACGAAAACTAAAACACAAAAAACCATTTAATAATCGAAAGTTGCGATGATTCCGAAATTCTGTCAAACTTTCTGTTAAGGTTCTTCACCTCCAGTCTCAAGGCTTTCTTTTCTTGGAGATTGCTCAGATATTCCTGGAGATGTTTGCAGTTGTTCTGTAATTTAGAATTTCATCTAATACATGAAGATAGAATTTGTAGTTAAAAGTAACTTACTATCTAAAGGGTTTTTTTCCAAATTCAGGTCATCAAAAACCAGAGAAGATCCATCCGAAATCATGCCTAACGTTGATGGTTGTGGTGAATCGGTGCGCACTTAAAATAAATTAATTAAATATGTACATACGACTGACACAACATTCATTAAACATTTACGTTGTTTGCTAGCCACCTTTTTAAAAATAGTTGGTATGGCTTCATTTTTCAGCTTGCTGTCGCCAAAACCGGCAAAACATTTTCTTCTCAAAATGTTCACTACAAACTTTGCGGTTAGACACTTTCTCCGGTTCGTTCGACATCAAGTCTAACCTGCCAATGTTTTCCAACCATTGAAGTTGCCTTTAAAATTATTTAAAAAATATAGCTAAAACATTCAACTTTTTGTGTATGTACATACATACCTTATTGGATCAGTCGGAATTTCAGTATACTTTTATTCTTTTAAATCAAGAACATAATTTTTTTATCTTATTTTTCCAAGTTTTCTTTAGCTAACATCTCTTAAATAATTAAAAAATTGGTGCCGCCAATTCCACAAAAGCTTATCTGTGACTGTTCTCCATGATTATGTCAATTCTATTAGGATTTTTCAATCAACCAGTAAATTTAAATCATCGTGTCATGGGGCTGACATAATTACCGGTACACCTAAGTGTGAGAATCCACCTACGTCGAATTCGTCATAAAATAGAAATCAGTTCACTTTGTTTGCAAGTTCTTATAAGTACAACCAAATTGGCATAATTTCCTTGAACAAAATAGGGATTAAACCGTATTTGTTTAACATGCAAAGCATTTTTTAAGTACCTACGTGGAAAATAAGAATCAGGAGATATGTATCTCCGCGTCTATGCAGTAATCCACAGAGATTTAGATAGTACAGGAGATTATTAACAGTTAGATTCAGTAAATAAAATTAAATATCCTGTCCCGTGAGAAATAGTCGTTTTTTTATTATGCTTTTCTCTATTTTATGCTACGTTTTAAAGAAAATATAAAATTACACAATAGTTCGTTTCTTTTGAATTGTGTATAGTTTCATTCACACCTTTAAGAGATAAAATTATGGTATTTTATAATGTTCTTTTGTTAAGAAACTGACAGCTAATTAATGTTATAGATATTTATTTTTTAACTATACGAGGGGGCGTTTCTAATTCCGAAGAAAAGAAAAATACTATCCTAAAAAAATATATTGAACCTTTCGTCAAAAGTTACCCGGAAACGTTTTTCCCACGGAGTTCCTTTTTAATTTTTGGGAACAAATAATAATCGCAAAGTCTTGTCTTGTCCTTGCAGGTTTCTTCAATTTACCTCGTCGTCGTTTATCTGATAGTGCCGCCATGGAACTGTGATTCATCACAGCAATTGTTGATAAATAGTGTTCGGGAAAATTGATTTGGCATTACAATTTAATTATTAAAGATCCCTATAATCTTAAATTTATGGCTATATTGCTTTATTACATGTTCATAAATGCATACACATATGATCCAAACACTTTCATTTAACACCCATCCATCGTAAATCTTCGATAGAAAGATACCGTATAATTAAAATTATACAGTTCTTTAAATAACATATTGTAAACGAGCAAAATTATACTCAACGCATAGTGTAATATGGACCTCCGCTTCGTCAATAAATACTTTATACGGACAGTGTGTTTTGAAAAACCAACATCTATTTGCAAAGCCATTTTAACGACTTGAATCCATTAGGTTTTTAGTAGAGAGAGTCGTAAAATTTAAGTGCAGTTGAGTATTTTTTTGTTGCTGTCGGTCATTTTAACTTAAGATATTTTTGTTGATATTTAAAAGGTAAATACATGAAAAATGTAGCAAACACAAAAGGAGTATTTGTTTATTTACAATTATTGTGAGGTTGCTTTCCAAAATTAACTATATTTAATGAAATAATACAATTACTGTACAACAACACGGGTACATTTCTATCAGATCATTCCAATCATATAAAAATTCAAAGTAAAGTGGTTGAATTCAAGGACTGTGCTCGAAACTTGGGACTATACATGGACCAAAATCTGCGTTTCACTGCACATGTTAACCATTGCTTGAGAAAGGCATATATGAATTTGAGGTCAATCTACCACAATCGCCATCTTTTAACTAGACGCACAAAAATTGCCTTATGTGAATCCCATGTTTTATCGCATTTTAATTTTTGTAATTCCGTCTATAATTCTTGCCTTACAAGTATTGATTGTGGTAGAATACAGAAATTACAGAACAGCTGTCTGCGTCTTGTATTTGGTATAAGAAAGTATGATCGCTTAAGTGGAAGGCTGGAGGAGGTGATATGGTTGAGTATGAAGAATCGCCGTCACTTACACAGTGCTTGTCTTTATTTTAACGTTCTATATAACAAAACGCCTCCATATTTGTTCGCCAAAATCACTGATGTGCACAATATTAACATTAGGTTTAAGGGAACACTGACTCCACCAACTCATATTCGTATAACGTCACTCGCATTGTAAATGATTTGCCAATTGATATCCGGAAATCTAAAAGTATTGGGCACTTCAAGAAGAATGTATCTAAGTATTTATTTAATATCCAAAGGAGTGTGTGATCACTCTAATTTGATGTGGCTCAATTATTATTGTATAATGTGGAAGTACATACTTATAATTTTAGATTAAGTTAAGATTTGTCATATATGTTTGTCTAAGTTCTTAGGTCAAGTTAGGTTAGGGTTATTTGGGTTAGCTGAACAGGCGGCTACTTAGTAGTCAGCACTGAATCTCGCCCTTTGGGGATATAAACTTGGGAAAATGTAAAAAAAAATCACACTAGTTTTGTTATATTATATTTATAATTGTTTTTTTTTTTTGTATTTTGCATCCTCAATAAAGGCCTTTATTATTATTATTATTATTACTACTCTGTGTCTATAATACCTTTGTTTGGCACTTCCTATATGATCTGTCTATAGATTTAATTCAGTTTGAATTACAGAATTGTGTTTAGGAAAGAGTAAGATACAAATAGGGTTTTAAAATCTTGAATTACCTGAAATATCTTTCATAAATCTGTTTACAATAGAATGTACATTTTGCCCCAGTTGACAAAAAGCGTCGTATATTATAATGTGTGTGCAATATCTGTCTGTTAGAGAGAAAGAGAGATAAATAAATATACCTGATGCCACGGCTGGGGTCCTGTCCTATCTCACGAAAACGAAAAAAGAATTATTGTTTAGACCACCACACTCTGACATGATTAATGTCTATACCAACCATATTACTATATGCGGATTTATTGATGTTCATGTCAATTAAATTCTTGTTCTTTCTTTGAGTTACATTTTTCTTGTGTTTTTGTTTTGTAAATAATGTTACATTTATTTTGATTTAAGACCATATGCAAATCTGTTAGTCTGAGCTTCAACATTACATATACTGTGGTGCAGAGCAAGATTTAAAAAAACAATGAATAACAATTTCTATGGCCTTAGGCGTACGCATGCAATTTTACTGCGAAAGTGACTACAAAAATTAATAAGAGTATGAAAATAATGCAAATAGCGTTTTGTTTCTAATATGCAACGTTTGTTATTGAAAAAAAAAAATGGAAAAAAGTGAATTTCGAGTTTTTGGCATAAAGCATTTTCATTCGACAATAAGATCTCTGAATTAAGCCTTTAAAGTGCTCCTTAAACCTTAAATTAACATCAAAAAAGCTTGATTTGTGAAAGGTAATTGCGTGTCATCTATTTTGATATCTAAGTTGGACTCAATGTGAGCTCTATGGTTTTTTGAGCAAAATACCATGGCCGTAGTTTTACCTGGATTGATTTTCAAGTTATAGGCCACAATATTAGGAGAGACCGAGAATTATAATTAAAATAATAACCAGGCAAGTCGGAGATAATCAAGAAAACGAAAGGTTACGGTTTTTTTTTGCCTGTCATATAAACCTCTCTCATATGAAAAATATGTGGTTGGTTATACGAGTATGTGACCAACCTCTTTGTATACTCGTCCGTTCCCTGAGTTATGGCCAAATTATTTATTCCATACACTATAATTATTCGCTAATGGATGTCTAGGAATTTTAAATGTTGTCTCATGATATCAGTACTTACAATGATTTATACGTGTATAGTGTTGGATGGTCGGTTTTTTTTTATGTTATAATAATTCATTTAATCGATTTACATATGGTTTTGGTATTAAATACGTTGTATTTAAATGCATTTAAATAATGAACGAGTTTGTCATGTTACTAAAAGCCTTCTTTGCCTTCACATTAACATGTATATTGAAATAAGACGAAAATAACCAAGAAAAATAATATGCAAAAGCAGATTGAGTCTGATGCAGGTTCTTCGAGTTAAGTTATAAAATTATATTTAAATATATCCATCGTTTGATGAAATGTTGTAAATATGTGATAAGTAGTTTCGATTTTTCTTAATAATCGAAACTACACTGAACCGAAAAGGTACGTGATATTACTAAAAAAGTGCTTCAAATCAATGAACGTCAACATTAAATTTGAGCCGATGATGGGTGACATTAATACAATGAACGTTCGTACATAAAATCGGTAGCGAATTCTGTACGTTGAATTAATAAATAAAGAACATAAATTTATGCTCGCCGGTTATTGATCTTTCGAATGATGGACATTAATTTATAACTCCTGTACGTTAAAACGATGTTACCAGGTTGTTAATGTTACGAACGATGAAGATTAGTTTATGTCTCCAATATGTAAAACCGATGTTAGATGGTTATTAATGTTACGAACGATGAACATTAATCTATGACTTTTGTACATTAAACCGATGTCTGAAGGTTATTAATGTTACGAACAATAAAAATTAGTCTATGACTTTTGTCCGTTAAACCAATGTCAGCTGGTTATTAATGTTACGAACAATAAACATTAATCTATGACTTTTGTACGTTAAACCAATGTTAGCTGATTATTACATTGGGTTATAATAATTTTTTTACGTAATTATGTTCGCCGGAAATTATTATGACGAAAGATTGAGATTATTGTTATGTATTCAATCAATAATCGCGAGCATATAGATATGTACTATGTGTACTGCAAAGTGCAGTATGGTTCAAATATATATACTAGTACCAATGGTTAGAGAACTTAAAAGCCCAAATAAGACTCAAAATTATGTCATTGATTTGATGCACCTGCTTTGTAAAGAAATTAAATTATATTTGTACGACACTCGAAATATAAAGGCTTTATTTTTAATTTAGTCGATATTAAATGCTAAACATGTCAGATTCGTGTGTCGTCTGACGTGAATAGGGAGAAAAAACTATATTTGGAAACTAAAGTCCTCGGAAATTCTTCTGAACAAAATTGGAAATTATTACGAGATTTAAACATTTATGCAAAGGAAAATGTCACAATACCATCTTCTATTCATGATGTTGATAATATTAATGATTTTTTTGTGGCCACTCCTTCCAACAATCCGGACCCATGAACGATCAATTTTTACTTAGGTAATAAAATTAGGCTTGATATTAACTTTGTATTTACAATGGTGGATCATCGGGAGATACTTGATGCATTGCTTGGGATTAAGTCAAATGCTGTAGGCAGTGACAATATCAGTAGTGATATGCTAGTACGTAGTTGTCCGTTTATAATGCGCTTTATACAGCATCTAGTTAATTGCTGTATAGAAACGAGGAACTTCCCAACATGTTGGAAAGAAGCAAATGTCATTCCAATCCCCAAAACTAAAACTCCATTAACATTTAAGGATCTTAGACCGATTAGTATACTCCCAGCTATCTCCAAGGTTATTGAGAGAGTGATGTGCAATCAAATGAAAAAATACCTTGATGGGTATGGGTTGTTGTCGGAGGTCCAGTCTGGGTTCCGTCAGGGTCACAGTTGCTCCACGACATTAGTGTCGTGTGTTGGACTACTCAAGGGCGTTTGACCACATTGATCATGGTTTGTTGCTGGCCATTGTAAGTTACCTGGGCTTTGGGGAGTCTGCTGTGTATCTACTCGGGACATACTTGAATGATAGAAGTCAGGTTGTCATTTTGGGAACGGCAGTGTCTGGGACCAGGACATTGCGTAGTGGTGTGCCGCAGGGCTCTATTCTTGGTCCAATTTTGTTTTCTATTTATACATCGCAGCTCTTGGAATCCTTGAGACATTGCTCTGCTCATTTATATGCCGATGACACCCAGCTGTACATGTCGTTTAAACCCGTTGATATGGACGAGACCATGCGTCGGTTTGATGATGATTTGGAGCGTTTGGTGAGAGAGCATCCATGAATCATTGCCTCGAAATAAAGCCTCCAAAGTCGCAAATGTTATTACTGTGCCCTCCCAGGGCTCGGACTACATACTATGGGGCTTTATTATATGTTCTTCTATTTCTTGAACTATTTTAACACAAAATAAAAAAGGTTCTTGAGAGAAAATAAGCCATTTAAAGTACACAATAATACTTTAAATGGCTTATCTTTCCACTGGCACCTTTGAACATAGCTAACGGATGGCTGGAATTTGAAAGTTTCATCTGAATATCTTTTCTACCTAAAAAGTTATAGCGACTTAACAAAGTGAACCTCTTAATGTTTTTGAGCAGTGTCAAATTCCATATTTAAATTTAAAAATCATATAAACGGGCCTCGTATACGCCCCGCCGATACAAGGGGAGAAATTTTATGGGCTATTCATGGATATTTCAAATATCTTGTGTTCTCTCAATAAATAAATAAATTGAAGAAATATTCAAACAGTGTAGTTTTGGTTTAACCATGTAGCACTTTTTTCAGATTGCCATCTTAATATTCACGAGATATAAGATCCTAAAAATATTTAACTAAAATTTGAATTCATTCTGTTGGATACAGATAGGGACCATTTTGACCTCGTAACCATAAATAAGTATAAATTAAACGTCCATTCGGAAGTTGTATATTATTATTTTAGTAACTCTACGTGGTACGCGTTTGGAATAATAATATTTTGGTGTTTTGGCTATTCGTAAATGAAATTCATATAATTTTATTGGCATTTATGTTATCGAGGAAGTCGATAGTAAAATTATTTACGACTTATATTACATTAAATATTGTGAAAACATTTGAATAATATTAATTTTATTTTTATTATATTAATATTTATAACAAATGTAGAAACTATAAAAATTGTTGAAAGCGTGTGATTTTTACTAGATGGTACTCACCACAAAGAACGTGAATTTGTATTTCATTTGAATAGTATACATAATTTATAGTTATGATACACCTTAAATATATTTACATTTATTCAATAAACGCATTCATTTGATTCAAAACGTGGTTTACATGCTTTACCAAAAGTCTATGGTTAGAGCACTTATGTTCTGCCTAAATAAATTCTATATGGAATTCTGGCTAAGTCCGACTCTGGCTTAAACAAATGTATTAATAAAGACAGAGCGGAAAGGAAAAAAAGCTTCCTAATATCAAACACTCCTGCTTCAGAAAAAAGTTGACTTGTTGGGTATAGTCGGCTTTTATTAAGTATGATTTTTAAAATATATTTTTGTGCAGTTTCCAACTTTTTTATATGGGCGACCACTGCACTCCCCCATGCCAAAATCCCATAATTTATTCTGGATTCTACAAGAGCGTCGTATAATGTTTTTAAATATTGTACTGTTAGTACAGCTTTCGAGCGTTTAAATCTATGGAATAGGGATCTTATAGTTTGAGTAACCCTGTGTATATGAGTGTCCCAGCGAAGATGGGAAGAACTAGCTGAAATGAATTGTGAAACAAACAATTTCTAAATGCTTTAATTGTTCATTTTTACGAACTGGTAGCTCTGATGGTTTCGAAAGCACCAATCAATGCTATCTTGTTTTTTTTTTATATATGGAAATCGTCTTTCAGTATCTAACACAAAAAAAACACAAATAATCTAGTTCTTCTATTTTTTAACGAGCGTTAACCTTATTTTATCGCTATGTTGACCTCATAATATATTGGTATATCTGTTTTTATTATGGTACAATGCATTATCGTATTCTATTTATTGTAATAAATACATATTTTGTTGTACTAGATCCATTTTAATTAAATCTACTGTATTGGGTAATTTTTATTACTCATTTGTTTTCCTTTTTTATTATATGTATGTTTTTACAAAATCTGGGAAGAAAACAACATTTTTGGGTCATGCCGATCTTGTTCTATTATTTTGCGCACAGCATCGATGTTTTTGCAAACCAATAATTATTGTACACTGTTTTTTTTATGGTGCTTCATTCATGAATCGTTGACCGGAAAGAACGAAAACCTTCACGTGTAAAATCATTTTTTTTGTACAAACAAAACCCTAAGTGCACGTTTAAATATCTTCATTTGTTGTAAAATGGTTTGCAGACAAAGTTGTTTTTGGATTTGGAAATAGATAAATGGTGTCTCAAAATTAAATAAAATATCATACAAAATATGGTCGGAATAGTGTATTAATTTCGTCAATTGCGAGCTTAATTGAAATATTCTGGGAGACAGGATCCGTTGGAGACGCCAAACACACTGTTCGTCCAAAAACAACCCGTTCAATATCGAAGCAGTGCGTGAGAGTGTCGGTGGCAATCCAGAAACCTCAATTCGGCGTCGTGGACAAGACTTGCACAGTGCAAGAAGCTCTCTACAGCGTATACTCACTAAAGATCTGTGTCTCCATGCTTACAAAATTCAATTAACACAACACCTAAAGGCTAATGACCATGCACAGCGACGAGAGTTTGTGGAATGGATTATTCAGGATCAATAAATGGATGCTGATTTTTCGAGCAAAATCATCCTAAGCGATGAAGCACATTGTCGTCTTGATGGGTTTGTTAATCGCCAAAACTGCCGCTTTTGGGGTTCTGGGAACCCTCATATGATTGTTGAAAAACAAATGCATCCACAACGTGTGACTGTTTGGTGTGGATTTTGGGCTGGAGGCATAATTGGAGAGTTTGAAAACACTGAGCCTTGCAATGTTCAAAAATAGATTAAAAAACTACTTAATTGACAAGGCTTTTTACTCCATCGATGAATTCCTCAGCACTGACTTTCTGTTTTGATTAAGTTATATACATTTATATGTTTTATGTTGTGTTATGTTATATTTTCGTATTTAATATGACTTGTGTAAACCTGACATGTAATGACAATAATAAAATAAAAAAAAGACAATATGAATGCTCACACAATGAACGATCAAAAATTTTTCAAAAACTCAATAATTATATTATCAATAAGTCGTTTCAAACAAAATATCAGGCCATGTATGTTAATATTTCATGGCTTATAGTACGTAATCCAGAAGGTATCAGGCATTCTCACTAGGCTCAAATTATTTCTCAAATAATAAAGCAACTTTCGATGAAAAATTGCTTTGTTTTGATGATTAAGCTGAAAATATAAATACGTGGCCCTCGTAGTAATATATAAATGAAGATAGCGTAAGGTGCAGCCTATACCTATATAAAGTTATTAATATTTTAATTATATTGTTTAAATTATAAAAATAACACTGTCTAATAATAGCCAGAGACTTAAGTAATAAATTTTAAACACGTTTATTATTATACCTTTTTATTCCTTTGTCGTCAACATTTAATACCGTGTTTAAACGCTTTTTCTTTCTCGTCTATTCGTTTTATTTCGTTTCTACTTCATCTCCTTTATACTAACATCATTTTTATGACTTTCTTAAAGTCTTAAGTCTCTAATTGTTGTAGCGACGGATTTCTTTTACTTCTTGTCCTATAATAAAAAAAAAATCGTGGAAAATTAACAACTTGTAGTAAAGTGTCGTTTAAAAAAAATGTTGTTGAAAAGAATGTCCATACGCAAGTGATGTGATTAATTTACGAGAAATTTAGTATTTATTGATTAATCTTGAACTAACCAAGAATTGTTTGATGTTCTAGTAGTTAATTGTAAATTAGAGAGAAGAATTATTTGTTTTTCTGCACATTTCGGTTGCGTTTTGACAACGAAATACTCACTCAAGTTTAATGCGATAAAGTTGTCATTTTTGTTACACAAAATCGATCGACAAAACTCTCTTAATCTGTGACTCATTTAAAAATTTGAGATAAAGAAATGACCATTTTGAAGTTCCTTGAGAGACCATTTCCAGATGGAAATTTGTCTATCTGTGTGTCTGTATTTTTCCACGATAGAGCCTAAACGCATTAACCAATTCAGCTAAATTTTGTTGTGTGAGTTTGGGGGAGTCTTAGGATGAACCCGTTAGTTTTTGGTTGAAATCGCTTTAGCCCTGTGATAGACGTGGACATAACCGTCAAATTTTCAAACAGCAGTACGGGTCGAGTGATAGGTATATCATTTTAAATAAAGTTTGCTAGGTTAGTTTATTTTTATTTTTTATTGTCATTACATGTCATTACCAAAAAAGGTTTACACAAGTCATATTAAATATTGAAATATTACATAACACAACATAAAAACATAGAAATGTATATAACTTAATCAAAACAGAAAGTCAGTGCTGAGGAATTCATCAATGGAGTAAAAAGCCTGGTCAATTAAGTAGTTTTTTAATATATTTTTGAACATTGCAAGGCTCAGTGTTTTCAAACTATCTGGCAAATGATTATAGCCTGTGGGACCATAATAATTTACAGAATTTCTGCTTCTACCCAACCTCATATATTCAGGAAGAATGTCATTTTTGTTTCTGGTATTGTGGTTGTGAACTTCATCATGCCTTATGTACAGATTGTAATTATTTTTCACATACATAATTGAATTGTAGATATAGAGACACGGGAGTGTAATTATGTTACATTCTTTAAATTTAGGTCTGACATCCTCTCTAAACTTTAAATCTGTCATTAATCGAACCACTCGTCTTTGGATTGCGAATACCCGACTAGCATGACAAGAGTGTCCCCACACTGTGAAAAAGGCCATAATATGCTGATTTCAAAACATTAAAATAGACTTCATTCACCCTTCAAGCTTCGCAACATGAACACAACCTTAGACAACTTGGCAATGGTAACCTCGACATGACCCGCCCAGGTTAGCTTTTGGTCCAAAGTGACACCCAAAAACTTTACCAGACCATCAGAAACAGCAACATCCGTCTCACGTAATGTCAATATTTTAGTAGCTGTTTTATTGGCATTCATACAGAGTTTGTTAGCTGCAAACCAGTCAGCAGCCCTCGACTGTGAATTAATCATACTTGAGGCCAGAACATCACTCGACAGTTCAACATCGACAATAGTTGAATCGTCTGCAAAGAATGTCAGGTCAGAGCATGGCAGATGTAGCGGTAAATCATTAATGAAAATCAAAAACAATAGAGGTCCGAGCACCGAGCCCTGTGGGACTCCACAAGAGCTCAACAAGGGCTGAGAAGACTTTGACTCAAACATCATTACAACACTCCTACCAGTGAGATAGGAACTCAGCAAACGAATCGAATTCGCACTCATACCGTATCGCTCCAGTTTACCCAACAAGATATCGTGTGAGACGCAATCAAACGCCTTTGTTAAATCAAGAAAAGAAGCCCCCACAAGCCTTCTACTCTCAAAAGCGGTTATAACGCTATTTATAAAGTTTTCTATAGCTGAAACGATGTTAAGTTTCGGTCTAAATCCAAATTGTTTCGGAGAAAATAAATTATTTCTTTCAAAATAGTTGGCTAATTGTTTAAAGAGTATCTTTTCAAAAATTTTGCCTAGAACAGGCACTATAGAAATAGGGCGATAGTTGTTCAATTCATCTGGAGATCCTTTTTTGAATAACGGTATAATTTTGCTAAATTTCAGACAACTCGGAAACATACCGGATGAGATCGCCAAATTAATCAATATTGTCAATGGTATAATTATTATATCCTTAATATATTTAATGATTACGATATTCAAATCAAAAATGTCTTTCGAGCTTTTATTTTTAAAAGAGTTTATTATATCTCTCATCTCAATAAAAGATATTTCATTAATCTCAAAATTGCCAGGAATGTCAATAGACAACAAATCCAGTGGACTGATATTTGAGGATAAGTCATGGGTTAAAGTCTCCGCAATACTGGTAAAATCAGCAGTAAGATTTGTTAATGATTGTTGGGTAGCAGAACTATTCCTTTTATGGTTGATAACATCCCATGTAGCCCTGGCAATATTAGAACCATCTGCAATATACGTATCGTTCGCATTTTTTTTTTGCCATTTTAATATGAGATCTATACAAGTTACGATAAGAGCGAACCATGTCTTTTATACCTTGGATTTGTGGAAACTGTGTAGACAGTTCTCGCAATAGCGCAAGTGTTTCGCGCATTTGCCTAATTTCAGGTGTAAACCATTTAACAGCGTGTCCAGTCTTGAAATTGGTTTTTCTACGTAAAGGAAACACTATAATACATTCTCCGGATATTATGTTTATAAAATTATTAAAATTTTCTTCAATTGATGTGTTTATATCTGACACAAAATTCCAATCAATATCAGCTATATTACTAAAAAAGGAACAAAGGCCACGCTGAGTTATAGGCCTAAACCATACAACTCCCAGCGTCAATAAACATTCAGAAACACTCATATTAAGAATTAAAGCCTTATGGTCCGACATGCCCGTCTCAACTACATCTATAAACATTTTTTTAGGTTCAAAATTCAGAAGTACATTACCCAAGCAGTTTGTCCCCCTCGTTAGTTCCTCAACGAAAGACATATATATAAAAGTATTAATAAAATTCACAAACTGAGTTGATTCATTAGAACTTAATGAAAATAATACAATTATAATAATTACTATTAAAATTCTGTTTCGATACGCAGGTCATATATTTTTGATTATATTATATTTTGTCGGGAAAGTTTTGTAGCGACGCATTTTTTAATAACATAAAAACTCGCACAACACGAATTTCAATGTCAGTTGAGACATTTTATAAATTTCAAACAATCCGTTTTTCATAACATTAATAATTCAGTTTACATTATTTGGTTTGTTGTTTTAAGAATTTCGTATTTTTCACTGTCTTATATTCATCTGTTTCAGAGTGTATCACCGCATCTCACACCGAAAATAATAAACCCCAGGAGTGTTTAGCGTCCATGTCAAGAGCGCAACAAGACATGTGAAGGACACACGGGGCGAAATAAACGTTCGTCCCCCCCTATTACGATACCCACATCATCCCAGATCTTCATGGCGTCATCAATAATAATTAGTTTAACTGTGGGGTCGTTGGTGTTATTGTTCTGCAGTGCAGCCAATCAAGGTAAGGTTTTGGCAGTTTTATTGGCAAATTCTTTAGATTTTTTCGCAGGAAATAAAAGTAAAGGAATGTACATTTCGTATCACAGTCACATTCGATTCTTCTGTTTAATATTGTAACTTAAGTTACGCCCTGTATATTACTAAAACGAAATTAATCCATAAAAATCCCTGATGCGCTAAGCTTAATTGAACAGATCTCTTTTAGTGATACTGTTAGTCGCACAAATTATCGATAAATATCCAATCAAATCAGTCGACCGCTGCTAAAACGGTCCAATAAAGCATGGGGTGCGAAAATGTAGACGATATTTTACAATTAGTGCATTTACTGAAAGTGTCTTTGGTACATATACGTTGGATCTTGGATCGTTATTGTCTTTTATTCCATGTGGAGAAATATCTCGTAACACTAAACCTTATACGGAATTAGATTTTTGTAATTAACCAAATGGATTACTCACGATGGTTATCATTTTATAAATTCATTCAGTGTTCTTTATTTATATTAAATGTTCGATATATTTTTTTAAATTAACTATCCTTGTTGAACTTATGTTTGGGAGTGCCTCAAGATTCAAATATAGGCCCTTTATTGCTTTTATTATTTATTTGTCGTTACGAAAATTTAAAATATTCAAAAGCATTCTGTACTCAATCTGTTGCTCGTTGTTAACCTCTTCACTAGAACTAGATGATGTATCTACTTGTGTCGACCAGAATGTTGTCCAAAACCAACAACTGATATTATGATTATCTCACTGTATCTACATGTGCTGCAGAAATTAACGTCCCGTCTGTTTGGCATATGTTTACTACAATGAATATATCGAGTATGTGCTCTCCAATGATGATAATATTATTATTGGACACTACATACCACAGTTAGATAGAAATCTCTGCATGAGACGAGCATTATTCCTCGTTAATAAAGCCTTCAGTTTATGTTAGAATTGAGACCGAATGAGGAAATTAAAGCTGGATACACTTTATGTTCTATAATTCTCTGGTGCAGTGCAGCGTATGGTTTTCAATTTAATTGTCTACTGTTATTTGTAGTCTGTTATCTAATTGTACCTAATTTATATACCAACTTCTATATTTCACTGCACTTTATGCATTTATAATTAGAAATCTCATGGTACATTTTTCCTATGCTGTGGATTTAAAGTATTTGCTATCTTGGATTAATTCTAATAGCTCCAAATTGAAGCCGATAATTTTTCCAATTCGATGAGTTCAAAAATTGTGTCTAATTCTCACGCCTCCAAAATCTAAACATGCACCGTTCCACCTCTCCAGAAGTCTTCTTTCTACGCAGTCGAACATATCTCTTTTGTAACCCTCAGAATGTAAATAGGGAAAGTAGGTGGAGTGATAGATAGCTTATGTTAAAGCTATTTTGATTATCTTTACAAACCTTTTGTTTTTTCTTAAATTGTCAATTCTTTTGGGAATTGTGGCAATAAAAACGAAACAATGAACAAATGTCCACTAATTTACTTTTTACTTTAAGTATTCAATGTAATTAGTTGATAAGTTACTTAGAATCAAATCGATAGTTTCGTTATAGGAGGTAAAACAGCAAATATTTAGACAAATAAAATCAGCAAAATTAATAAAATTGATATATTTGAAATGTAAAAGTTAAACCAGCAATTTTTTGCGCTAAAAATGTCTTTAGAGGGGTTTTAAGTAATATTTATGTATAATAATAATAATCTCTTTGTTGTCTAACAGGTATTGCTACCCAATAACAAGACACAATCTTACATTAACAAAAACAATTGCCTAGCATTAGCATACAAAAATACCCAACTTAGAACTAACTGAAAAATAGAAAAATACAAAAAAGAAATACACGCATCAAAACGAAAAAAAAAATTGAGAGGACGCCACCACGTTCATGTGAATGTTCATATTATAATTTTAAAGAGTATCACAATTAAAAAATAAAATTATTTATTTCAGACAAATTACATTAAACAAATATTTCGAGATCGTGTCGAATGGCTTATTTGCGTTAAATGTAATTAGTTAATACGTTGACCTTGCGGGCCAGTACACTGATTTTCTTTCACCCATCCATCTATCAATAAAAATCATTTAGAACATGCTGTTAAAGTTTCGGGACACTCCACTTTTTATTCTATCCTCGTAAGTCAATTGCATACATTTTGTGGGCGTTTGGATGTTTTTCTTAAATAATTTCATTGAGTGAAGTGACAACTACAATAATTACATTGTGTAGCTCAAAGATATAATCGATAATACAAGCAATGTTAATAACTTGAAAAATAAAAGTAGGAAATAAGTAATTGGCTATTAACTAACTTACTGTCTATACAATATCCTCATCGTAAATATAAATACCTTTGGCGACAAAAACCTACTCGATCACTTAATGACACCTACTTCAATAGTTAATAATAATTATAAATTATTTATTAAGACACATTACATGCCAGTTTGGTTGCCTTGCAGTCATAATACTTATTCTCTACTCTGTTCTACGTTCTTTGCACGATGATAATTATGATTATGAACTAATCTGTTGTGCTTTCGCCTAGTAGGTAGATTAAGGCACTACCTAAAGACCAATAATTATTCATTACAATTCCCAGCACAACTTAACTGGAACAATATACAATAAATTTCTTGTCACTGGACAAAAAGTGTATGACATAGTAACAGATGAAATATATTTGTCTATTACGAATGAAAACATTAGAGAAAGACAGTGTTCTAAATGATTTTTATTGTGTAGATTGTCGTCTAGCGTATGGGAGCATAGGTTGTTATTTTTATTTAGTAAGAATTCACGTTATAACCATGGTGAGCACTATATTTAATTATAGCAATAAAAGATTGTTTAGATTTGAAAACTTCTTGGGATGAGGCTCACAAATTACAACAACAGTGGACGAGATATGTGACTATAATACAAAAGAAAACACTAGTTGTCCACTAGACGATTTTTGTATGTAAATTACCTGAAGAAGGCAACAGATGTACGTTGCCGAAATGTGGTTTTGGTTAAAAATGTTTTGACAATAAATAACAAGGCGTTATTTAGCCTGTTGTTGTAATTTGTGAGCCTCATCCCAAGAAGTTTTCAAATCTAAATATTGAAGAAATAAGACTCAAGAAAAGAAAACTAAATATAAAAGATTATTAAATTTCAAAAAAGTACTACACGTTTAAAATTACTAGTTCTGGCCATCCTATTAAATTGTATTTCCTTCTTGGTTCAACCAGATAGCTCAAGTAAAACACTTGGTTAAGTAACTAAATAAATAATTTTTTATCCTCATCTCTCCTTCTATCTGAAAGTGGGCATAAAATCGGTGTACGTCTCTTACTTAACCATAAACTAACTTACATTCAACGTTTAAAATGTAATAAAACCAAAAGTAAATGCTAAACGGCATATATTATACATGTATCTTGTCAAAATGTACTCTGCTGGGCTGGTTCTGCATGTAAATTTATGTAGAACGACTAGGCGGACGGTCGGTCGTTCGGTCGCGGATTGTCTTTTTGTTTTCTATCATGTTGTTTACTATGACCAGTCTGGTAGAGTTAATTGTTATATATTCTCGGGGACATATCCATTGCTTCATTGTATGTAGTTATAACGTAGTATTCCTAAAGAGGGATTTAGTCTACAGTATGTCCACACATGTCGTTTATTCGGCCCTCTATCGACACCGACAAAAGTCAAGTCGAAACTTCTGTTATGCTTGTTTCTCTCTCTCGAGTGAAGACATTTGAAATGCCTTCAAAATTGTGCTTTAAAATGTCGCTTGATTGCTTCCAATCTAACGCTCTCCAAAAGTCTGTTTGAAAGCAGTCCCGGTGCAAAATTTGTCACTAGCAGAACTTTCATCGTTTTCTTTATTAAAAAATATAATTTTGTCGATTTTCTTCCTTGTATTCGATATATTTTTTGAGGGAAACAGAAGAGTTTCATTAAAAATGTTTGTTAAAAGACCACATTTCTAGTCCTCTTGTGCCCTCTATTTCTGGACATACTGTATATTATGCAAATATAGCATGAACAAGTTCTCTACCCACGTGAGCTTAGACTTTGTAGTAGTCATAACATTACGGATTATTAAGAAATTATAAGGAAATTGAACTTTTAAGTCCATGACAGAGTGGCGTTTCACTATAGTATTGTCACCTTGAGACAGGCCGCAGGATTCTCACTGTGGCATGCCTAAAGTTGGTTCTTAACTTTTGCTTGTCTAAAAACACAAAATAGGTTTTTTTGTGGAATTGATGGAATTCCGATTGCAGTAATGAAAAACTTAACATTGTCAGCTCTTAGAATCTTAATCGATGCTATAAACTTAACTTTTTTACGAGGTGTATTTCCTGCATGCCTAAAAACCGCATTGGTTATACCATTACATAAGAGTGGTGAAACTGATAATCCATCAAATTTCAGGACCATATCTTTACTGTCAACTTTTTCCAAAATAATCGAAAAGCTGGTCAAAAAGCGACTCCTCAGTTTTCTCAGAGCCAATAATATAATAACATCGGAGCAGTTTGGCTTCTCGAGCGCCAGGAGCACTTCGGATGCCATATTTTCTTTTCTCGAGAATGTTTATTCCCGCTCAATGAGAATAGAGCAGTTGCCGGAGTATTTTGCGATTTTTCAAAGGCGTTTGATTGTGTAGATCACAGCATCCTTCTCAGGAAGCTTGAGTTTTATGGTGTTAGGGGTGCACCTTTGGACTGGTTTCATTCTTATTTGACTGAACTGGTCAGGTTTGGGAGTGGTGTGTCTGATAGTATGTGTGTGCCTTGCGGAGTGCCACAGGGGTCTGTTTTGGGTCCTATTCTTTTTCTTCTTTATATTAACGACATTACCACTATTGGACTAACGGGAAGCTTTACGCTGTTTGCGGATGATACGACACTCCTTTGGCATGATAAAGATGCTGATATTGTGAAAGAAAACATTCGAATGTGATTTGGGAAAGTTAAAGGAATGGTGTGATTCGAATTATCTCTCATTTAATTTATGAAAAACACATGTATTATCTTTTAATTTTAAATTTGATGATTTGCTATTTGAGGATAACCATATTAATAGTCCTAATTGTGTTAAGTTTTTGGGACTCCAAATTGATTTAAAGCTTAAGTTTGATGAACATGTTAAACTGTTGAGCAGGAAGGATTCATATGGCTGTTATGCTTTGAGAGTTGTGTCAGGGGCTCTTGGACTGAAAGTTGCACGAAATGTGTATTTTTCTTTAGTGGAGGCGTATCTTCGATATGGAATAGCGTTCTGGGGTACTTGTAGCAAAACTTTGTTTAAGAGTATATTTACACTGCAGAAGCGGGCTGTTCGTTATATGTGTAAGACAGATTTTACTGCAAGTTGTAGAGAATTATTCAAAAAACACCGAATATTGACTCTTACATCACTTTTCATTTTAGAAACTGTCTTATTCATAAAAATGTAAGAAACATTAACAGCTCAGCTCCACCTAGTCACCCTTATCCCACGAGACTAGTTCAGCGGGTGCACTTGCCTATACCGAGGTCTGCCTTGGTAAAGAAATCACTCCTTTATGACAGTCGCAGAATGTACAATCATTTGCCGCCAAACTTGACGGCTGTAAAAAATCCCAAGCAATTTAGGGAGACTGTTAAGCGCGTTCTTCTTGAGAAGGCCTATTACTCACTGGAGGACTACTTTGCTGATGCGTGGTAGTGTTTGTTTTGATTTTGTTGTGTTGGTTTGCTTTTGGCTTGGTTTGATGATTTTAATGTATTATATTTTTTCTGTTCTGCAACTTGCATATTTATGTTGTGTTGTTATTTACATATTTTACTTCATGAATGTTTGGGGGATTTGAGATTTTACTCTTGCCTTCCTACGAACACTGACAACATAATGTAGTAGGTTTACGTATATTTTTAAAATATTTTTTTTTTATATTGTGTTTCAAACGATTAATTACATTAATCTTTTGTATTTGTATACGTCTTTGTTATATATTATTTTAAGTATGACTTTGTCTACAAGAACTTTTGTGATTCTTTTATGACAATAAAGTTAAAGTTATTATTGTGAAAAAAATAAATACCAAATATGTCTTCTGAAATAATCGAGCTCAGTGGTTTAATCTTGGAATGATATTCCATATTTTATAAATATCAAAACTTAATTATATTTAGACTGCCTCTTGATGCTTTTCCCAATTTTAGAAACAATAAATATTTGTATTTAATTTCACAAAACGCTAGCACCCTTCGCTCTGTAGGTACGAAATTGAATTTTAAATTATTTAAACTACAATCGATTGCTATAAACACTGAAATCATAACATAAATATTAGAAGAAGCAAATGCATTTTGTATATAACTCGAATTTCCTATAAATATAAAGCGGAGAAGAAAAAAGAATCGAGAATTGGAATAGTTTCCCTATAGAAGGACATCGTAATTAAAAGTCAATAGGCAACCATTTTCAATGAGAGAAGGCGCGCGACGAGATTTTTCATTCATTGGAAATGCTCTCGAGCACTTAATTTCTATTGTTCTAATTCCGTATTTAACTTGTATTATTGTTTGCATTCTTTTTTTCATTTTTTCAACTACACGAAATTAAAAATTGAGAAACAAAAGTTGTACAAGTCTATAGAGAATGTCCCAAGTTATAGTGTCAGGTAGAGTAGCTTCAATGCATCAGCAACATTTTTCAAAGCGTTTTCTTAGTTTAAACAAAGGCACGATGAGTTTGATTGAGATAATGATAAAAAGGAATGTATTGTTTCCACCCCAGTTTAGTTACGTGGTTTCTCAGGGCGCAGTGCCCGGTCAGCGTAAATATAAGAGGCAGTAAAACCACTCTGAAATCTGCTCGAAGTATTGTCTATCTCACTCAGCCTCTTGGAGGCAGTTGGTGTCTCGATTGGTTCTGATTTATACGGCATTGCCTGCAATATTGGTGCAGATTGACAAAGATTCTTGAAAGCCAATAATACGTTTATTACCAACTCATTGGCCCAACTCATCATCATCATCATCAAACAGCCTGTCTCGTCCACTGCTGAACATAGGCCTCCGTTAACGATCTCCATTTATTTCGATCCTGGGCATCCTGGATCCAATTTGGTGTTACTCTTTTTATGTCATCCGTCCACCGGGTCGGCGGACGACCTCTGTTCCTGAACGCATCTTGCCTAGGTCTCCACTCTATGATCTTTTTGGTCCATCTTTCGTTGGTCATTCTTGCGACATGTCCAGCCCAGTTCCACTTTAAATATGTTATTCGCTGGATTGCATCGGTAACCCCTGTTCTCTGACGTATCCGATCATTCGGGATCCTGTCTCTCAGCGTGACTCCCAACATGGAGCGTTCCATGGCTCGCTGGGCCACTCTTACTTTATTTACCGATTTTCGTGTTAGAGTTAAGGTCTCCGAACCATAAGTCAGAACCGGCAGAACACACTGATCAAACACTTTCCGCTTAAGGCATATGGGGGTTTCGGACTTAAAAATGTGCTTCAGCTTTCCATAGGCGGCCCACGTTAGTCCTATCCTTCTTTTGATTTCGCAGGTTTGATTGTCCCTGCCAATCGTAATATCATGGCCCAGATATCTGTAGGATGTAACTTGGAAAATTTCTTTTCCTTCTACTAAGTAGTTTCGGCTTGGGACTAGATTTGTCATGAAATTTGTTTTCGATGGATTGATTTTAAGCCCAACTTTATGTGAAGCAGATGTTAGTCTCATAAGCAGTTTCTCTGCCTTATCCAAGCTATCTGAAATCAGTACAATATCATCAGCGAACCGAAGGTGACTGAAATTTTCACCGTTAATATTTATACCCATATTCTCCGACTCGACACTCTTGAACATATACTCCAACAAAGTGGTAAATAGTTTAGGGGAGATTGTGTCGCCTTGTCGTACACCGCGCTGCACTCTGAATCTGTCTGTCTCTTCATGGAGTCTTATGTTCGCTGTTGCATTTCCGTATATATGTTGCAGTATAGCAGAGTATCTGTGGTCTACTCGGCAGTCGGCAAGTACTTTAAACATCTCGCTGTGCTTGCTGGAATCAAACGCCTTTTCGTAGTCCACAAATATTAACACGAGTGGCTTGTTGTACTCAACGGACTTCTCGATCAATGTCTTAATAACTTGCAGATGGTCATTTGTTCCGTATCCGGATCGGAAACCTGCCTGTTCTGTCGGCTGGTAGAAGTCCAATTTCGATGTTAGACGCTTAGTTAGAATTTTGGTAAACAATTTATAGAGATGAGAAAGCAGGCTAATTGGTCTATAGTTCTTCAGGTCGGCAATGTTGCCCTTCTTATGCATGATGATTATGGTTGCATTGTTCCAGTTCGTAGGTGTTGTGGTTTCCATAAGACATTTATTGAATAATTTTGTTATGGCCTTTAACAGTTGTTCTCCGCCTTCCCTAACTGCCTCAATCACGATGTCGTCATCACCTGGAGCCTTATTGTTTTTCATTTCCGACATTGATTTTAGGACTTCCTCCTCTGTTATGTCAGGCATTTCCTCCGATCCCTGGTTTAAAACTCGAGGGATGTCCTCTGTGCATCTCAGCTGTTCATCATTGCCATATAAATTTGCATAGAAATCTTTCACAGTTTCTAGAATCTCTTGTTTATTTGTGACCATTTGTCCATCTGCGTTTTCCAGTTTAATGATTTCTGTCCTCCCCAAAGCGAGTTTATTTCTGAGTACTTTCATGCTCTTGTTACCCATCTTGTGTTGTAATCTCTGATATCTTTCCGTGCGGCTCTCGATATATTCCTATTCAATATTCTCAACTGGTCTCTGTTGATTGATTGTTTGTGTATCATTTCTCGCCTTTGTTTCATAAGGTGGCGGGTGTTCACCGATAGTCTTTCTTCTTTATCACTCCTTTGGGTGCAGTGTATTTGCTGAGCTTCTCGTAACGATTTCAGTATTGTGTCATTCAAGCCCAACTAGTTGGCCTTAAAAATAATTTTTAAACATGCTCCTGTATTTCGCTTTCTCGGCTATGTTGTATTGTTGCATGCCCCTTAACGCGACTTCTCTCTGTAACCGCCACACAAAGTATACCGATCAGAGTGGGTATACTGTCTCTTATATTTACGCTGATCCAGTGAGGAGTCCTATTTTATATTAGTTAACATCTTAAATTGGTTTATTTAATTTTTTTTAAATGAGGTAGAATGTCAAAACTCAGCACTGAAGAAGAAATATTACAACCACAATAGGCGTTTTGCATTAGATTAGAATTTGATATTTGTCCAAGTTTTACTCCAACTTATGTAGAATCGTCGACGGCAATCCTTGCCGGACAGCCTGTATTTATGAATAACCCTCTATGAAATGTAAGACTGAGTTATATTGTAAGAGCAAAAACCTTTTTCGTAGATTGTACAGTCATATACATATTATATTGCATATACAATAGAACTCCAATTACTTACAATTTGTCTGTCTCTGATCCTAAATTAAAATTCAAGTCTGATTGCTATTATAGTCTGCGGACTTATTCATTTTTATTTTTTGCTGGTTTATACACGTATATTAATAAAAAAAATCTTTTGTCCAATCGTGGAATCACATCCTGCGAGAGTAAAATTGTGCAGGATGACGAAAATTGGGAAGAGGGAACACTTTGAATACTTTTTATTTCTCATAAACTATTTTTGTGATGAAATGTGATGAAATTAGTAAAAAATAGTTTTGTTTTAACATTCTGCGCCAAGGACTAAGTCGAACGTAGTCAGTGGATCCCAAGAAACACGACAATGAATTAAAAAAACCATATAGAAGCTGAACTAATTCCTGAAAGTAGTACGAGGAGGTTAGCAGCTGAAGACCACCTAGTCAATGAATCGAATACTTCAATAATTAAATTATCTATTCCAAATCATCAAACATATAACAAAACACAATGCATCTTCTTCTCGTTAAAATATACCTTGAAATACTTTATCTTCGCAGCCTTAAATGGAATTATTGTTAGCCTGTAAGAAGGCAAACACGGGCTTCTGTAAAATATGCCTTCGGCCTCATGCACGATGAAAAGTAACTCTCTTTAAGTGAGTGGCTGCTGCTGCTGCTGCTAGGCTCTTCTCTATGCTATAACAACACAGTGTGTTGTGTGGATTGCTTGAATATTCAAGTAATTGTGCTTTTATTATTGCAACATAGGTCCTGAGGCGAATTCCACAAAACAGGAATGGGGTCCGTACGCTAATCGAAGCGAATCTCTGGGAAACCAACAACTATTATTGTGGCAATATTAAAACAGTGGCGGATGCTAAAATTTTATATAAGAGATATTTTATTTTTTATTTATTTATTGTCATTACATGTCATTACCAAAAAAGGTTTACACAAGTTATATTAAATATTAAAATATTACATAACACAACATAAAAACATAGAAAACTTAATCAAAACAGAAAGTCAGTGCTGAGGAATTCATCAATGGAGTAAAAAGCCTGGTCAATTAAGTAGTTTTTTAATCTATTTTTGAACATTGCAAGGCTCAGTGTTTTCAAACTATCTGGCAAATGATTATAGCATGTGGGACCATAATAATTTACAGAATTTCTGCTTCTACCCAACCTCATATATTCAGGAAGAATGTCATTTTTGTTTCTGGTATTGTGGTTGTGAACTTCATCATGCCTTATGTACAGATTGTAATTATTTTTCACATACATAATTGACTTGTAGATATAGAGACACGGGAGTGTAATTATTTTACATTCTTTAAATTTAGGTCTGACATCCTCTCTATACTTTAAATCTGTCATTATTTGAACCACTCGTCTTTGGATTGCGAATACCCGACTAGCATGACAAGAGTGTCCCCAAATTGACAAAGCATATGAAGCCACACTGTGAAAAAGGCCATAATATGCTAATTTCAAAGCATTAAAAGAGACTTCACCCTTCAAGCTTCGCAACATGAACACAACCTTAGCCAACTTGGCAATGGTAACCTCGACATGACCCGGCCAGGTTAGCTTTTGGTCCAAAGTGACACCCAAAAACTTAACCAGACCATCAGAAACAGCAACATCCGTCTCACGTAATGTAAATATTTTAGTAGCTGTTTTATTGGCATTCATACAGAGTTTGTTAGCTGCAAACCAGTCCGCAGCCCTCTACTGTGAATTAATCATACTTGAGGCCAGAACATCACTCGACAGTTCAACATCGTCTGCAAACAATGTCAGGTCAGAGCATGGCAGATGTAGCGGTAAATCATTAATGAAAATCAAAAACAATAGAGGTCCGAGCACCGAGCCCTGTGGGACTCCACAAGAGCTCAACAAGGGCTGAGAAGACTTTGACTCAAACATCGTTACGCCATTCCTACCAGTGAGATAGGACCTCAGCAAACGAATCGAATTCGCACTCATACCGTATCGCTCCAGTTTACCCAACAAGATATCGTGTGAGACGCAATCAAACGCCTTTGTTAAATCAAGAAAAGAAGCCCCCACAAGCCTTCTACTCTCAAAAGCGGTTACAACGCTATTTATAAAATTTTCTATACCTAAAACGGTGTTAAGTTTCGGTCTAAATCCAAATTGTTTCGGAGAAAATAAATTATTTCTTTCAAAATAGTTGGCTAATTGTTTAAAGAGTATCTTTTCAAAAATTTTGCCTAGAACAGGCACTATAGAAATAGGGCAATAGTTGTTCAATTCATCTGGAGATCCTTTTTTGAATAACGGTATAATTTTGCTAAATTTCAGACGACTCGGAAACATACCGGATGAGATCGCCAAATTAATCAATATTGTCAATGGTATAATTATTATATCCTTAATATATTTAATAATAATTTATTATATCTCTCATCTCAATAAAAGATATTTCATTAAACTCAAAATTGCCAGGAATGTCAATAGACAACAAATCCAGTGGACTGATATTTGAGGATAAGTCATGGGTTAAAGTTTCCGCAATACTGGTAAAATATGTATTGAAATCATCAGCAGTAAGATTTGTTAATGATTGTTGGGTAACAGAACTATTGAAAGTGATTAATTGGCATCACTTTTGCTTGCTGGTTAGCCTGATCGATTCGCCAGCAGATCAGAGTAGATTTGTGGTGTTTGGCACAACCTTCCGCATGCGAATCGCACGCTCTATCAATAAAGCCTCCTTTATCAAATTACTTTATTATATTCTTAAAAAGAGTTATATGTTCCAACTACCAATAAACTGGTGAAATTTTAAACGCAATTTTCTCGAGAATTATGGGGTCAAATATCAAAAGTAACCTATCCGCGCAGGTAAAAAATGCTTTAAAATGATGTATCACTCGACCCCTACTGCTATCTGAAAATTGGGAACACAGACAGACAGACTTCCATCTAGAAATGGTCTTAATCGTCTCAAGCAACTTCAAACTGGTTATATCCGTGTTTATCTCAAATTTTTCTTAGCGCATTCACAATACTCTCCCTGTGCGGGAAAGTAATATATGAAGAGGTGCCTTTATTTTGAATCCAACAATACGTGGTTTCCTTTTTGACCATCAGTTTAGTTACACTCTGTATATAGATAATTTTCACAGTTTTAAGTACAACAAGGATATAAGTAAGGTGATCGTGCCAGTTCCTAAATAAAATTTGGAAAGTTCATATCTGGCTTCATGAAAATCCTGGATGGAAATAGGCAAACAAAATATTACATTCTCTTTTATATCAATGCCTTGTCGTCTGTTCTACGTTGGAATTTATTTGTACACAAAATGATTTAGTATAGACTGAGGGGTTATAATATATAAATAAATGCTGGAATCCTATAAATTTCCAACTAGATGGGATTTGAGAAGGGCCACAATGTCAAATTATAAATCACGGAAAAGCGAGCAGCACGTTTCAATCTCGGATTTAAATTGTTAATTAAATTTCGTGTTTTGGTTTGGTATTATAAACTAATAGATATACAACATGCTAAATCACATTTTTTGCGTAAATTTAGGTATTTCTGATTCTGAATCCCAAAAACTTTAAAACTAAAGTACAACTTTGGCTGTTGACAAGTTGAATGTATTTGTGTTTATAAAATTTGTTTGTTTGTCCAATTGTGAATAAAGACAATTGTTATTATTATCATTTATGAAATCAATAATTATATAATTATTAAAATGTACGAGAATGTTAATTATGAAGTTGTTCAATAAAGAAAAAGACAGGTATTTTACTTTTTTTAATATAATCGGTTTTTACATATAAAACGAAACGGTTGACCAGCAGGTAGAAGAGTGGGCTAGCACTTCTTTCTGCGGTCCGTAACCCATCTTTGTCATTACGAAAGGCCATGTGATTAAGGAATTGCGTAAGTGAAAAAGAAAGTCCTACTGGAGAATACTCAAGTCCAGAGAGAAATAGGTTTTTCGGCCCTCGGCATTAATAATAATAATGATTCACCAAAGATCTCTTTCGATCGAAGTGAATAGAGACAAAAAGACATTCTTGTGGACTTAACAAGTCACTCCCCGTTATTCTTCATAAATACGAGTGACTTAAAATCGTTCGAAAGCTCAAATATTATTATTGTAACAAAACTACAATCTCGAATGACTATTATGAGAGACACCACAGTGAAAGGAGAGTTGAGTCCGTCTGTACGAAATATATTTTAAATGGACCAGAGTATCAAAATACGTTAAAATCACTTGCTATGATGATATTTCAACAAAATATCTGTAACATTATGCGTTCGCAGCCAACGAATTAACCGCCTTCCTCATATCTGCTTGCCCTGATGGTTAAGTGACCGATAGCTCCCCAGCCACCGATTGTTGACATAGAAACGCCATTATGGAAATTTCAATTAGGGACCGACGGAATGGCCATTTATTTACGCGCGAATGCTTTAATTTGTCCATGCACTATCCGGTCGCGTTGCTTGTTATTCATGTTGTGATTATTATCACAGCGAAAAACCTGACACATTGTTTAATATACTGTTGTAGTTGTAATAAAACAAGTTATCAGTATTGAACAGGTACTCCATTTTATTTACTTTGACTATGATTTATATGACAATAAAATACCTGCTAACGAATCAAAAAGAATGCTCACCAAGCAGATACTAATAGATTTAATAATATGAGGAGAGTCATGTTTTTACAGATGACAAGTAAAAACTACACAAAAACACCAGCGAACATTGCTTCTGTACTGAAAATGTGAACAAAAATCCAGGTTTGTCCATTCCACCTCGTTCTCTGGAATTAGGCATTTCGCAAACAATATTACACCGAATTTTCCATAAAGATTTGGGTCTTAAGGCTTACAAAGTTCAGCTAACACAAGAACTTAAGCCAGCTTACCATCAACAGCTTAGTGTCTTTAACGATTGGATGTTGGAAATGCAAAAAAATGATCCAGAATGAGCGATGATGCACATTTTCATCTTGGAGGCTACGTATTTGGAGCACAGAAAAACCTCTCGACCTCCTCTTTCCAACAAGACGGCGCAAACGCTTTCTTACGAGAAAAGATGATTACAATTGACCCGCAAGAATATGTGATTTAAGACTATTGGACTTTTTTCTTTGGGGTTACGTGAAAGACAAGGTTTATACCAATACTCTCTAGTCAATTGAAACACTGAAAGATAATATTCGTGCCGTTGCTAAAATAGAGACGCAAATGTGTGAAAATGTGATAAAAAAATTTCATCAAGAGTATATGGTCCTGCAAAATGGTTTGTGGTTCTGCCTGATATTGTTTTTCATTATTAATGGCAAATCTTTCTCTATCGAATGTTATTTTACAAAAAATACGTGTTTTTCTTAAAAATGAAAATGAAAGCTCTAAAGTCATATAGGCTTCGGTAATTTTCTTTTCGCTGTTAGTTTTGACCCATAATGAATTAAATTATTTGTTTGACATGCAAACTTACTCTTGTTCATTAGTTGTAAATCAGAATACATAACAATACATATTTTTCTGCATGTTGTTTCTAAAATGTTGTCACATTTGCTAATGAATAATAAACAAATTCATTTTACTATAGTTAGGCAATAAATGTGAAACTATTAGAATTTTATTGTTTCGTGACTACCTGACGTAATCCACCTTTTCTGGAAACTGACGGTTTCGTCTGCCACGTAATTAATTCTTGATATTTGGGAACAAAAATAAATCATTGGGTGTCAAATTAAGAATAAATCATTGCGTGTTTGCAAATATTCCATAATTTGACAGGATGTGTGAGCATTCGTATTGTCTTGATGAAGAACAGTCTGACGCAGATTGTTTTTTTTTCCTCATGTCATCAAAGACTTCCGGCAAACAAATTGATGTGGTCCAATCAGAATTGACCATTCCTTTAAAGGGATATAGTTGCCACATTAGTACCAGTTTTTGTGAATAAACAGTCTACCAAACGATCGTAGAAATATAATCCTTTAATCGATGTGGTAACTTTTATGCATTTACCAGTAGATATTGCATCAAAACAAAGTCAATATTATACTTATACAAGTCAATAATACCGCTGTCTGGATACTACTTTACTCACAGAGAGTTTAAAACATCATAAATCAAAACGGTATAGGTATAACGTGTGTGTCCATCAGATATAGTGGATATAACATTCACAAAAACCGGTCATTATTCACCTTTCGGATGTATCGATAAAAATCTCCTTTTGTGTGTCGTATAATGTATATTTTGTCAATATTTTATAGCTGGAGGTATACAGAATATGGTTATGTAGATCTCCACATATATGAGGGTCCGACACATATTTTATATTCATGTAACGTACAATACATATTCTATTACACCCATATATATATTCGCCAAACATCAGACGGTTCGAATAATATTGTTTTCTAGCACCATCGGCGAGAGAGTTTGTGGCTCATTTAAAAATAAATAAATGTTTTTTTTTTTGTTGAAAATAACGTGTTAATTTGAACATTTTCTCTTCGGTTTTAGGTGGCAGCCAATGCTTTGCAAAAATATCGTAGGCTTGGAACCTTGGACTTGTTTCTTGTGTTCCAAATTAATATTTGCGATTATTTTTACATAATATTGTAAAGTCCTAAATTTCACACATACTTTAAACTTGTAGCATTATATAAGGACAACCCCTAAAAATGAAAGGGTGGCTCCTATCAAGTTTGGTGAGTGTCAGTTCGCGAACGACTTTAAATCAATATTTGAAATTTGGTAAAGGATTTTGGATTATAACTTTGAGCATTACTTTTTACACAACGTCACAAGAATTTATATTGAAGATATAATCCATTTTGAACAATATTTTTAATAGAATTACTAGAGGCTCTAGAATGTCATCTTATACAGTACTGATCATGATATGCGGAGAAAGCTAAAAACAGACAATCTTACAGTTTCGAAAACAGATAAAGCTAATTGCAAGGTGACTCTTCATACCCCCTTACACTCACGACCCAACATCGATATGTATAACTACTGAATGATCCCACTTATTTAAAGAATATTTTCACAATCACTGAAGAGACCAAGTTCTTTGCAAATACAAACTCTTAAAACTCGTAAACATAATGTACGTATCAGAGCAGTTGTTATACCAATTACTCCTCCTCTAAACTGACAAGATGGCTTAATTGATATTCTAGTAGTATCTTCGTACTATATTACTGACTTTGTTAGCCCGAATAATTCAATCAAAAATTCTTTGTAATATCTAGGTTTGAGAATCTCTTTATTCCTACAGATGCTATACTAGTCTCCTTGCATGTTAATCCCTCCAGAGGATTGCATGGTTTTCACATTCTAAATCTTTGTACTCTGAGCTTAGCAAGAATAACCAAGTTTCCCTTGTTTGGATGCTCGGACATTCTGGTATCAGGGGAAACGAAAAAGCCAATAAAAAAGATGGTTTCAATCCCTTTTGTAGGACTTGAACCGTTATCCGGCTTAGGGAAACACACCTACAAGGAAAAGTTCAGAATTAAGGAGGAAACAAACAGAGTAATACTCTGGCAAAATCTTCCTGGGCTGATATACTCCAAGAAATTCCTTGGAAACTTAAATCATGAAAGATCCAGAATCTGTTTGGATCACAGTAAGAACGGGTTACGCATTCTTACAGGACATTGTCGCCTTAGGAAATATATAGCAAAATTAGGACTAGAAGAGAGCGACGATGCAGATTCTGTAAACAGGAGGAAGAAACTCCTGATCACCGCGCCGTTATAAGAAGCAAATGCAAGGAACACATGAAATCGTGCAATATCGAGGTACCTTTATGCGAAGAAAAATAACAAGACGGTTTGGAATTGCACAGTTATTTATTTTGTTCGGAATGACGGCAATGGTTTTGATTTTTTTATTTCATAAATGTTTTTCAAAGCTTGTGTTTTCATTGTTTCTTTTAAATGCAATTAAGGGAAATTCATGATTCCCTCTACATTTTAAGGCTATCCCAAGGGATTTATGACCATCTTTATTGCTATACTATAGTACAAAGTATCACTTTGCAATCTATATATGATGTATCTAGTCTATCGCTGATATTATAATTATTACTATTGGTTTACAGTAACCATAATCAATTAAAATTGACGATACCAGTTTTAAAATGATAGAAATTGCGAAACACCGGCAATGGCAATGTGTGGACAAGAGCGAAAATCGAACTCATTGTAATGTTTTAAGCACATAATAATCATAATAACGAGCATGGAATTAAATGCAAATAACAAACAGATATACTTGTAGTGCAATATAGAAAACTACTTTATTGTGCAAATAATAATTATGTACTTCACACATTTTCATTGTTATTGACCAAATTTTGCAGATTTTCCGCTGTTTATCATTATTGTTATTACTCGAATTATCGGACACTGTTCAATATTTATATTGAAAATTAAATTTTAAACATGCAATTTGTTTTGTTATGTTTTATAGAAATGGCTAACTTCAGTACCTAATTTTTGTGTGTTTGCTTCGCACTGCCTTTTCAAAGTTGTGCTCTTTGTACATGTCCTTCCTCTTCTCAAAATATCTGTAATCCATCCAAATTTCCACGATTATTAGTATGTGCGAATTTATTATTGTTACACTTTTTTAATAACAATATTGATTTTATAGAAAGACAAAGGTTCATTCTATGTTTTTATAAAAGTAGAATTTCGATATCTTCATCTACAGAGCATACAATACCTCTTTTATCTAAGGGAATTTTGATTCCTGGTATATCTATACCATGCACTCTAAAGGTTTGAGGAAATCGCAACTTAAATTTGCCAACTATTTTTGGTTTAAGGAATCAATTCAGTAATTTGTGAACAATAAGAGTTTTAATTTTTTTGGCTAATTTTTTACGCAAAATTCAGTGAGATATCGCATAGACTGCAATACAATTTGTAGAAAAATATGTTCCAGATGGATCCACACACTTGAACGTAGATGAAGTCGATTGGCCCATGCCAATTGGTGTAAAGAAATGGTAACCAAATTCGGCGTTAAAACTCCAAAAGTCCTACACAATATCGAAAAACAGTTAATATTCAATGATATAAAACAATTTGTTTGCCAAAATTTATAGACGAAATTAGCAAGAACAACTGAAAACGTTACCTATAACGTCTTCTTTTTGGTTCCTAACGTGAAACGAAAATGGCGTAAACAGCAAACTTTAGGAAGTTGGAAGTTGAACATTTTGAGTTTAATGAAATCTCTTTTATTGAGATGAGAGATATAATAAATTCTTTTAAAAATAAAAGCTCGAAAGACATTTTTGATTTGAATATCGTACTCATTAAATATATTAAGGATATAATAATTATACCATTGACAATATTGATTAATTTGGCGATCTCATCCGGTATGTTTCCGAGTTGTCTGAAATTTCCAAAATTATACCGTTATTCAAAAAAGGATCTCCAGATGAATTGAACAACTATCGCCCTATTTCTATAGTGCCTGTTCTAGGCAAAATTTTTTAAAAGATACTCTTTAAACAATTAGCCAACTATTTTGAAACAAATAATTAAACTTAACACCGTTTCAGTTATAGAAAACTTTATAAATAGCGTTATAATCGCTTTTGAGAGTAGAGGGCTTGTGGGGGCTTCTTTTCTTGATTTAACAAAGGCGTTTGATTGCGTCTCACACGATATCTTGTTGGGTAAACTGGAGCGATACGGTATGAGTGCGAATTCGATTCGTTTGCTGAGTTCCTATCTCACTGGTAGGAATGTCGTAACGATGTTTGAGTCAAAGTCTTCTCAGCCCTTATTGAGCTCTTGTGGAGTCCCACAGGGCTCGGTGCTCGGACCTCTATTGTTTTTGATTTTCATTAATGATTTACCGCTACATCTGCCATGCTCTGACCTGACATTGTTTGCAGACGATTCAACTATTGTCGATGTTGAACTGTCGAGTAATGTTCTGGCCTCAAGTATGATTAATTCACAGTCGAGGGCTGCGGACTGGTTTGCAGCTAACAAACTCTGTATGAATGCCAATAAAACAGCTACTAAAATATTTACATTACGTGAGACGGATGTTGCTGTTTCTGATGGTCTGGTAAAGTTTTTGGGTGTCACTTTGGACCAAAAGCTAACCTGGGCGGGTCATGTCGAGGTTACCACTGCCAAGTTGTCTAAGGTTGTGTTCATGTTGCGAAGCTTGAAGGGTGAAGTCTCTTTTAATGTTTTGAAATCAGCATATTATGGCCTTTTTCACAGTGTGGCTTCATATGGTTTGTCAATTTGGGGACACTCTTGTCATGCGAGTCGGGTATTCGCAATCCAAAGACGCGTGGTTCGAATAATGTCAGATTTAAAGTTTAGAGAGGATGTCAGACCTAAATTTAAAGAATGTAAAATAATTACACTCCCGTTTCTCTATATCTACAATTCAATTATGTATGTGAAAAATAATTACAATATGTACATAAGGCATGATGAAGTTCACAACCACAATACCAGAAACAAAAATGACATTCTTCCTGAATATATGAGGTTGGGCAGAAGCAGAAATTCTGTAAATTATTATGATCCCACATGCTATAATCATTTGCCAGATAGGTTGAAAACACTGAGCCTTGCAATGTTCAAAAATATATTAAAAAAATACTTAATTGACCAGGCTTTTTACTCCAATGATGAATTCCTCAGCACTGACTTTCTGTTTTGATTAAGTTATATACATTTCTATGTTTTTATGTTGTTATGTAATATTTTAATATGACTTGTGTAAACCTTTTTTTGTAATGACAATATACATATGCAAAATAACCATTTTAACAGTCTTTTTCAGCACAACTATGGGATTAAGTACCTCTTTAAAAATATACCTTGCTCCAGCACTGATCAAGAGCAATATAATCGTCATAATACTGCAAGTTTTGCATGTAAATGTCTGTTTTTAGCATTTTAAATAATTCCATCAAGAACATTTTGCCATATTTGAAGAAGTGGCTCGAGGCGCCGACGGTCGCACGTTTATTATTCTGCAACCCATTAATCGAAAGAAATAATGCTATTTTATTACGCATATAATTTAGAAAATGAATGATGCATTACGAGCTAATTTTTCGATTATACTTTTTTATTCCCCATTTAATGTTTAGTGTTTTTATTTCTCACAACAGATTTGTGGCTTATAATACCTAATATAGTATATTATATATAGTAAATTTGAATTAAATTACTATTTGCGCCAAAATAAATATAGTACTGGAGTCATCAGCACTGGCGGCTTTATTTAAATAAGACGCGATATTAACAGACATGTGCTAAATACTGAAAACTCAACAGATTCTGTTTATTATAATGCTTTCACGAATGTGCATGTTTTTTGATCTTGTCTATATTCATACATCACATTCTATGTCTGTATAATTGCAATTTTCCAATTTTTTTTGCTTCTAGCCTTCAACATTTTGTTAAAAATCAGTTGTGTCGCACCGAAACTTTCCCGACAAGGTATAATAATAATAATCAAAAATATATGACCCCGCGTAACGAAACATAATTATTTATTTCCAATTTTTCTTTTTCCGATTTCTTGAACCTTGTTTTTACAAATTTTTAACGAATATTCTCTTGGGATGAGGTTCAAACACAAATTATACATAATTGGAACTATGCTTTTATATTTAGTTCCTTGTCATATTGCGTCTACGTTTCCGCAAGGTAAATCTTGCCTTCTTCAGGACGATCTACATTTTTTTTATTTAATTATTGTTTCTCTTAGCAACACTGTCAACAATGACAAAATAAATATTAATAAATTACCAATGCACAACGAAAACGTAAACAACAGAATGAGATTAAAAATTGTTATTCGTATACTAAAAATACCTGTTAGGTATCATATTTTAATAATTTTTTGAAAGACTAAGTTCTGCTGGAAAATATATCTGTGAAAATTGAAATGTCCGGCTGTGAGTCGTTCTATTCAGATTTTTTTTTAATCACAATTAAATTTTAAATAACAGTTATTATGATTTTCATTAAAAAAATCTACCTAATCAGAAGGAATTTGTAAAGAATCCTGTACGAAACGACATCTTATCCGACAAATTTTTAGAAGTTTTCAACTCACGAAGAAAAGCAGTCCCACCAATCCGCGTTAGATACCGCAAAATACTGGATTCCCTTTAAATTTCTCCTGAACCCGTCCCATTACAAATTGCTAACAGCCCACCCTGGAATATCCTTACCCCGAAAATAAACCGCAGACTGCTTGATATGGATAAATCAAACACACCACACTCGCAAATTAGACAAAGATTCTACCAAATAATAAAAGCTTACGGAGAATACAATGTAATCTACACAGATGCTTCAAAGTCGAGCGTAGGCGCTGCAGTTACATCAGAAAACCTAAAGCATAAAATGAAGCTTTCAGACGAAAGCTCAATTTATTCTGCAGAAGTTTGCCCGATCTCACAGGCTCTAAGATCAATACTAAACTTAAATACAACTACCAAATTCTGAATTATAACCGACTCTCTCAGTGCTATCCTTAGCTTAAAACAAATGTTCTCCAGGCATCCACTTTTGCAACAGATAAAGGAGATAACCCCCAGGGTTGATGCAGTTGTTCTCTAATAAAAAAAAAGAAGGAATTTGTAACGTATGATCATTACCCCTCAACCTCGAAAACGGGGAAAGCTCTATATATCGCATATATTAACTAATCAAAATGAATGTCTCGGTTGAGATCCTTGATTAGCAAATTCATTTTGAATATCATCAAATTCGTATATTTTTTATATTTTACTAAATAAATGTCCGGACTGCATTTCTGAAAATGACATAAGCAATTGGTTTCACAGTCAAATTCATAGTGAAACGATTTTTAATTTACACCGTTGTTTAAATTTCTTTCGTAATATCATTAGTCTAAACATTTGTCAAGATTTAGAAAAATTAATACGAAAATTACCTGCTTGAAACGGTTTTATTAAATATGCAAATCTCGTTAAGAAACACACGAAATTTACGATATGCCAGTTGTATTATTGTTGTGGCACAGTAAAAGTTATGCGTGTTATTCCATTTCCTGAAACGCACCTATGCGTGTTTCAGTTTAATTCTCATTTCGTTTTGTTCCTATTCAAAACTAAATCTTGATAAATTATCCTGTTAACAAGTAGGCCTAAAAATTAATGGCATAAATATTCTAAACACCTATCTTGTGGTTGCAGGAAAAAGTACAAAATAAATTGTTACAAATGAATTCATGTGCAAAAACAAACGGAAATTAATGTAAAAAAGTGAGTTGGTGAGAACTTGGCGAATTTAGTAGGTATGGTCGGATGTTTTGAGCTTAACGGCATATAGGAAATATCCTTTAAGTCCAGGACTCTTACATGAGCCAAAACTTGATATCACTAAGGTTGTCTGTTTGTGTTTTTCCGGACGCCTGCGGATAAGAATGTAACTCATACCCCATTCGAACATGGTTCGGTACGCTAGTGGGAAAAAGGGGAGAAATGTGGATAAAAAAAAAACAAACGTGAATAAATTTAATTTTTAGTGAATATCTGTTAAAAAAAAAACAAACGTAAAATCAACTTCGCAAATGGATAAATAGACATTTGGATTGACGCATATGTGTACCTATATATGATACCTATCTCGAGAGAGAGAGAGAGAAAACGCATCCATATACAAACAGATGATGTCAAACTGCGGCCAATCCAAAATATTCAATTATCTGCGATTGCATAATTCAGCACCAAATGACAAAATTATTATTACTATCGTCCAAGCATCAGCGGTAGATATTTCCAATCCAGCTCCATTGTCCTCCCCAGTGTTTACGACTCTATCGCGCGTTGCGACGCGCCGTGCCAGTTGGATAAATTGAAAACGAAATAGCTATGAAGGTGATAAATCACAGAATTACAATATTTAGATATGAATGCGAATATACCTGGGTGATTTTCGTCGAAATAACTAGAAAGCACGTTTAACTTAAAAAAATGACTTGTAGTAACTATAACAATTTGCATTTTTTTTTTATTTTTAATATGAGAATCAAAAAATTCAGATTATTCTAGAGAATAATACACCATAATCCCTAAATATCAAATATTTCAAAAATCTTCGATGCACCGCGTTTAGAGTCTCAGCATGTCTATCATAGATAGGGTGCCATACAATTTGGCAATATTCCAGTCTGGATCTTATAAAAGCGCTAAATAAAATTTTAAAAGTTTTGGTGTTATTAAAATATTTACAATTTCTTAGGATAAAACCAAGCAGCTTAGTGCAATGTCGCGAGACGTGCTCCACATGAGCCACAAAGGTGAAACGCTCATCAAAATAAACACCCAAGTCCCTGAGAACCGTCTCTCGATTCAAGAGAGAACCGTCAATGTAATAATTAAAAGTAATTATATTGTCTTTTCTCGTATAGGTCACCACATTACACTTGTCTATATTCAGATGCAACTTGTTTCTATCACACCAGTCTGCAAGAAAATGCAAGCATCTTTGAAGATACAAACAGTCGTCATGGCTACGAATTTAATGAAAAAGTTTTAAGTCGTCGGCAAACAGTAGCCCATTGCATAACACACAATCGAAAATGTCGTTAATAAAAATAATAAACAGCAATGGACCTAAGTTGGATCCCTGTGGTACGTCTGATGTAGGTACAAACTTGAATGACTCATACCCTTCATATTTCACAAACTGGCGACGGTCCAATAGATAAGATTTAAGTAGGCCGACCAACACCGACGAAAAACCAAAATTTTCAAGCTTTCTCAATAGAACATAGTGGTCGATCTGATCAAAGGCTTTTCTGAAATCGGTATACACTACATCAATTTGACCACGCGTGTCCAAGACTTCACAAACATGCTGTGAAAAGCAAGCCAAGTTTGTCGCGCATGATCTGCCTGAGAAAAAGCCATGTTGTTTAGTTGTAATAGAATTTTTAACAGTGGAGAATATATATATATTGATACAACACTATTTCAAACAATTTAGAAAAATTACACAAAATTGAAATAGGTCTATAATTAGTAATGATACTAGAGTCTCCCTTCTTCAGAATTGGAATTACTCTTGCAGTTTTCCACAAGTCCGGAAATGTGCTAGTTCGTAGAATTAAATTAAAAATATGACACAAGGGATTAGATAAAGGATAAATACAGTCCTTTACAACAAAACTGGGCACACCGTCCGCTCCAGACGTAGGTTTAGGCTTCAGTTTTTTACTTGCATTGATAATGTCCTCAGCCGTCACTCGATGAATACACCCCGGATCACAATTACTGCTAATGGCATCCGGCAAAGTCTCAGTATGCTGAGGGTTTGATTCCACATAAACACTTTGAAAGTAATTAGCAAAAGCGTCAACAATTTGCCGCGGATCATCATACTCTGAAGCGTCATCCCTGATTACACCCGGAATTCTGGAACTACCACGTTTGTTATTTATATAAGACCAAAATCCAGCCGGATCGCGTTGCAAATCTCTCTCGATAGTTGACAGATATGTCGTTATCTGAGACTTGATCAAGCGCCTCAACTCAACGTATTTAGACCTGTAATAATCAGATCCAAGCTTTCTATAGTTTCTATAAGTGTTTTCTTTATTAAAAATATTCACAATTAACTCAGCAGAGTACCAGACTGGAAATCGCCTATGCCGTTTGGATTTATAAGGAACGCACTGTTCAAAAATGGTCTCGAGAATGCTGTAAAAGGCCGAGCACGAAGAACCAACAGTAATAGACAAGTATACCTCGCTCCAATCAGCAGAGATAATCTTGTTGTATAAAACCGGAAAGTTTGCTTTCCTAAAATTGAATTCACGAACATTATTATTTTTAATCTTAAAATTACTGCCATGTATATGCTTAGCCTCAAAAATGACGTTCAACACTGGATGATATTGATCAACATCAACCAAAGGACAAATACCTAATTCAACTGAGCATCGCACATTCGCAAAAGCTAAATCCAGCAATCTGCCGCTACAGTTAAGAATTGAATTGCACTGAGTTAACATTATAACATCAACAAAACCATCCACAACTCTACATTTAGTTGACACAATATCAGAACTGTAATCGGGAACATCAAAGTCCCCCAAAATTAATATCTTATTATTATAAAATATCTCAAACAAAATTCAAAAAAAGCTTCAAAGTCACTAGCAGACAAAGATGGAGGAATGTACACAATAACTAAGTAAATGGTAAAATAATTGACCGTCAGTTTACAAACGACAATATCTATTAACGGTGAAATGTCAGACAGAAAAGGTAAATTGACAGGGGTACAGACAAATCTGTCATTTCTAACAGCAACGAGTACTCCTCCACCTCTAGTCATCCCAGTAGCAATAGTGTCTCTATTTTTCATGCAAACGGTGTAATAGTCCGGGAATAGTTCACAAACACTAACATCGTCATCTCGCAACCACGTCTCAGTCAACGCCACAACATCGCAGTCCTCATTATTATTATTATTATTTATTATTCTTTAAATTGGAGCATTTGGGGCTAAAAATCAAACATATTCATGAGCATTTTGTACTTATGATGCAAATCCATATAAAATAGTATAGAAAATATTTACATTTACGTAAAGAAAAAAACAAAGTACATACCACACTTCATATAAAAGAAATTTCAAGCAGCTTCTAAACGATGATGGCATTTTTCTCTCCCCATGCCGTGGCATGGTAGGAATATAGAGGTTATTCCTCAACGTTATAGGTAACTTATTTGCCGACAAAACTAATAATGCGTATGAAATTTATGGCGGTCGGTTCCTTTCGTCTATATATTCCATAACTTTATGTTATTATGATGGCTAAACAGCACCAGGGTATTATGTACATAAGACAGCAGCTGTACGCTTAAGTTAATTTTTTATATTACGAGGGCAATCTGGGAAGATGCTTGTCCGACCTATAGGGCGGTAATTGAATAGAACCCAACGCGAGAAAAATCATATTGAGTGTATTAGACTTCTCAATATGATTTTTCTCGCGTTTTGCTTTAAGACTTATTGACTTTCTGTTTAAGTCCCATATACTGGTTATCAAATCAAATCAAAACATGCTTTATTGTTGTAAATACACAGTATTTGTAAACAAAGCTCAAAAAAAATGTTATCCTATGCTAACAATAATCACACAATAATCAAAATCATAGTAATTACAATGGTCAGAACAAACAAACGCATAACAAAGCCAATACACAATTAAAATCATTTTTAAAATCATTTTCAGTCCCACGTGCTCGCAAAATATTCATTTAGATTGTAAAATATATTCTCCTTAAGTAATGATGTTACAGACCTTTAAAAACTTAACAAGTTTGGCCTCATTTTCATATTATTAGGGAGATGGTTAAAAATTTGTATGCTTAAATAAATTCGGGAATTCCTGGTTAATTCCGTTTGAGGAATCGGCATTGGAATGTCAAACATCTGCCTGGTATTATAGGGTTTGTTGAAAGATCCAAGTTAAGTACCAAATTTTTTATAGATCAAGCAAGCCGTTTCTAGTATAAAAAGACCACAGAATGGTAATATCCTTAAAGTCTTAAACAGAGGCCTACAAGTGTCTCTGTTAGTTTTACGACAAACAAATCTTACTACTCTCTTCTGCAAAACAAACACAGAGCTGAACAGATACTGATTGCAGCATCCCCAGAAAGCAATCCCATAACGCAGATGACTCTCCACAAGAGAAAAGTATGCTAACCTTGCAGTTTCCACTCCAAGTTCATTGGCTATAACTCTAACGGCGTAACACCCTCTGGCTAGTTTCTGTCTTAAGGCCAATATATGGTCATGAAATTTTAACTTATTGTCTATCACTAGTCCAAGAAATTTGTTAGAGTCACCAATCTCCAATGGTTCATCCCGAATACCCATCTGCTCTGGACACAAATACTTAAAGCATACTAATTTAGTTTTGCTTACAATTAGGGACAGAAGGTTTGAGTCACACTACCTCTTAATCACCACCAAGTCCTCTGTTACAGTTGTTGTCAATGAAGCAGGGTCTTTATGAGACTATAGAATAGTAGTATCGTCAGCAAATACTGTGAATTGACCTCTTATTGCAAGAGATGAAATGTCGTTTATGTAGATTAGGAATAAAATGGGACCAAGGACAGAGCCCTGTGGAACTCCATGTGGTATGAGGCATTCGTCAGAGTAAATAGCCATCGCCCCAACAATCTGCTTTCTATTCGTTAGGAATGATCTGAACCAATGCAAAGAGACACCTCGGAAGCCATACATGATGAATATCATGATTCACGCAGTCGAATGCTTTGCTAAAGTCACAAAACACGGCCGCGGCAAGCTCAAATAGAGTTTCTCCAGAAAGGAAAACATCGCATCACTCGTGCTCACACCCTCCCGAAAGCCAAACTGGGACTCACTTAAAATGCCATGCACAGTTAGAAAGTTGATTATTCTTTTTCTAACTAACATTTCTAAAATTTTAGACAGGCATGGTAAGAGTGCTATAGGATGGTAGTTTGTTGGATCGCTTAGGTCGCCCACCTTCAATAGGGGCTTCACAAGGGAAACTTTAAGACTTGATGGAAATGTTCCAGTCTCGAAGGTGACATGTATGGCATACGCCAGGAATGAGAGACTCTCAGTTGATCTATCTGTGTAAACCCAATTTTAAGGACAGGACATGGTGAATATGAGAGTAGAATAGTTCTGAAAATTCCCAAGCTGCATCTAAAGTAAAGTTGGCTTACGTTTTACACTCCAGACAATAATAATAAGATACGTTTTTTGTATAATACTTAGTTTGACTGGTTTTTAGTTTAGAGTCAAATATACAAGGAAAGTTTTTTATTTTGTCACTATGAAAAAATCTGCGGACGCCCATGGATGCTTGCGAGTGATTCGTTATGTTTCCCATTCATTAGTTGCAGAGAAGTTGCGGTGAAAATCTCTTAAAAGACATCTTTTTCTTCAAATCGGCTATCAGTAAAAAATAAAACTTAGGTACGCAAGTGAAGCAGTGATCGTTCTTCTATACTCAAATGCCTTAATAATGCTGGTATGTTCTGTATCTAATGCATCTGACTGGTAAAAAGGAAGAAATAAGAAAAAGCAAACGGAATGAAGAAGAGAATAAAAATTGTGCCGGTGCGCATAGATAATAAACCGAATGAGCATCAGCGAGCGGAGAGAATTGAAAGAAGTAGGCTTGATTTATCGGCGCAGATCTTTACTGCCACCACCACGCAATTACCCGCAGGGTGCTTTGCAAACAAGTTTATATGTTTGTGCTGCCAATCTTTTACAGGATGAAACTGAACAAAATATTCTGCAGAACATGTGGGGTTTTCAGCAGTATGGGTTCTTTTCTAGAACAGCCAAATGAGAGACGTCCCATCACATTCAGCAACCTTTAAATGGTTGAAGCAGTTAAGAAAATAGTCGAATCAATATTAGAGAAGTTACTGACGATGATTTGGACATGAAAAGAACTGTCGCTTCACATGAACATCGCTGTTGAATGAAGTCAGCGATAATCCAGATTTGCTCATAGGTCAGGGTCATAACTGGTGACAAAACATGAAACCAAAACCACGGTCGACTGTGAAGGTTTGGCTCACTGTTTTTTTCGAATTCAATGGCGTGGTGTATTGAGAGTTGTTGTCAGAAGGCCATACCGTCAATAAGGAATAGTACCTTCAAGTTATAATATCAGAGATATAGAGGAGGGAGAATGAGCGATGCGCAAACTACTAATATAGAATAAACGCCAATAGAATTAATTCAAATCGTTTCTTCTCATAACATTTAATAATAATAATAATAAAGCATTTATTGCCCAACAGTTTCCCAATTATAGGACAATACATACAAAATCAATAACTATTAAATTAATTAAATACACAAAGAAACTTACAATACACACGTTTACACTATAAATGTTTCTGCAGCTAACATTTTAAGGTTATGTTCTGACGTTGTAAAAATGTCACATCTACCAGAAATCGAATCAAAATTATTGCCCACAATATGTACAGGCGATCTCAATAACACATTAGTTCTAGCTCTGTCTAAATAAAATGTCGCATTTGATCTAGTATTCAATCTAGGAACTAAAAAATTTACACTTGATAACAAGGAAGAACAGTCTATCTTATCTCGCAATAATTTATATAACATTACTAATGAACACTGAATTCTTCTATATTCCAAGCTCTGCATATTAAAACGAGACAGCAACAAACAATGATCGATTCCTCTAACAGGATAAACCCCATCTGTCTTAAAAACTAGATACTTTAGAAACCGGCGTTGTATTTTTTCGATCTCCAACTTGTGAGCATTATACTGAGGATACCAGACAATAGACGAGTACTCTAGTTTCGATCTGACATATGTGTTAAACACAGTAATGAGCACAGAAACACTATCAAAGCCTCTACAGTTACGCATTATGAAGCCATACATACGTGACGCCTCAGATGTCACTCTATTGATGTGGTCCAGGAATAAAAATTTGTGATCGAATGTGACACCCAAATCCGTGAACGCATGACATCGCTCAAGCTGAATGAATGGTGTACGGATAGTCAATAAGCGTAGCCCTTCGCGTGAAACTAAGGCATTTGCATTTTTGAATATTGAGAGTCAATTTATTATGGTCACACAATGTTTGAAGAGCATATAAATCACTCTGCAATCCAATGCAATCCGTTATTGTGTCCACGGAAGCAAAGATTTTCAGGCCGTCCGCAAAAAACAACCTGCGTTCCAACAGACATTGATCCAGGTCATTGATAAATAGATTAAATAATAATGGACCCAAATTAGAGCCCTGCGGAACCCCTTAGGTCGCAGAATAAATATTAGATTTAAACCCGTTGTAAAATACATATTGCATACGGTTTTGTAAATAAGAGTCACACAAAGCTATCAAGTTCGACTGAAATCCAAACACATGCAGGTTACTCAGCAAGACACCGTGGTCCAGGGTATCGAAAGCTTTTGCAAAGTCGGTGTATACAACATCAAGTTGACCTCCACGGTCCAGAGTTTCAGAGATACAGTGAGAAATGATTGACAGATTAGTGACCGTAGATCTCCCACACATAAAGCCATACTGGTTGACCGAAATCAAACGCCTAACTTCCGTGTAAATCCGTTCATACAAGATAGATTCAAACAGCTTAGAAAAGTTAGATAATAAGGAAATAGGACGATAGTTATTTATATGAGACCTGTCGCCAAACTTAAAGATTGGGACAATTTTAGATCCCTTCCATAGATCCGGGTAAGTGTTTGTTTTTAGAATTAGGTCGAAAATTGACTTCAGAGGAGTAGCCAACACGGGAATGCAATCTTTGACAAAGAATGAAGGAACATTATCAGAACCCGAGGTAAATTTGTTCTTAAGGCGTTTGGATGCTGAGAACGTGGAAAACATTGGTACTGACAGAGTTACTCGGCGCACAGTATTGAGATGAATCAAGAAAGACGCTGTGAAAGAAAGTAGCGAAGGAGTTAACAATAGCCTGAGGATCACATTCAGACTCACCGTCCCACCACATAGTGTTTGGGATACGGCAAGTTCCAGACTTGTTATGAAAATATGACCAAAAACTCTGAGGATCGTTCCTAAGAGAATTCTGTACATTAGAGACATAGTTACCAAATGCAGTCCTCTGTTCTTCCTTGCACAAGCGCCTCATATTTTTGAACTGAATCAAAAAATTTATGTTGTTTGTACTCCTATATTTTTTATGCAAATATTCCTTAAATTTTATATTTTAAATAATCGGCTTTTTTAAAGTTATATGCTCTATTTGACGTATTCAGAGAAAATTGAGATTTATTTCTATTAACAAATCTATGTATACTAATTATTAGACAAGGATGGTAGCTATCTTCATCAACAAATGGGCAATCAATAAATCTGTGTCCGGAAAATTAGTATCAATAATTGATGTGTCGACCAAATCACACAAGATATTTAATTTCTGTTCACTTAAAACGCAATATTCTTTAGAAAACCATTCCGATTTTAATTTTATTAATATAACAACGAATTGACAATAACAAATATGTGCTTGAAAATATTTTGCAATATTTGAATCGTCACATCCTGTACGTTTCTCTAAATAGCTCCTGTCTGCAGAAAATGTAAAGCTCCTTCACTCGTTGTCGCAATAATCGCATATGTACTTTTCTACGTGGTTAGTGTATTATCCAGCATGGTATCTCGCAAAATAAATTAAGGTAATTAAGAAAATCATGTCACAAAGATTCCACTTTAATGATATGTTTAGACCCAAATGACTCTTCTTCTTCTTTTGGTTCCGCTTCTGCTATTTCGACTGCTTGTTAATTATAATATTATTTAACTCGGAATCGTTAGCTTATATGTAGATAAACAACTTAAATTGGATAAGTACCTCTAATAATATACATTTTTATGCAATATTTAATGAAACAGGGCCAGTAGTATTTCTTTTTTTAATCTCGTTTCAGACTTGAGAAGAAACACGACTCGACTGTCAAGAGATGAAAATTTAATAAGTGTATTTATAAAATGTATTTAATACGCTGATATAAAGTCACATTTTACGATTATTTGCTCTGGCGGAATGCAGGCAGGTGAGATTTTTTTCGGTTGTCAAGAGGTTACTTTAAGAACAGCAGGTGGAAGGTGGGCCTATAAAAGTATGAATGAACTGAAGAAATTGTTGTCTTTAACGTGTGATGCGTTCTGAATACTGATAAGAAAATTTATAAACCCTTTTTCTATTTAAAGGCGAAATTGCGCTACTTAAAGGATTCCGGTAATGCATAGTTTTAACCCGTAACCCCTCTCATTATGCACAGTCTGGTTCCCACTCTGATCTGTTAGAAATCGATCAAATTTATATTAAGCTTTTGATGATATTCTTGTACTAGTTAAAAATGAGTGGAACACTCAATGCTCCTTCAAGAATATCGCAAAAAGTTTGAATTCACTGTCTATAAAAAATGATATATCTGCGATACAAAGCTTAAATAATAAAAAACCCAAGTGCGACTCTTTAGAAAACCATAAGTACGGCCAAACATCTGCTAATTAACATATCGAAGGCTTTGGATTTTTTTCTGAACCTTGTAACAGTCCTCTAAAGCATAAATCTTTATTTTTATTTGAGGACGTAGTCTGGGCATCACCTCACGCATCACAGAACAAGAGGTCCTCATAAACCGCCTTTTTTCTTGTGGACAAGGAACTGCCTACAAGGCTTAACTTCTATTCCACAGGCTGTGTTTATTTTTATTGTATTTATGCCATTCTTTGTAGCATTTATTCTTGGATGTTTATATACAGGGTCCGGCAGCATAACTTCCTTATTTCAAAACGCTATAAACCCCATTTTATGGATTAGAACAGTGCTCGCCAACCTTCTGAATGTATTGAGCACCTTCGGTAATTGTAGAATGTACATTGAGCTATTTTTTTTAATGTACAGTGTTTTTTAGGGCCTTGGTGTGGTATAGGACGCTATCATACAGGACCTAATCAAGACCTAAGAAATTATCCTTAATGACCGTTTAGGCGTATGTCGTTTGGCATAAAAATATCTCTTCATAATATCATTGTCCTGCGTAAATTTCACGACCCCATTATTAGGAAAACAGATTTCAATTTTTTGGGGCCTTGGTTTGGTATAGGAGGCTATCATACAGGACCTAATCACGACCTAAGAAACTATCCCTAATGACCGTTCCGAAGAATCTCGTTTGGCATGCAAATAGCCCTTCATAATATCATTGTCCTGCGTAAATTTCACGACCCCATTATTAGGAAAACAGATTTCAATTTTTTGGGGCCTTGGTTTGGTATAGGATGCTATCATACAGGACCTAATCAAGACCTAAGAAACTATCCTTAATGACCGTTCCGAAGAATGTCGTTTGGCATGCAAATAGCACTTCATAATATCATTGTCCTGCGTAAATTTCACGACCCCATTATTGGGAGAACAGATTTCAATTTTTTGGGGCCTTGGTTTGGTATAGGACGCTCTCATACAGGACCTAATCAAGACCTAAGAAACTATCCTTAATGACCGTTCCGACGAATGTCGTTTGCCATGCAAATAGCCCTTCATAATATCATTGTCCTGCGTAAATTTCACGACCCCATTATTAGGAAAACAGATTTCAATTTTTTGAGGCCTTGGTTTGGTATAGGACGCTATCATACAGGACCTAATCTAGACCTAAGAAACTATCCTTAATGACCGTTCCGAAGAATGTCGTTTGGCATGCAAATAGCCCTTCATAATATCATTGTCCTGCGTGAATTTCACGACCCCATTATTAGGAAAACAGATTTCAATTTTTTGGGGCCTTGGTTTGGTATAGGACGCTATCATACAGGACCTAATCAAGATCTAAGAAACTATCCTTAATGACCGTTCCGAAGAATGTCGTTTGGCATGCAAATAGCCCTTCATAATATCATTGTCTTGCGTAAATTTCACGACCCCATTATTAAGAAAACAGATTTCAATTTTTTGGGGCCTTGGTTTGGTATAGGACGCTATCATACAGGACCTAATCAAGACCTAAGAAACTATCCTTAATGAGGAATCCTCCGCATGTCGTTTGGCATGTAGATAGATATGTTGGGAGCTACAGACCAGAAATCTCTTCGCGAGCTACCAGGGGCTCGCGATTGACGGGTTGGCTACCACTGGATTAGAAGTTTTTATTATTTTTTTAAATAATTGTTTGAATTTTAATATAGAACCAACACCCCAAGGAAAATTGCTATACGTACGAGGGTTAATAAAATAAATTAAATTAGTATAAATTGTTTCTGTTGACGCATTTCCATCAATCAGAAAAATAACTCAGATACATCGAAGATTTAGAAATAAGTTGCAGGAGTCTAGCAAGTGTGAGAATCAACGTTCAAGCAAGTGGCCATGTAAATCAAGTTGCTTGTTATAATAGGTACTGTTTGGTAATAACCATCAAACAAATCTTTGTCCCGTGTCGCTAATTTCTTTACTCCATAATACAAACGTGGAGGAATCCGGAAAACAACACAAATAGTACTCGAATAATAGGTACACATTGCATTGCTTAAGATATAATTTTTACGGCATTACTTCTGCATTTTGGATCTCTTAACTGATCAGAAATTCGAATGAGCTTATTAGAAACTACAGAATAACGTACACTTTAATTTTTTACAAACATTATCAGATTTGACGAGCATGTAATGCACTAAAAGCAATCTGAATACTATACTTCAATACTGTATTTCAAATAATAATAACTTTTTTTTTTTTTGAAGGAAAAAATACATGAAAATGTAATAAAACAAATTCCAACCGAGCGTATTATACGAACCATCAATAGAAGTACTTACGTTAAGTAGTTGCTCCCATAGAAAAGTTGCGCTGCTGCGTTTTCAATACCTATTTAAACGTTTTATATGTGCTACGTGGGCGAAAGAGTTGCCTGACTACCCATAGCTACTTCCACTCGGTTTTCAAAGCGACCATTAGACCGGTAAACTGAAAAAAAGTCGGTATTTGAAAAAGTGAGGTTTATTTTATTATTTTTACTACCAAAAAGCTAATCTGCTAAAGTAACGGACCTTCCTTACCCAATCTAGATGTATAATGTATTATTAAGTCTTTCAGACAGACAGGTTTGATTAAAATTGCATCATCAACTGCGAAGAATGTAGCTATATGCAAATCAAAGAGAGAATAAGAATAAATATTTAATTGAAAATTTCATTCTAATTTAAATCGCATTCAGATTGGTCTGGTTTCAAACTCGACTCGACTAGCAAGTCGTCCACCAGGAGTGACCACAAAAGGGCAGAAAGGTTATCCTCTAGAGAGGTGATGATTGTGTTTCTAGTACTTTCTCCAAACCTCTTTGCAGAAAAGATGTTAGACTTATGAGTCTGAAGAACAAGCACATACAGTTTGTATTACTTTTAGTCTGCTGGACGGTATATATATCCAACCCGTTCTGGCTTAGAGCTGGATAAATTCCATCATCGCCAGGCGAGTTAAATGGCCGGAACGATTTTAAACCAGTTTTTACCGCTAGGGGTTTGATAAAATTTTTGGCTACCTGCCAACGCCAACGCCAACGCTGACAAGCCACATGTTGGTAAAAGTCCAACTTCCAGGAAAGTGATTTTCTATTAAAATCTGTAACATTTTTAAATATTACATAACACAACATAAAAACATAGAAATGTATATAACTCAATCAAAACAGAAAGTCAGTGCTGAGGAATTCATCAATGGAGTAAAAAGCCTGGTCAATTAAGTAGTTTTTTAATATATTTTTGAACATTGCAAGGCTCAGTGTTTTCAAACTATCTGGCAAATGATTATAGCATGTGGGACCATAATAATTCACAGAATTTCTGCTTCTACCCAACCTCATATATTCAGGAAGAATGTCATTTTTGTTTCTGGTATTGTGGTTGTGAACTTCATCATGCCTTATGTACAGATTGTAATTATTTTTCACATACATAATTGAATTGTAGATATAGAGACACGGGAGTGTAATTATTTTACATTCTTTAAATTTAGGTTTGACATCCTCTCTAAACTTTAAATCTGTCATTATTCGAACCACTCGTCTTTGGATTGCGAATACCTGACTAGCATGACAAGAGTGTCCCCAAATTGACAAAGCATATGAAGCCACACTGTGAAAAAGGCCATAATATGCTGATTTCAAAACATTAAAAGAGACTTCACCCTTCAAGCTTCGCAACATGAACACAACCTTAGACAACTTGGCAATGGTCACCTCGACATGACCCGCCCAGGTTAGCCTTTGGTCCAAAGTGACACCCAAAAACTTTACCAGACCATCAGAAACAGCAACATCCGTCTCACGTAATGTAAATATTTTAGTAGCTGTTTTATTGGCATTCATACAGAGTTTGTTAGCTGCAAACCAGTCCGCAGCCCTCGACTGTGAATTAATCATACTTGAGGCCAGAACATCACTCGACAATTCAACATCGACAATAGTTGAATCGTCTGCAAACAATGTCAGGTCAGAGCATGGCAGATGTAGCGGTAAATCATTAATGAAAATCAAAAACAATAGAGGTCCGAGCACCGAGCCCTGTGGGACTCCACAAGAGCTCAACAAGGGCTGAGAAGACTTTGACTCAAAAATCGTTACGACATTCCTACCAGTGAGATAGGAACTCAGCAAACGAATTGAATTCGCACTCATACCGAATCGCTCCAGTTTACCCAACAAGATATCGTGTGAGACGCAATCAAACGCCTTTGTTAAATCAAGAAAAGAAGCCCCCACAAGCCTTCTACTCTCAAAAGCGGTTATAACGCTTTTTATAAAGTTTTCTATAGCTGAAACGGTGTTAAGTTTCGGTCTAAATCCAAATTGTTTCGGAGAAAATAAATTATTTATTTCAAAATAGTTGGCTAATTGTTTAAAGAGTATCTTTTCAAAAATTTTGCCCAGAACAGGCACTATAGAAATAGGGCGATAGTTGTTCAATTCATCTGGAGATCCTTTTTTGAATAACGGTATAATTTTGCTAAATTTCAGACAACTCGGAAACATACCGGATGAGATCGCCAAATTAATCAATATTGTCAATGGTATAATTATTATATCCTTAATATATTTAATGATTACGATATTCAAATCAAAAATGCCTTTCGAGCTTTTATTTTTAAAAGAGTTTATTATATCTCTCATCTCAATAAAAGATATTTCATTAAACTCATACTTCCATAGAGTTGGTAAAAGTTCTGTCAAGTCGTATTATTATCGACCCAATTTCGCCATTCGACTATTTAGGCAGAATCGTCACTGTTTTAATGATTTAATTTCTATAATAATTATTGTAAAAAAAGCTCCGAAGAAACTAACCATCATCCATCCTGTATACGTAAAAAATCCTTTCTCTCATCTTCAATTAAGTCGTTAAGCCATGCATCGGCATCGAGATTTATTGACATTTCACGAAAATACCGTGTTCGTTTTCTTTTTATTGCTTAATTTATTTAAAGGTAATATTTTTACTAATTATTTTTAATTTACGACTATTCTTCGTAAAGACTGAATTTATGTCTGTATATTTTTTATGTTTTGAACAATAACTAAATGGAATTCAAGCTGGGACTCGTCTTCATTCCCAAACGATGATTAGTTAGTTAAAAGTGATTCTTCTTTAAATATTTTTGGTGTCCTGCTGAGATCGAAAATATGGACGATGTTTATGTATTGAATTCGAGATAAGAGTATTAGTTTCAGGAAATAAAAGTCAATGTTTTACTAAATTTAATTGGAAGGATACAGTTTCATAGAATGGATTTTGAACTCTTCATATGAAGCAATAATTTTTGGTTTAATCTTTATTTCCAACATTGTAGGTAAAGTTTTTGTTCAACACAGATTTATTTGGTTTTGCTAAACATGTCAACGGAACTATTTTTTTTTGTTGCCATTTTTTCTGTTTCGAAAAATCCATATCTGAACAGAGATACTAATCTTCGAAGCACTTATTTCTGGAGCATCTTTTCTGACCCAATCCAATGCTGGTACGTTTTTGGACCGCTGTAGTGAAGATGCTCTCGCAGTTCACCAACAATGATACTCTTTAAACAATTAGCCAACTATTTTGAAAGAAATAATTTATTTTCTCCGAAACAATTTGGATTTAGACCGAAACTTAACACCGTTTCAGCTATAGAAAACTTTATAAATAGCGTTATAACCGCTTTTGAGAGTAGAAGGCTTGTGGGGGGCTTCTTTTCTTGATTTAACAAAGGCGTTTGATTGCGTCTCACACGATATCTTGTTGGGTAAACTGGAGCGATACGGTATGAGTGCGAATTCGGTTCGTTTGCTGAGTTCCTATCTCACTGGTAGGAATGTTGTAACGATGTTTGAGTTAAAGTCTTCTCAGCCCTTGTTGAGCTCTTGTGGAGTCCCACAGGGCTCGGTGCTCGAACCTCTATTGTTTTTGATTTTCATTAATGATTTACCGCTATATCTGCCATGCTCTGACCTGACATTGTTTGCAGACGATTCAACTATTGTCGATGTTGAACTGCGCGTGATGTTCTGGCCCCAAGTATGATTAATTCACAGTCGAGGGCTGCTGACTGGTTTGCAGCTAACAAACTCTGTATGAATGCCAATAAAACAGCTACTAAAATATTTACATTACGTGAGACGGATGTTGCTGTTTCTGATGGTCTGGTAAAGTTTTTGGGTGTCACTTTGGACCAAAAGCTAACCTGGGCGGGTCATGTCGAGGTTACTGTTGCCAAGTTGTCTAAGGTTGTGTTCATGTTACGAAGCTTTAAGGGTGAAGTCTCTTTTAATGTTTTGAAATCAGCATATTATGGCCTTTTTCACAGTGTGGCGTCATATGCTTTGTCAATTCAAAGACGAGTGGTTCGAATAATGACAGATTTAGAGTTTAGAGAGGATGTCAGACCTAAATTTAAAGAATGTAAAATAATTACACTCCCGTATCTCTATATCTACAATTCAATTATGTATGTGAAAAATAATTACAATCTGTACATAAAGCATGATAAAGTTCACAACCACAATACCAGAAACAAAAATGACATTCTTCCTGAATATATGAGGTTGGGTAGAAGCAGAAATTCTGCAAATTATTATGATCCCACATGCTATAATCATTTGCCAGATAGTTTGAAAACACTGAGCCTTGCAATGTTCAAAAATAGATTAAAAAACTACTTAATTTACCAGGCTTTTTACTCCATTGCTAAATTCCTTAGCACTGACTTTCTGTTTTGATTAAGTTAAGTATATACATTTCTATGTTTTTATATTGTGTTATGTAATATTTCAGTATTTAATATGACTTGTGTAAACCTTTTTGGTAATGACATGTAATGAGAATAAATAAATAAATAAATAAAAACGTAACATTAAAAATTTGTTTACAGTAAGACATGAAACTAGATTATAGTTTAGACTCTCAATAATTGTGTATTTTTTTTACAGATGGTGGTAGTCTTCTCGAAGACACTGTCTCGACCGCAAAGCCGACTCAAGAACCCGACGAGTCTCTGCTCCTCAACACAGACTTACCAATATTCCTGAGCGAACCTCAAAACGCATATGTAGTGAAAAATCGTCCAGCAAATCTGCACTGTAGAGCTGCACATGCGCTTCGTGTCTACTTCAAATGTAACGGAGCACCAAAATTGGAGAGTGTACCGTTTGAGTTTGTCGATCCGCAAACGGGAGTGAGAATCGTTGAGGCGGAAACAAATGTGACACGTGATATGGTGGAGGAGTTCTTTGGCAAGGAGAAGTTCAAGTGTGAGTGCTATGCGTGGAGCGGACGAGGGAGTATTAAGAGTCAGCCGGCGACAGTGGAAGTTGCATGTAAGTAGTTTGTTTAAGTTGTTTTGATAATTTTACGCTTACTTTTAGAAGTTGTTGGGTTCGTCTCATGTTCAAAGATTTACAGGGTGAACTTGAAAACTGTGATTTTTTTGTCTCTTGCTCTTTCAGTAATGAAGTAAAACTAAGTTTTTTAATGGGACAGTCTGTAAACAAACAAAAATGCCCCTTTTTCCTATATTTCCACCGCACTCGCCCACACAATTGTTTATTGAATATTAAAGCAATCGCATAATGACAACATAAAATTGCCGGTCATTTAAATAATTTCCATTTGGTTCGACTCGCATAATAATCATATTAAAACGGACACAACGTTTAATTTAATTAAGTTTAATCTGGTCCCATTTTGCATACACCGACATTTAATAGCCTCTCTTAGTTGTGTAGAGATAAAAGGAATTATTAAGGTACTTACTTACGACTAGAGTTGTGTTTGCTCTGTGTTTTGATAATGGAGTAAAACAAATTATTTATTTAATTATATTATGCAATTAATGTTGTTTAAAAGTAGCCTTGTATTATACGTGGTTTTAGCGAAAGCCAATAGGTCTTTCAGCAAAGACACAGTGCTTCTTACCTATACATCCTCACCTAGTTGGCACCCTTGTAAGGGAGTGTAATGTTTCCAGCAGGGAGATCCAACGAATTCTTAGACAAAATCAACACCACAATCCTTCATCTCGTCCTCCTACTGATTTTCCAAGGATGTTGGAGCTTATTGATAGATATAATATCAAATAAATAAATAAATGCTTTATTGCTCAACAGAAAATTTCAAGTTACTCCAATGGTCAAAAGGAATGATGATGAACAATTTCTTATTTTATTCGTTAAAATGATAATAAGATAGAACTTCTTATCTGTATACGATTTGTTTGAAACATTTTTGATAGTTGATTCATTATTCAGTGAAGCTCTTTTAGAGACGTAGGTTTAATTTGAAATAAAACGACCCTATAAAAACATCAAGAGATTAACGGTGTTAAGTCTGGTGATCTAGGACGCCACTCTACCTCATCTAACAATCCAATGTTTTTCATAGTGTAGCGGAGTACCACCCTGTTAAAAAACACATCATTCTATTCTATCTATTATATCTATTGACGTGACGGTTGAGAAAAAATGTACAATCGGCAGAAAAAATATTATAAATAACCAGTCGATTGATATTCAAAGAGTTTTTGTTTGTACTAAGCCCAAAAAACGTTGCAAGCTTGCTGCCATCGGGATTTTTTCTAGTGAAATCTTGGCTTTGCTAAGGCATAAGTAGGGGAGAGGTGGGGTGATTTCTCTTCTAATATGGCCGCGTCTGGACAACTCAGCTAATTTTTTAATTGATTTCATTTTTACCAACTCAATATTTGATTAGTTTAAATAGAGATATCAAAGTAATTCTGAAGCTTTAATAAGTTCTTCAATATCATGTACCGACATGCATTATAGTCCCCTAGATACGGGTTGGAGTGTATAGTCGTATAATCAACACATCAAACAATTACATTATCTCTAACAGTGTGTTATACATGTTCTACTCATATAATAATGATATACGTGTGCAAGTTGTAGACCATAGACCACCCTCTATGTGTGTTAAATAGGTATACGTACCTCCTCTGCGTACTATAATACCTTCTGGGCACCCCTATTAATTTATCCCTCGCGATGCGTTGATAATAAATTGCTATTTGCTTTCTCTCTGCATATACCGTCGATCCACACTCAGTCTATGATTAAATGACTTCATTACGATGCACTAGATTTAATAGTGTCACAAAATAACTTAACTATTCAATTTGAAGGTTTGACACGTATTAGTAGTTATAAAATACGTTGAGAGTGAGAAAGTTTTCGATGGGTAATTTTTTACGATTTCAAAAAAGGCCTAACTTCACAAGGATACATTAAATCGCTTCAGTCACCTTCAGAGAAGAGAGTGTAGAATTGGTTTGCAGAATTTCGTGTGCAGATGTCTTGTTTCGGCTATACATGACACGTCGGACGTAACAATTCCTTCAGAGGCTCGAAGATCGGTTAACGCTAAAAGGTATACAGTAATTTGTTTGCCAAAAGTCAGACACAAAATTCAGGAAGACCAACCGAATATGTCGCATTGATCTTTATCATGACAATGCCGGATCGCACACAGCACGTCATTCCAGGAAAAAAATCTTGAAATAATATATCATTGTCGATATTAGTTTAAATTATCACCCAACGATTTATTTTTGTTCCCAAACGTGAAACAAGGAATGCGTGGACAGCAATTTTGAAGACCTCAAGAAGCGTTATTCGAAGGCTTTCAAGATCCAATTCAACGCATTTAGGTGATAAAATTAGAAGCTCGAAAGGCATTTTTGATTTGAATATCGTAATCATTAAATATATTAAGGATATAATAATTATACCATTGACAATATTGATTAATTTGGCGATCTCATCCGGCAAAGAATCTCCAGATGAATTGAAGAACTATCGCCCTATTTCTATAGTGCCTGTTCTAGGCAAAATTTTTGAAAAGATACTCTTTAAACAATTAGCCAACTATTTTGAAAGAAATAATTTATTTTCTCCGAAACAATTTGGATTTAGACTGAAACTTAACACCGTTTCAGCTATAGAAAACTTTATAAATAGCGTTATAACCGCTTTTGAGAGTAGACGGCTTGTGGGGGCTTCTTTTTTTGATTTAACAAATGCGTTTGATTGCGTCTCACACGGTATCTTATTGGGTAAACTGGAGCGATACGGTATGAGTGCGAATTCGGTTCGTTTGCTGAGTTCCTATCTCACTGGTAGGAATGGCGTAACGATGTTTGAGTCAAAGTCTTCTCAGCCTTTGCTGAGCTCTTGTGGAGTCCCACAGGGCTCGGTTCTCGGACCTCCATTGTTTTTGATTTTCATTAATGATTTATCGCTACATCTGCCATGCTCTGACTTGACATTGTTTGCAGACGATTCAACTATTGTCGATGTTGAACTGTCGAGTGATGTTCTGGCCTCAAGTATGATTAATTCACAGTCGAGGGCTGCGGACTGGTTTGCAGCTAACAAACTCTGTATGAATGCCAATAAAACAGCTACTAAAATATTTACATTACGTGAGACGGATGTTGCTGTTTCTGATGGTCTGGTAAAGTTTTTGGGTGTCACTTTGGACCAAAAGCTAACCTGGGCGGGTCATGTCGAGGTTACCATTGCCAAGTTGTCTAAGGTTGTGTTGATGTTGCGAAGCTTGAAGGGTGAAGTCTTTTTTAATGTTTTGAGATCAGCATATTATGGCTTCGTATGCTTTGTCGATTTGGGGACACTCTTGTCATGCTAGTCGGGTATTCACAATCCAAAGACGAGTGGTTCGAATAATGACAGATTTAAAGTTTAGAGAGGATGTCAAACCTAAATTTAAAGAATGTAAAATAATTACACTCCCGTGTCTCTATATCTACAATTCAATTATGTATGTGAAAAATAATTACAATCTGTACATAAGGCATGATGGTCACAACCACAATACCAGAAACAAAAATGACATTCTTCCTGAATATATGAGGTTGGGTTGAAGCAGAAATTCTCTGAATTATTATGGTCCCGCATGCTATAATCATTTGCCAGATAGTTTGAAAACACTGAGCTTTGCAATGTTCAAAAATAGATTAAAAAGCTACTTAATTGACCAGGCTTTTTACTCCATTGATGAATTCCTCAGCACTAACTTTCTGTTTTGATTAAGTTATATACATTTCTATGTTTTTATGTTGTGTTATGTAATATTTTAATATTTAATATGACTTGTGTAAACCTTTTTTGGTAATGACATGTAATGACAATAAATAAATAAAATTAGAACAAAAATGGAGTCCCTATAAAAAATATACAATGCACAATTCTACTGTTTTTTTATGCTATATGAACTGTAATTGGACAGGTATATCATTGCATTTTTCAAATGGTTGAAACTGTAACTAGATATCCAAAAACAGGCGAAAACCAAAAAAAAAAATATGGACATCAATATAGTTCGTGTTACAACTCAGAGACAGTTTGTTCAATTCCAGTTAGTATAGAGCTCGTTACAACTTGACACCGAAAATGATAGATTTTTTTGTTTAATAAACAAAATATCACGAGTTCTGTTTTGCTCGGCATTTTTTCAAACTTAAACGTGTTAATTTCAGTTTTTTATATACCAGAAAATTGACTACCCCTTCTATCTCGAATGTCTAAAAGTCCGCAATGAAATATTGTAAAGAAACTGCGTAGCTCTTAATGTTATAAATTATAAAATTAATTTCCTACTAACGTATCTGATTCCATTTATCCATATAAATCGTTCCAATGTGTTTGGATACGGCTGAATGCCAAATAAATATTCAAAATATTTATCGAATGCACATTATTAATAGTTCCACCTCGACCAAACGTGTATAAATTGCTGGAAGTTGTTAAACTAAGTATATACCTAACATTTCCATTTAGTCTTAGACGACAACGTCTTAGCGTAAAATGAATAATGATTATTACTTATTACAAGACTTTCCTATAATTTATTTCATTGACATGTACTCGTATGTGTGTGCACCTGTGAACAGTCACTCACTTAACTGATGTTAGTTGACTCGCCTTGGGTGCAGTGAAATTTTTTAACTAATTGATTGGAGTTAAATTCATCTAGTTTTCTTAAACAAAAATATGAAAGCCAAATTTGCAGTGAGACTAAAAAAATAATAATCTGTCTGGATATACATGGTGATTCTAAAATAGGTAGTCAAAATTTGTGAGCGAATTGGGGACGTCTAATCATGAAAAAAACCTAAATTATAATTTTTCCAAAATATGACTGCCTGAGGACGTTTTTTTGAAATATTGTCGAAACGAGTAAAGATGAATTAATCAAATGTAGCATATTTATTCAGCTAGGTAAATGTCGTAAACTGACATGAAATTGAATAAAAAAAGATGACCATAGGCGGGTAAACAGGGGGACCGTTGCCTTAATTATAACCTAACTTTTTTTTCTTGTGACTTTTATTCCATTTGTGTCAAAAATGTGATAAAATCAAGTTTTCTACATAAAAAAGGCATACTTGTTTGAAATTTTTAGGACAAAACTAGTCCTTAGCACAGAGCAAAAATTTTTGAAAACTTTTCGTTAATTAATTAGTAATTTTAGAAACACCTTTTATAAAATGAGACCGATCGCCATTGACTGTAACGGCCACTCCTTGCTCATTTTCGAAGAAAAATGGCCCAATTATGCCTCCGGACCAAAATCCCCACCAAACAGTGACTCGTTTTGGGTGGATCGGCTTTTCAATGTATGCGTGCGGGTTTTCTGTGCCCCAAATGCGACAATTTTGCTTGTTTACATACCCGCCAAGACTAAAATGAGCTTCATCTGAAAAGATGATTTTTTTGGCAAAATCGGCATCTTCTGTAAGTCGATCGCAGGTCCACTGAGCGAAGCGAAAACGCATTGGATGGTCAGTTGGCTTCAACTCCTGAACCAATTAGACTTTGTATGGCATCATACCAAGGTCTTTATGCAAAATTCGTCTCAATGATGTCTCCGAATTGTTCAATTGTTGAGACCGACGGTGAATTGATGTTGATGGCGCTTCACGCACACTTTCTGCCACAGCAGCAATATTCTCGGGTGTACGCACTGTTTTTGGCTTTTCACGCTTTGGTTTATCGATGAGGATGCCAGTTTCTTTCACTTTTTTCACGAGATAACGAACATACGGAGCTGACGGTGCTTCTCTTCTTCCAAAATCCGTACGCAATTTTCGCACACATTCTGCAACATTACCATGATTTTCAAAGTAATGTCGCAATATTTCCCAGCGTTGTTCAAGCGTATACACAACCATATTCGTTCAGCGGAAGGATAAAACTAATTATCTGTCAAATCAGACATGAGCTAAGTGTTACCCTTCACGAAATAAGCACTAATTGAAAAAAAAAAACGTTAGATGGCGGACCCGATACAATGAGTATAAATTAGGAAAAACCTTTACAATGTGCTCGTCTAAGTTACAAAAAAATGGTAGAAACAAATTCTTAGAGCATCGCTGACAAATCAGTCAATCGCAAAATTGAGTTTAATAAAATTGTGTGTATATTATAATACAATAAAGTGTTAATAGAAAGTTCCTCTCCACCAAAACACAAGTTTATTCATGTATAAACCATTTAACACATATTTGGTATGATAAAGTTGCGTATCGTATAATATACCTACACTTTCCAAAATATGACGCTCATATTATACCCTTTTGAACGGATGTTATGCTACACTGGCAAGAGAGAAGGCCCCGAACTCACTGTCCAAATTGCGTTATGTTGCGAGGAAAAACGGCATTTCTGTTTGTTTCACTTTGTGAAAGTTACGAATTGTGATTTTATGAATTAATGTACTTTGATAATTCAGTTTAGGTTGCTGTGCAAGTGTAACTATGTAGAAATTTCATTCATTCTAACTAGTATTATGTTGAACTAATGCAATGAAGGTAAAGCTTTTATCGTTTTGAAAATAAAATTTGTTGTCAAAGTAGAAATTTTTGGGTAATGAAATTGTGTAAAAAAATATATCACAGGTGGATTCGAGATAATATGCGTAAAGCTCAAAATCCGTATGGGCATAGGATATATTGAGCCGGAATCCAAGCAAAAATGTTATATGTCAAATCATCAGTGGCGTTACAATATTACATTACATATTATTTTAGGAAAACTACAAGTGACAACAACGCTCTATCCAAGTAATAACCTGAGTTGTAACTCTTAAATTAAACTCCCTTTTGCGTACATTACACAATCCACTAGACGAAGAACATCATTCACCAAAAGGGCGTAGAGGGACATGCTGTATACTATGCGATAACACAAAAGATTGTCATGATTTTTTTATCATTCAATTGCCCCGGATCCTTAGAAACCGAGATTGGATGAAAGGACGATGTTAAAGAATCCTACCTATTTTTTACTCTTTTTTTTCTTTTTTCATTCAACCTGTATTGTAGCAGAATAATATGGTCCCAGATGTAAAGTTGTGTATATGAGAACTACAAAAAAAGAAAAAGGAACTGAGAAAAAGGGAAAAAAAGGTGACACAGTTGTAGGCATGGAAACAATTTAAGCAAAGGAAATGATCGCGAGAGAGATTTATTTTAAACCTTATTTAAGAAATGAGAAAATAACTTGAGGTTTCTTTGGTTTTAGTAAAGTTCTACGATGTATATTTGCATTTGTACCTATGCCATTTTAAAAAATCTGATTATTTATTTAATTTACAATTTGTTTCACGTACAGGAATTATAATAGCAAGTTGACATTATCCAATGAAAACATCAACAAATGCAATATTAGATTTATGATTGATTGATTTTTTAAATTAATTAAAATATTGTCAAAAAGAATTTACAAAATTATTCGATACAACGTAAGTTTCGGCGACAGAAAGCGTTCGCCGAAACGTGCATTATTGTATCGAATAATTTTGTAAGTTATATTTGACCACAATATTTAATATTAAAAAACACCAAAAACACCCAAATGTTTATATTTTTTGGTTTAACTATTTAACAAAAAGGGCATTATTTTTTCATCAAACTTTTGTACCAACCCAACAATGGAAATCTGGTAGTTTTATTGATTTATTCCATACATTTTATCAACGTATATTTCACGTTACAAAAATATATAAAAGCCATATTAAATAACGTGAAATCAAACGTTATTTGAACGTCTCTAAAATGCTTAATTAATACGATTACACAAACGTTAATTATTAGCTTTTAAAAAACGATAAATGCATGTATATCGTTTTTTAAAAGCTAAAAATTAACGTTTGTATAATCGTATTATTAACGTATTTTAGACCTGTTTAAATAACGTTTGATTTCACCGTTAAATATATATACATAAATACGTTATATAGCATTTAACTAACGTTTCGTTATTAGTGTTCTGTAACGTGAAAAAGCGCGACATATAAAAGTAAAATGTACGTATTTAATGTACCTTTTTTTGGAAAGGTGTTTTGTAATGATAAACGTTAAATAAACGTATGTGTGTTTACTGGGCAAGGAAGATATGTTATCGGTTTACGTGGAATCTTGCCCATAAAAAACAATGGTTTACTCGAGGAAACCATCGGCTGGGGTGGGTGGCTTATTGAAGTAACTACTTTGGTAATTGTTGAAAAATTGAGAAAGACTTTCGGCTGAAGAGATACAACTATTTTTAAGATTCTGCATAATCTTCTTGGCATGACAAAGATCAGTGCAAACTGGGTGCCAAGAAGGTTCACGGCACCGCAAAAATAACAGTGTGCCGAATAGTATCGTGCTCTTTTAGACTTCTATAACGATGGTGTGTTGGCCCAGATTGTTACTGGATATGAAACTTGGGTTCATCAATATGAAAGCAAGAAAGAAATACTTGTGTGTAGCGTGGACCAGTAAAAGTCGACGTAATCTCAAATATCAGAAGCAAATCAGTATCAGTGTATTTTGCCCTGGTCCAATTTCTCTTAGTGTATGGAATTATTGCATGGGGTGGAGCATACTCAACAACTTTACAACCTCTAGAAATAGTACAAAAGAGAATTCTAAAACTAATATTCAATCTTAATATACGCCATCCGTCTGAATCAATCTTCACCCAATCTCGAATTTTAACGACCAAAAATCTTTTCTATAAAGCAGCTTTACTTCTACTAATTAAAGATAAAAGACTAGTAAATATGAACACACATCGACATCCAACGCGGTTCAGACTAAATAAAAACCTAATTCTTCCCAAAACTAAATTACAGAGAGGACAGAGATGTTTCGCGTATGTGAGGGTTTCTGAAGCTTGTGGGTGTATTATAGCTCATTATTTCAAGGTGGGACGACACGGTGGGTTAAATTAGAGCGTCGTTGCCGCAACAGCGAAAAGGAAATTAGTCGAACAAACTTTGTATAAATTGAGACAGAGGATTATATATTTAGACTATGTTGAGTAACTTCGTTCTAGGAATAATTAAATCCTATTTAATCATTCGCTCGTTATGCTACCGTTTAGTTGTTAAATCAGAATAATTATTTCAAAATTTAACGTTTTTCAATTTGGAAAAATGTTCCTCCCTTGCTCTCAAAAAATCCTCAAAATCAGGCCCAACATAAAAGCTTTGTTGTTTTTATTTATTTATAATTTATGAAAGTTTTCAAAAGAACCATTTGATAACTATATTTCGTCCAAAGCTAATTTAAATTTAAAATTCCACTAAACTTAAAACCTCTTAATCCTATCCTGTGCATTTCCGCAAGAAGAAGTGTAAAGGATGAAAATAAATGTCGTGTCTTTTGCCATCGCACTAAAACATATTTATCGCTGTCAACTTAATTCAACATCATCCCTTAAATAATTAGAAACGACATTATTTTCTAAAAATAGTGTCGCCATTTGTGAATCATTACCAGACAGTAAATCACAAAATCTTTTGAATGTAATTATACCGCACCAAACTGAATAATTTTATGACTTTATCTCGTTTCGAGATTGGAGATATGAGATGTAATATGCATATGCTCATCCTGAGCAATTAGGCATTTAATAGTAGAGATGATATTAGGGATGGGTATCACATATTCGCGCTTAACGTGACTTTCAGCTATAACTCACGGAGTCTAGTTAATATGAGGGCCGGCAGGAATATTTCCAGGGGGGTGCTAAATTATTTTCCGCGAAAATATGAATAATATGTATATTAACTAATATTATATTCAAAGTAACTTAATTGAAATTCTAAAAACCCTCAAAATTAAATTACACCCCACAGGCACCTAAAAGGACACTTTTTTAGTTGTCAATGCGACGTAGCAACTCAGTGAATAGCTGTCTGACTTTGTCGGTTTAATGTATAATACCGAAGCCCACTTGTGCAGCTCAGCACACAAATCTTGTGTACTGCAGCATTGTCGTGCAGGAGCAAGACAACTTTAGTCAATTTTCTTTTTCTTTTATCCCTGATTGTTCCTTTTCAGTGTTCTAAGGTTGAAGATGTTTCAAAAACGTTACTGTTCTTTTTGATACAAATTCTTAAAATGCTAATGTGTTTTAATCCAATAATTCAAACCAAGAGATACGAAAGTATAAAAAAAGATCAAGAAAGTGAGCTGAGCCATAAGCAAGTTGAAAAAAGTAAAACAACAAAAAAAAGTAAGGAAGACGATCAAAATATCCATATCCACATTCAGAGTTCATTGTTTAGTGAACGGTTAAAACATCGGACGAGTTTGTTTTCTAAAATATCGCTTGCCATTCTTGAATTTACAAAGGTAAGGTAAAATTTTCTTAGCAAAATTTTAAGTACTGTCCTAATCCTAAAGTGTGGTTCTTTGCACTGTGGTAGTTTCATTTCATATTTGGGAGTTTTATTCAGTATTTTGGGGTTATGTGTACAGGTGTCATGCCGTATTTTGTTGCGTTTTAAATTGCGGCATCTCCCCCAACAAAAAGCATAGTTGCCGCATTTTCAAGAAGGAGAGACGCCGCATCCTATTTTTTCAAGGTTATTGTTTTGTTATGATTTTTGTAACATTAAAATAACAAGGTTACTGTTTACAAGGTTTTTCTATTACAAGGTTATTATTTTGTTACGATTTTTTTTACATTAAAATCACATTTTTAGGTATTACAAAAATGCCACGAAAATATCAAAGAAAAGCTAGTCCAGATCACTTTTATTCCATAGTCGATTCAGCCACGACAGGAATTTCCCCTGAAAGGACAGAAACTTCCCCAGAAAGAGATGGTAACCGTCCCAGCTTCGAATTGCCATCTACAAGCTCCGCTAGTCCTATTCAAACCTGTAGTGGAGGAGACGATGGCAAAGATCCGAAGATCACTCCTTCAAAATTCTTGCACGAAGTGTCTCCTGTACCCAAGATACTTGTATCCGTTAAACAAAGGTTCAAGCAAAGCGCAGTTGTTTTAACATCTTCCCAAAACATAAAAACAAAAAGGGGACACTAAAAATACCAGACAAAAATCAAAAAGAATTACAGGAAGACCGAGAAAAAAATCAATGGAGTGACAGCGATGATGAACCTCTAGCCAAAAAGAAAAATGATGAATATCAGGAATGCTGCGTGGAATGCTTCGAAGTTTATGCAACGACAACTAAAAAAAGTGGATTGGTTACAGTGTCTTAAGTGCTTAAAATGGCTACATGTCACTTGTACCATGGTGAAGTTTGTAACATCTGTTCCAGACTCGCGTTAAGAAAAAAAATGAAAATTAGACGTTTTTTAGAAAAACAGTTACAACGGCGTCTCTCCTCTTTCCACGTCGGCATCTCCCCCGGTGTGGGAGAGATGCCGACTTAAATAAATTTTTATTTTTTTTGCTATGTTCATGTTTTCTTAGAATTAACTTTTATTTTGGTATTTTAATAAAGTTTAACGCCGTACCCGTGCATTGATTCATTTTGAAGAAAAAATCCCAAAATTTACAGCTATTCTTCAAAAAGTGCGGCAACTGTCCCGCATTTACCCTATATGTAATGTCTTATCCACCAAAATTCTGTTTTTTAATAACTTAAAATTGAAATCTTTCTTTAGACATGTTTCGGCTTTCGCTAAAGCCATCTTCAGTATATTATAATTACTTAACTAAACACAGACATATTGTATCTTAGTAGAAGTTTTTTTTATTAATACTTACGTAATAGAACAAAGTATTTGACATTATTTATTGCATTTTCTCTTTTCTTTGTTTTAAAGATTCTGAATTATTTTTTGGTCATCTTATTTTTAATTTACATGTTTCGATGTACGCGATGATTAACAAAATGGCGATTCAAGCATAAATAATTAAATCATAATCCAATTATTTAAGTTTTTGTCCCTTTGTTTTTTTTTATTTTCTAAATTATTAAAAAATAATGGTGGCATTCAAAAAGTAGTATGATTTCGGAATTGTTGTAACATATATGAACGTAAATACCCAAAAAATAAAGAAATAAATCCACAGAATTATGAACTATGTTGTGGTATCGGTTATTCTCAACCCTATTATGTATTAGGCTTTCTTATAAAGAAGAGAATAACGAGAGTAGAATAAGTGAGGTTAGCGTCAATACATGTAACACGTTGAACTCAATAGTATTAAGTTTTTCCTGATCCTCTTATGTAGTAAACTTCTTTATGCTTATGTTAAATAAATGTTTAAACTATTGTTCTGATTGTGAATTAATTCTAATAATACCTCCGAAAACAATACAAACTACTTCCTCAAAATAAAAAATTTAGAACAATAAAATGGTACGATTGTTGATGCAGAAGATCAAGATGTCGTTGCCTCATGCGTTTTTTTATTGATTTATTTTATGTTCAGCAAATTTCAAATAACTCTCCAAAACCATTTAAAAGTTGTCATCCGGTACGCAAAAAATCGCTTTCCAAAGGTTTATTTATTGGTTTTCATTCCTGTTAGTGTTTGGAAATAAAACGTGCTATATTTAATTAAAACTAATAGAATATTCGGCGGTATGGGCGCACCACAGTAGGATTAATTGAAAACTCATTTGTTTACCACCAATAAAATTGCAAATACATCGATATCGATACCAAATATACCTACCATGAAAGCCTTTGCTATTTTTTATGAGCTGTAAATAAAATATTGCCAATGGACTTTGTTTATAAATGGGAAATATATTTAAAAAATGATCCGCTGCATCTGAAAACAATAAATGCTACAAAATGTTTTCAAAATACTCCATTTTTGACGATTTATGTGTATTGTATGTGGATTATCAAGACAAATTCCACGTTTGGCGATGACTCAAGATTTTTGCTGGTTGCATCGGTAATACAAAAAAAGGATCAGATTTATGATTTTAGAATCTCACTGGTATTTATTTTCGGTCAAATAACTGAGTAAATGAGAAAAGTGTAGCATCTCTTACTTGAAATGTTTTAGGAATTTGAGATTGCTTACACAGAGGTTTATAAAACACCAAACAAGATTCAATTAAGACCACATAAATTGTTTATCTGTCAACAAATCAAAAGCAATTCATTTGAAAGAATAATAATGATAATATCTGCAAAATTTTGTTTACTGTGCCCGTGAAAACGGAAGAAATCAATTATCTCCCGTTGACATTCAGTTTACATCAGTAAATCTATCAATGCAGTCACTTTTCAGGATGTGATGACACGATTATTAATTTAATAAAGATGATAAATGTCGAAATGAAAAGCGTAAGCGCGTAAACTGTTATTGCTAAAAGTCTATGGGTGTGTGTGTTTGCATGATCTGTTTTATTTTTTAATTCAACTCTAAACAAATAATATTGGACGATGTTCATCTTAATAGTGATTTTTATAATGCAAACACGTGTAAATAATTAGCATTGCTGGTAGGAAGAATCAAGCCCGCCAACCGCAATCCGCGAAAAACGGGAAATTGTTGTTTCTTGAAAAATTAATTTGGAAATTTGCAACTGGAGAAGATGGTTTTTTAAAAAATATCTATCGGTCTGTCAGTATGTATACACGATAACTAAAAAACGACTACATTTGGTACAAAAATACTACTGGATATGGAGAGGAATTGATTAGATTTTGGGACTCATAGGGCGTAGTTAAGGGGTATAAAAGGGGTCAAAACTTGAACAAAACAATTTTCAATGGATTTACAAAAAAATATACCGGGTATTCCATTAAGGGTGGACAGGTAGCATATCTCAGGAAATAATAGTCGTAGGACAATGGGAAAAAAATTCTTTTAGGGAAATCGACAATGGGAAATCGCTGGAAATAGTTTTTTAGTTCCTAACTCTACCGGTAGGGGGCGTAATAGATACAGTAATGCGAAAAATGCATTTTAATTGAAAATTTCGCAATATAAGTTAGAAAAACAATACTACCACAGTAATGCTACTGAGATTCGGCATCTTTTTGGTGTATCACTTTTTATTGTGCGACTTGAAATAAAGGCAGCAGGGAAGGACGAAATTTTACCTATGATAATGTGTATAACTTTGGTTTGGCTTTACCGAATTTATCAATCTAATTTTTGTTTAAGAACTCAAGCCTTGCTGATGAAGAAAAAAAAGATTTCAAATCATATTTGTTTTTTGGGGCTCCGCTAGATGGCGATATTTGCATCGCCTAAGGTTTTTTTGATTTTTCTGTAAAAACTTAAATGGAATGATACAAATATTTTATCAAAAATGAAAAGTAAATTGAATTTGCAACAAAAATGTCCAAAACCGCACAGGAAAATCTTTATTCGTTTGAGAGTTATGGTATATAAAATCGATCGAATCCGACTGTTTAATAAAACCTGTAAAATTACAAAATTCGCGTACATCCCTTATATATGTCGCCATTTTTAGTAGAGAATACAACGATTTTTTTTAGTAATAAGCCACATTTTAACTTCACTAATAACACACAAAGTCACTTGAGTGAAGAGTAGGTACACTTGACACTCACACACAAATAACACAAGAAAAGAGGCGGAATGGAAAAAAAAAGCGAAAATAACCATCTCTATATTGCTTTATAAATGCGTGTGGGTGTGTTCAATTTAGAAAAAACTAAGAGGCTTTCGTCTTGATGTGTGAGATAAAAGGCGTAGCATCGGCGTGTTTTTTTCAATTTTGAATTTCACTCGCAATTGAATATTCTATTGCAAGAGAGATTCACATCAAATAGGAGAAAATATATGATGAATCTTGTAGATTGTTGGGAACACGATTTTTGCCTTTTTTTTTTGTCAAGAAGGAGATCTGATTTTACCTGTCTAAAAATTTCAAAATTTTATAAAATGAAGATGAGGAATCAAAATTGGTTCTATTACGCATTCGTTGAATGACCGCTTTAAAGGTAAATATTTGATTTTAGAAGAAGGGAAATAGACTTTAGCTTAGCTTAAGCATAGCTTTATTCAGTAGCGAATGGTGAATAAAACTTTAGTAAAATGCTAAATACTTCAATAGTTAAAACACCAATGACACAAATTGTATGTTTTCTTTTGTAGATTTTACTTTCCCGCACAAGGAAAGTATTGTGAACGCGCTAAAAAAATTTTAAAAAGACGGATATAACCATTTTGAAGGTCCTTAAGACGATTAAGACCAGATGGAGGTCTGTCTGTCTGTCTGAATTCTTCCACTATAGCGCTCAAACTCTTTAACCAATTGAGCTAAATTTTGGTGTATGAGTTTGGGGGAGTCCTATATACGATGAACCCATTAGTTTTTGGTTCAAATCGCCTTTGCCCTGTGATAGGGATGGACAGAACCGCCAAATGTTCAAATAACAGTAGGGGTCGAGTGATACATCATTTATATTACTTATATGTTGCCGGGAAAGTTGTGGGGCGACAAAACCGATTTTTTTAATTATCGTAATAATTGTTACACCAATGGATAACATCTCCACTTATCTCGAGGCGTTTTGGGATATTAAGCAATTACCGCATATAACAGAATAAGAGAAGAGAAATAAGAGGCATGGACCGTTTATATTTTATTATTTTTTTCAGACAGAGATTAACAATTCGACACAAAACGAATTTATTTTTGTGTTAAATACAGAGTGATATTATTCAGAAACATGGGTTTCAATGGTTTCGACCGTTTTGAACCCGAGAGATAAAATAAATAAATAACTATAAATCGTTTATTGGTGCTTTTAAACCAGCTGGTTTTACACAAGCCAGTAAAATAAGAAAAATATATACTTAGTAAATAAACTAAAATAAAATACAGTACTAAAAGCATTGTTTAATATATAAACTCCTTAATCCTGTTTGAATTAAGGCAAAATTTGTTGTTCTCAGAACGCTAATGGATACCTCGCGCCTTAGGCTGACGAACAGGTAGACGATTTTACACAGCTTGCCAAAAACGCTCTCATCATGCTGGTCCCAACAAAATTCAATGAATCATGCAGATAGCCCTTCATAATATCATTGACCTGCGTAAATATCACGACCCCATTATTAGGGAACCAGGTTTCAATTTTTGGGGCCTTGGCTTGGTATAGGACGCTATCATACAGGACCTATGAATTTAAGCACAGTGCACAAAATCTTAACTCTGGCAGGGTTGTAAATGTTCTGAATATTGCGAACCGAAAATATAATTGTTTGTGTTTTAGATTGGTCTAAACACAGCTTATTGGCCAGGTAGTGATCGTGAGGACTCAGGAGTATTGGAAATTTGCGATCTATTTCGTTCAGCATATTCATTCTTGTAAGCAAGTATTTCAGAAAAAATAGTCGACATCGAGAGTAAGAATTTTTACTTTCAATTATTAAAAATGATTTCGGAATTATTCACATTTACTAATGATCGTGTGAAATGAAATATACTGAATATTATGTAGAATATTTTTTTTAATTTATACAATAGTATATGAATGAGTCTGAATTAAAATAATTAGTCGCAGCTATATCTCTGCGACAATAAAACTATCGCCTCGATTTTAACGAAATTTAAGTGCTTTCGCGGCAAAATAAAAATGTACATACATACTTGATTCGTCCTGTATAATATTATGCTATTATTCTACCTCACAATATACATTTATGCTTTAATAATACCTTTTTCCATTCTGCACCAAGCAATTAAAAACTTTTCAAGAGATGTAGACAGAGCGAAACAGAAAATCCAGTGTATTATTATTATTATTATTATCATTATACGTTGAGAATGTTTATTAAATTTCATGGTATTACTTATCTTTAGCAGTTGGTGGATAAACACATATAGTAATCAGTAATCACTTGAAATTAAATGAAGGAATATAAATTAGACTTAAGGTTAAAGGTGTATTTAATTTGTTTTCTAATTTTGAAAAAACCTGAAGATGATACATACATACATACACGAGATGTTGTTTAGTCGTCACTATAACGGGTTTCACAATGAACGTCCCAGGACATTTTGTATTCTTAAAGATACAAATGTTAGTACAAATAGTATTGGGTGATTTTTTCTTTTGTTACTGTTAAACATGTTCAGTTTGGTCTATAATTTAACCATGAATCAACTTACAAACAAACAACGCTTGCAGATTATTGAATTTTGTTATAAAATTCATGCTTGATTAAGAAAGTGCATGTTCAGCTCATTTCTGGTTGAATGGATACGCGAACAAGCAAAATTGCTGTATTTTGTGTGAAGAGCAACCGCAGAAGCATTGCAAGAACTGGCAATGCATTCTGAAAAATGCACTGTTTGGTGTGGATTTTCAAAGACGACGAAGGCAGGAACATTACTGTGAATGGCGAGCGCTACTGTGCGATGATTTCAATTTTTTTTGCCCCTATAGGGACAAGCCCGCAACGGTTGACGCACTGGAAACCAATATCGTTTAATCAACTCAAATAAAGATTTCATACATTTCTCTAAATTGTATGTGTTTGTTTTTTTAAATCAAATAAATCCAATCCGAAAGTTCTTAACAAATCACCTGTTATATTCTTCAACGAGTGTAAAGCAAGGGCTATTACTCGCGTCATCATCCGATTGGGGGTTATATCAGAATTCACGTTTGAGGAACACTTGTATTCACGGTGAAAATGCGTGCATTATAGCGTGGGTCTCCATCTTGACGGTTATAAATCAAGAAGCTACCATGCAACATCAGGAGTACCTCAAGGTTCGAATCTGGGACCACTACTGTTCAATCTTTTTATTAACGACCTGGGAATGAATTTAAAATCTGAAAGATTGATTTTTGCTGATGATCTGAAGATCTACTCCACTGTGGACTCTGTTGACGACTGTCCGAACAACAGTCTGAACTTGGTCGAGGATTGGTGTGATGCCAATAATCTTATGCTGAACCCGGTAAAGTGTAAAGTTGTGTCATATACTAGGAGAACGTTCTCTATTGATTTATATACACGATTCATGACGCTGCATTGTCACCTGTGGAAACTACCAGGGATCTTGGTGTTGTGTTCGATTTGCGCTTTACCTTCAACGAACACATAATGACGATGATATATATTTTTTATGTTTATTTCTTTATTTATATCTCTATTAATTTAATTTACTTCTGTTATGTAAAGTTATCAAGTTATTGATTGTCTTATATGTATTTATATTCTTTGTATTGATACTTTTTTGTGGTTACACAACACAACTTGAACATTGCAGTAGTAGAATTAAAGGAATGCCATAAAAAATCTCATAGTTTGCTAATACTCTTATATAACTACAAAAAAGCTCCGGATCTTTGCCAACTTTGTGTATATTTAACATTACAGCAGTGATAAAACACTATCCATCACATCAAATGGGTGAAAATCAATTTGGAAAGGCAAATATTCTCATTAGATAAATGGAACGGTTGGATATATGTATTCAAAACATTATTAGGTTTGTCTTTATACTTCGAGGTTAACCTCTAATCGAGTTTTAACTCTAATTTAATGTTTCTAATTTATAAAGGCAAATTAAACAAATAGTTCATGTTTTGGTTGAATAAATTACATCTGAATCACCGATTTCATAAATGGTTAGTACTTGTATGTTGGATAATTAAGTCCTTTTGCCACATTCTCTATATACCTATATAGGGTGTAGTAAAGAGCGTGAGCCACAAGTGTAAAAATATTTTTTTTACAGAGTTATTAGTGGAATAGTATCTTATTATTTTAAAAACTATTGTAACTAGAAAATTTTCTCGGCAACCATCTTGCATTGACTTTAGATCTGTTTCGAACTGGAAAATGTATCGATCTTCAAAGTATTTCATATAGGACCCTGTTTGTAGCACCTTTAAACTGACAAAAGGTGCCGTAAAGTTTGAGAACCACTGATATATAATCAACTTGATATTTGTGTATTAGTTGCCAAGGGAAATTATACAGAACCGCCGAGAAAACGTAGGATTTGGAAAAAATAGTGTTGTGTAAGCTTGGCAGATGGAACAAAAGGAAAGGAAGATACTTTTACCTTGTACTTACACTTACCAAATTGCATTTTGCAGTAGGATATTCTTCCATAGTATACTAATTAAAATAATCTCTCAATTATGCAAAAACTTATAAAAGTTTTTGATTAATTCAGAATAGCTAACAAAACACAATTTAAATTTTAAAGCAGTTCTATCGGGTTAACATAAACTAAGGGATATATTTCAACAACTCCAGAACGGTTGGACCCCAAAATAACTCCACATCTAATATGTTGTATTAAGATAAATATGTTCGTGGCTGTCGCTCCAATTCCGGATATATTATGGAGTCATCCAAAGCCGATAGTCAATCCTGTCAATGAGTCCAAGTCTTTTCTGTTAAAACAACGGTTTGACTACAAATAAAAAAAATCTGTTTGTCGCCCCAAAACTTTCCCGACAAGATATAATATACTTATTCAAAATTATATGACCTGCGTAACCCCTGTGCGGAAAAGTAATACAGAGGTAATTGCCTTTCAGGCATTGCGTATCTTCTTGGAAGACTTATTGTTTCTCTATATATAGTAACGATCTTTTGATTTCCAATTATTATGGCGGTTAAAGCTGTATTAACGGTAGTTGCTAAAAAGTCATTCATTCTGGTTTTCAAGTAATAATAATAATAATAATAGATGCTTTATTGTGCAAAATAACCAAATGTCAAAACCAAACAATAAATTTTACAATATTTTACATAATCTAGTACAGTTAAGTTCAGTCCTAAGGCTATCAACACAAAGGAAATGAGATTTGGCATATGCCACTCTTCCACTCATTCCAAAATAAATCATAAACCTAAAAGAAAGAAAGAACACGCCATATACTACTTGTCCAGTGCTATGGAAAAAGTCTGCGCCTCAACTAACGCAAACTAACCAAAAACATATCTATAAACTCCAGCAGTTTATTTAAAAGTTTCGGCCCGTTATAAGCAAAACATCCTTCAAATTTGGACGTAGAATGTTGTGGAATTGTATACAAGTTGAAGCGCAGACCCAGTCCGTGAACATCAAATCTTCTTAAAAGTACATTAAATAAATTCTCAGGCGTATGAGAAGTAACTATTTTGTACAGTAAAACAGAGTACAGATAATCAAATCTAACCGCCAGACTAGGTTCTGCAAGCTTTGTTAAAAATGGTGTAATATGAGCTGCAAATGGAACGGAACAAGTCAAAAGAATTCCTATCCAAGAATTTAACTTTTTCAAAGCTGGTTGTGTTTGTTGATATTTAAATTAGATCATCATCCTGACAGTTTGGATCTGTATCATCCAAACACTCTTAAGAAGCAGTGATTGCACAAAAACCCACAAAGATAAAATTAATATATTTGCATTTTAGAAAAAAAAATGACACTTGCATTGCCGTGTGAAATGAATTGTATTTGTTAGTTTAATGTTAAGCAGAAACGATTAAAATACCAAAGCATATGATAATAAGAAAGGAAAATGGGATTCTCTAGACACCTATCAGTGTGTCGATTGAATTTAAAATTATAGGCAGTAAATATTGCTTGTCTCACTGACATCAATATTAAAAACAATCAGAACCGTACTACAGTTTGCAATAATTGATTTCTCTTGCATTAGTTTCTCGGAAAAAGCTGCCTCCATTGATTAATTGATCAAACAGACCTTATTAGTAATGAAATATTTTTCAAAAGATCATCTGCTTAGTTTTTATGAAAAAGAGATGCAAATAATGTTGAAGAATCCAGGCACATCGCCAATCTAACAGACGTTTCCAATAATTTCAACTTTAAAAATCCTTATCATTTATCAATAAGATTCCTTCTAAAAAATGGTCGTCAAGCTGACTGTGTGACCTTGGGAATTCGTTTATTAATATAAAGTTCATGTTACATTCGAAAAAGTATAATAACTATATACTATTGGCCTTTGATGATTGCTAAAAAAAACTATATATAAATAAGTCAAATGCTAGAGCAAACGTTCACACTAAAATCACAATAAAACATTACACTTAAATCCGAATAGCTTTCGTAATCCTATCCCTAGCTTTATCGATAGTTTTGTCGACTCTAATGCCGGCTTCGACTTGTGCAAAACGCAAGACATTATCCAACTTTCTATTCAACTCATCCAAAACTTCGTTCTTGATTTTAATTCGTGCTGTTTCCAATTTTTCACGCACCAAATTCTTCTTCTAATCATTGAAAAAGTCCACCACACTATAGATAACTTTTGATGCTTCGTGAGTTCGCCAAAATATGCTAATAACACTGTTTCTTAACCTCTGAGCCCGTACCTGTACTATATCGCAAGTGCATAAATAAACAAACGACAATTGTTCGCATGCAGACTTGACACGTTATTATCAACAAAATCGACTTTAAATAAATTAAAATAAGAGTAGAGAGGAATAATGAAAAACAACAAAACAAAATAATAATAAAAAAAAATCATCTCCTCTGAAAGGAAACACAAATCAGAAGTAGTAGTGGTGCTACTACTATTTATTATAATACCATCGACTTGACTTCCGCCAATTGAAAATGAATAGAAAACAAACCGGTATCTCTTCGAGCTTATATTTATGGCGCCTCGCCTGCTTCACTATTTCGCTGGCTGTTTCTTTGGTGCTGTATCGCTTTTTAAATTGAAATTGAATTTCGAAAAGCTAGTTATAGACGTTTTGTTGATGTGGTTGTTGTTATGTCGAACACTGGGAACAAGTTAGCGGTGTTTTATTAACCAGAAGCGGGAAATAATGGCAATCAGTACGATGGTGTATACTCTAAAGTTATATTATTGTAAGATTTTTTCTCGGAAAAACATTTTAAAGTAATTTCTCGAAACATGAATTGTCGGTATAGGACAAAAATAAACAAAAGTCTAAACTTTAGCCAACGTTTCGTTTATTATACATAAACTTCAGATCCTGTCAAATTCCGGAGGATTATGTGTTGATATCCCTGGATGTAGATTCGCTTTTCACTAATATTTCTAAAGATATTGTATTGCGGACCATTGATAGATATTGGACGAACATTAATGGGTTCACTGATATAGATAAAACTAAATTTAAAAACATCATTGCTTTCATCTTTGACCACAGTTATTTTTCATTTGATAACAAATTCTATTCACAAACGTTTGGTAGTGCAATGGGTAACCCTTTGTCTCCCATATTGGCGAATTTATGTATGCATGAACTTCTAAGTAGTGTGATTCCAAGCCTACCGTCCAACTTACCTTTTCTATTTATTTATGTTGATGATATCATCACTTGTATTCCTAAACATCAAGAAACAATAACCTTACAACATTTCAATAGTTACAATAATAATCCACAATTCACTTTCGAAATGGAAAAAAACAATTCGATCCCCTTCTTAGATACTTTAGTTATTAAAGACACTACTAACCTACTCATAACTGATTGGTACCGAAAGTCGACCACGATTCTTAACTTCAAATCTACCCACCCTTTGCATCAGAAGATAGCTGTTATTAAATCTTTCAAAAATAGAATTCTCAGGTTGTCACACCCTAAATTTCATGAAAAGAATTTTAATGAAATTATAAAGATCGTGTCTGAAAATGGCTACCCAAAAAACATTGTTAATTTTATTTTACATAATAATCATGACCGACATCCGGAAAACTTGTCGGATGCCAAACACAAGAAATACCTGAAAATCCCCCAAGTAAGTGGACTTCAAATGCTTACAGACCCCTAATTCTAATATCGTAACGTATTCAAAGAAAAAAGTACAGAATTTGTTCACAAGCTTGAAGGATAGGAACCCTAGACAGAGTATTTCTGAAGTAGTATACTCCATACCGTGTAAGGATTGTGAAAAGATTTACATTGGTATGACAAAGAATAGATTACATCAAAGACTTAAACAACACGCTAATGATTGCCGCCCAGAAAAGCTAGACTCAAGTACAAAAACAGCCCTGTCAAACCACCACTTCGAAACAAATCACTGTTTCGACTTTGATAACACAAGCATTTTGGACCGCGAGACTAATTATAAAAAGAGAGCATTATCAGAGATGCTCCACATCAACAAATTTAAAGAAAAATCGGTCAATTTTAGAACTGACACAATGAACCTAAGCATCATTTACTCTGCTCTACTCACAAATTAAAATGTTAAAATTGAATACTATTAACAGATCAGGGAAGTTGTGTTGGGAAGAAGCACTGTGATTGCTTGCTGTTCCTTTGAGTTTGTGAATGAATGGTAATATAAAATAATGTACACTGAAATTTGGCCTGACTGGATACAAGTATAATCCGAAATAGAATAGGAAGTTAGCGGTGTTTTATTAACCAGAAGCGGGAAATAATGGCAATCAGTACAATGATGTATAGGTACTCTAAAGTTATATTATTGTAAGATTTTTTCTCGGAAAAACATTTTAAAATAATAATAAGCGAAACCAGTCGTAAGATATCATATCAAACTGAACATGTTACAAGAAAACAGTTGAGATGCCAAAAACTGTGTTACCAAAAAGAAAGTTGCTAAAAAATTACCCTATAATAGATAGATAGTTTATTACAATATTCGAAAAATACAGTTTGTCAATATAAAAACAATACTTGCAAATACAACACAAATACAAATCACATAAAAATATATACGACAATATACAACAATTAGGACAATACTGCACAACAAAACAACGCAATATTGCCAACAAGAATCAAGAACTCTACAACCAATCACTCTCAAGAAATTCATCGACAGAGTAAAAACAGTACTTTAACAAATATGTCTTTATTTTAGTTTTAAATAATTTGTAGTTAAACGACCGAATCTGCTTCGGTACCTTATTATAAAATTTGTAATTAAGAGAGTTATTTTTAGATTTTGTTAGTCTATATTTTGGAATGATCAACAAATCAGCCGACCGAGTACTGTAGGTATGATTACTAGAGTGAGGCCGCAGTGAATTCCGAATTGAATGGATCTCCAATAAGGTATGATAGATAAAAACACACGGCAATGACATTATACCGTGGTTTACAAAATGCGGCTTGCAATGGTCAAGTGGCCCAACGCTAACCAGAATTCTGACCGCCCTCTTTTGCAATCTGAAAATTTTCAAGGCGTGCGAAGAACCACCCCAAAGCACGATGGCGTAAGTCAAGTGTGAATGGAAAACCCTAAAGTAAGCCGTTCTAAAGACATGAAAATTTAAGTAACACGCAAGCTGTCTAAGCAAAAATAGATCACTGGACAACTTGCGACTTGGGTGTTCGCTGTGAGAGTACCAGTTAAGATTGTCATCCAAATAGACTCCAAGCACTTTGACAGTGTCGCCACTGATATGGGAGAAATTAGAAGACAGCTTCAGAACATTGCAGTTGTCCTCGTTAAGCCTTAACCCGTTCGCACCAAACCATTTCTTGGCTGCATTCAAGATCGAAAGGGATATAGTGTTCAGATTGTCAAAACTTGAACTACTCGACACAAAACTGGCATCATCTGCAAAAAGGGACGGAAATGAGATATCTGACATATAATGGGAGATATCATTAATGTATATAATAAAAAGTAATGGGCCAAGCACAGAGCCCTGAGGCACCCCATATCTCACCCCTTTAAGAAAATATGTTTCACCGTTCAACTCGACCACCTGCTGTCTCTCAAAAAGGAAATATTTAATCAACCCCAAAGGTATCCCCCTCACTCCATAGAAAGACAGCTTTTCCAGAAGGGTATCATGGGAAATGCAGTCAAAAGCCTTAGACAAATCAGTCGTGGTCAATACAGAGTGTTTACCATTCTCAAAAGACGCAATTACATCGCCCACAACACTCAAGATCGCTCTGGTTGTTGTTCGCCTTCTCCTAAAACCAAACTGACATGGAGAGAGTAGATCGAACTGTTCGAAATAATCCGAAAGTCGGGCCTTTAACAAGACCTCGAGTACCTTAGAAAATATAACAGTAATTGTAATGGGTCGATAATTATTCAAATTGTCAGCATTACCAGACTTTAGCAAAGGGATTACCTTTCCAATCTTAAAGCACTTCGGAAAACATAATTTTATTAGGTTAGTGAGTGGCGCAACTAATACGTCCACACAGCTTTTAACAATATAGCTGTTCAACCCATAAATATCACAAAATGACGAATTTTTCAAACCACAGATTGTTGAATAAACTTCTGACTCAGTGGCAGGATTGAGGAAGAAACTGCAGTTTGGCATCGCAAAACCCCTTAAAAACTCAGTCGCCGAACAGTGCGAATGGGTAGGCAAACTCTCAATAATCCTCACAGCAACCGAAGCGAAATAGTCATTAAAGTCGTCAGCAGAAATACCATACTCAATGTGATCTCTCGATTTGCGATTGCCAATATAGTTCACCAAACGCCAACCGTCTCTGGCTATATTCGATCTTAAGAGATACTGATCGCAGGCGTTCCCCTTTGCACACATCAAATCTTTCTTAAACTCAGCTTTCAGCACGTTGCAAAAATCCCAGTCTTCGCGTCTTTGTGTGCATTTACACACAGCACTAACAGTAGATAAAATTGATCTCTTGCTTTCTAGCTCTGGACTATGCCAGCGAATAGGGGGCCGACGTTTTTGTTTAACCATAGGAAAACAATCATTTACTAACCCATTTAATAGGTTGATCAATCCAGTAGCCAAATCATCCGGATCGGCATCAGAGTGGAAAAACAAATTCCAATTTACGTTATAGAGCGTGTCAATAAATTTAAGTTTTCCTTCACTGGAAAATTTTCTCGTCCATGTAGACGGAGAATCAACACTCACATCCTGCTTTAAAGTCATATACTAATTGGCTAATAATACGCACGGCATATATTTAATCGTAAAAATTAATTAATTATAAATAATATTTTACTCGTATCTACAACATTTAAATTGCTTTGGTAATTAAAGAGATAATCGAATTGTGTTTGATTTAGTTGAACAATCGCACAATAAATTGTATTATGAAATTATTTTTCCTATCCGATTTGAATAATGTTAATAATATATATTTTAAATAAATTGTTTGTATAATTTCTTTTTTTATTTAATTATTTAAATTACAGTTGTATTGAGTCTAGTTTTATATAGCAATTCTTTGTGAATATTATGAATTTTATTGTATACAGCTATAAAACCATCGTGGTTGGGTTCTAGCTATACGTGATTTACAGTGTTAATTAATTATTTCGACTAATTACTATCCGGGTGTTATTAATTATCCGCCGCTTTAAATTATTATTCATCAGGAAATAACACTGGAAGGGACATACACTAGATATAATGATAATAATGGTGATTTTAGAGGCATGTATATCAATTTGGAACCAAGGGACAATCATTTATTATTAAACAAAAACCTAGTGACATAGTCTTTTAAACTCGTGGGCACATAAAAGCAGGTTTGATCCGATTTAATTAAGCTTTAAATTATTCCACAGGGGGTTAAGAAATTTAGGACAAATTGTTTGTTTAATGTAGAGAATTTTGCGATCGAAAACGATAACTAAATAACACAAATGCGTCTACAATAGTTGAGTACTTCAGGTGTTTTTTAAAATTTTTAGCTACGCCCATGTATGAAAAAAAAGTTAGCAGTAAGTATACATAAGCTCTTGGATTGATTTGGGCAAAACTGAAAAGACCTTCAGTAGGAAAAATCTTTTCGTATTCATTCTTTTCTCGGGTATATTACTTCTGGAAAGCATCGCTGAAAGTAATTTGCCATCATGAATAGACTCTAATCTTTGACTTTGACTCGGTTGAATGAAAACCTGCTGCGCACCATTTTTTTGTCTGCTTAGATATAATATACAGGGTACAAATACATAAGTGCAAAAATTTGGATATGTGATTATTTGTTGAAAAATATAGGATGAGTTTTATATAATTTTTCTTAAATTTAAAAAACCCCTGTTGTAAATATACTCTTAAGTGGTTTATGGTTTAATTATTTAGAAAACTATTTCTTGAAAATCTTTATCTTAACAATAATAATAATACAATATATGGAATGTTCTAAACATAACATTTCTCCACCCCTAGTGAAGACTCTTCACGTCCATTTTACAAATTTTCGTTACTGACCGACGATATGGACCCATTGCCGTTTTAACATTGACTACCCTAACCACACCAACAATTTTTTGCAAATCGCAATATCCATGCTGTTGATAGAATTAATTTTTCATACTTCGAAAATCTCCCAATATCGGGTAAAAATTCTTCATATTTTTTCATATTATTGCTATTGATCGTTAATATATTTTCTTTAATTTCCAATTCTTCATATTTTGTGTCGAAATTTAAGTTAGATTTTCTACTTTCGTTGACAAACATATCTAAATTTTCTTTTAAAAATTTTGGACCTTTGAACCATCGTTCTAGAGAATCGGGAGCTTTGAAGATTCGTGTACCTTCGTCAGCAACATTTTCCTTTGTAGACAACCAGTACCATTCATCTTCCTCTGTCAGTTCTAAGATTTCTCCTACACGATGTGCTATAAATATTTTAAAAGTCCTATTTTCAGATTTAATCCAAGGAAAACGGTTTTAGAGTCTGTCCAATAAAATTTTTTCGAAATGTGTAAATCTATTTCTGAAGACACGGTTTTCATTAATCGGCTAAGAAGTACTGCAGCTTGTAACTCAAGTCTAGGAATAGTCATTGTCCGTAGTCGACTTACCCGAGTTTTCGCCATTACCAAAGATGTTTCGACGTTCGATAAAGTTTTAAATCTTAGGTAAACTACTGCTGCAAACGCTTTTTCATTGGAATCGCAGAAACCATGCAACTGATTATCTTTTGATTGACCTAATTCATACCCGTAACATCCAGGTATTTCAAGTTTTGGTACTAAATCTTTCAGACATTTTATCCAAAAAAATCCATTTTTCATATAAATTTGTAGGTATTTCATTATCCCATCCAATCTCAGAGCGCCAAATTTCTTGTAATATTATTTTCCCTGTTATTAAAATGTTACACAAAAAACCAAGTGAATCGTAAATTGACATTACTACTCTTGAAACTTCTCTTTTCGTAGGAATCTTGTTTTCATTTATTATTTTCGGGTTAATTTTGTTCAGTTTGATTGGAAATATAAATTTATCTTCTTTTGGAAGCCACTGTATTCCAAGCACTCTTTCAACGGGTATATTTGTATGTTCTTCAAGATTTTTTACTTTTGCGGATCGAATATTTTCTGGAATTTCCCTTAATACATTTTCTGAATTACAAACAAAATTACAAATTTGAAATCCACCCTTCTTATGTACTGAAATAACATCATGTATGCATTTCATTGCGTCTTCTTCAGTTAGTTTACTATCGAGATAGTCATCAACATAATGTTTTCTCGTTATTGCTTCAAAAGCCTCAGGATATTCATTTTTACACATTTCAGCATTTTTATTCTTTACGAATTGAGCCAATGAAGGCGAACACGTTGCTCCGAAAATCATAGCACGCATTTCATAAATATCGGGCTCCCCAGTTCTTCTTAAACCTCTAAATAGAAATCTCTGTGCTGGCCTATCGTTTTCTCTAATAAGTACCTATCTGGTGAAACATTTCTTTTATATCTCCAATGAAGGTTGTCGGATATCTTCGGAACTTTAAAATGACGCTAACGAGTGGTGTTAGTAGGTCAGGACCTTGAAGTAATTCACTATTTAAACTTTTTCCGTTACTTTTAGCAGCAGCGTCGAAAACTAATCTCAGTTTATCAGGCTTATTTGGGTTTATCACTCCAAAATGTGATAAATACCAAATTTTTGTATTTTCAGCTACTGTTTCTTCTTTATTCAATTTTCGTGCATAACCTTTTCTTAAGTAATCTTCAATTTTTTCACAATATTTTTCGGCAAAATTTGTGTCTACCATGTAAATATACTCTTAAGTGGTTTATTTATGGTTTAATTATTTAGAAAACTATTTCTTGAAAATCTTTATTAACTATCAATCTGACGGAAACTTAACAATAATCATGTCAATAATAATAATACAATATATGGAATGTTCTAAACATAACACCTGTAACAGGCCAAAGAAAGCACCAAAAAAGTAGTTTATTTTTTTCTTAAAAAAAAATAATTTAGTGACATGTTTTGGTGATTGAAAGTCTGTCGCATCCAGTGATTTGGGATTTTCCGAGTCATCTCCAATTCTGCACGTGGATGTTGGAGATGATTGAACTGAATTTCTTGGTAGGGCACCATGTATAATTGAAACTTACCAACAATTCTCTATAAATGTTTGGCTTGGGCATATTGGCGATTAGTTAATTGGCCGACATTTTCTCCGACCTATATTAAATGGAGATGCATACAGCCAATTTCTAAGACAAAATCAATGCAAAAACAGCGCGACATTAATTTTCAATCAATTTAGGAAATAAATTTTGCTTTATATATTCGCTAAACTAATTTTTAAAAATCATAATGCATCATTGAGTGCAGGATATTACGCAATTTTTCTCAAACATCCCATAAATTGCTATTTGAATTTTGTAAACACTTCATTGGGTTCAAAGGACAATAAATACGAAATAAATCCACATTCCGGATGTTCATTAAAATGTAGCATAGGAGCTAACGGTGGTTACTAATAAATAAATAAATAAAGCGTTTATTGCCCAACAGTTTCCCATTTAAAGGACAATATCATAAACTAAAAAATTAAATGACACACCTAAACCACAAATGTCTCTGCAGCTACCATTTTCAAGTGATTGACTGTAGTTGTAAAAATGTCACACCTATCAGACACTCTATTAAAATTAGAACACATGACATGAACAGGCGATCTTAACAGTACATTGGTCCTAGCTCTGTGTAAGTGAAATGTTACATTCGATCTGGTATTTAACCTAGAAACTAACAAATTCAAGCAAGATAGCAGAAAAGAGCAGTCGATTTTTTCTCTAAGCAATTTATATAAGATTGTTAATGAGCTCTGAATTCTTCCGTACTCCAGACTCTGAACGTCAAAACGTGATAGTAACAATTCATGATCGAAACCTCTTACTGGATAAGCACCATCGGTTCTAAAAACTAAATATTTCAAAAATCTACGTTGAATTTCCTCGACCTCTAGTTTATGAATATTATACTGAGGATACCAAATGATGGAAGAATACTCCAATTTTGACCTCACATAGGCATTGAACAAGGTGATATGGGCAGAGGTATTATTGAAGCCTTTGCAGTTACGCATTATAAAGCCATACATGCGAGATGCCTCACCAACCATTCTCTCCATATGCTCCAAAAACTGGAACCTCTGATCGAAGGTAACACCAAGATCCGCTGTGTGCTCTAGAAAGGTGGTGCGACGGTAACAAATTGTCTCTTAACATTCATAAATGCACATGTCTGAGTTTTACACGTAAAACAACGTTTATTGACTATCCGTACGCAATCTCCACAAATAAACTTGAACGACATCGTTCGTCGCACCACCTTTCTAGAGCACACAGATCATGCTGCAGGTTTATGCAATCTGCTACTGAATCTATGGAGGCGAAGATTTTTAAGTCATCTGCGAAAAATAGAGTACGCTGAAGTAAACACGGATCCAGGTCATTGATGAAAAGAAGGAACAACAATGGACCTAAGTTAGAACCCTGGGGTACTCCTGACGTGGCCGAGTAAAAACAAGATTTAAAGCCGTTGTAAAAGACATATTGTTTCCGATCATGCAAGTATGAGTTGCATAACGATATCAAGCCGGAAGGAAATCCATCATACGTATGCAGTTTACTCAGCAATATGCCATGGTCTAGCCTATCAAAGGCTTTGGTGAAATCAGTATATATTACATCCAGTTGACCGCTGTGATCAAGAGTTTCAGAGATACAGTGGGCAATAACTGACAGATTGGTGACAGTGGACATAAAACCATGCTTGTTAGGTGAAATCTGACGTCTCACAGCTGTATAGATCTGGTCATATAAAATTGATTCAAATAATTTAGAAAAATTGAACAATAGAGAAATTGGTCGATAATTATGAAAATGAGACTTTTCGCCGGATTTAAAGACTGGAACAACTTTAGATATCTTCCATAGATCCGGATACATTCCCGACTTCAAAATTAGATTGAAAATTGACTGTAATGGAAGAGCTAAGACAGAAATGCAATCTCGGACAAAAAAAGAGGGAATACTATCATATCCAGAGGTAAATTTATTTTTAAGGCGTTTAGAAGCTGCAAATATGTCTGACAGCTCAATCTGCCCGATATTGACAGTATTAGAGCTTCCAGGAATATTCGGCGCAAGATAACTACATGATTTAAGAAAAACACTAGGGAAGAAGGTAGCAAACGAGTCGACAATGACGCTTTGCCCATCTAACAACGCCGCTTCTTTCCCAAGGTGAATCAAAGCCAATAGTAATCATTTTTGAAGCAAATGTATCTTGAAACTTTAGAAGTCCAAACAGATAAAGTATAGAGAAAAAGTAAAGCTGGATTCAGTTCAGTTGAGTTTAATCGCATCACATTTGAAATTCATTTTGTCCTGAAATTATATTTAAAAGTATATTTTCTATGTTACCTGCCAAGTGCTTATAATTTTGTTGAATTTTTCAGCATCTCTACACCCTTTGAAATCCACTGGGGTCCTATTCAAAATTCACGACTAGGAATGTCAAACTTTATGCTTTCCTGGTCCTTGGGGCCCACCCCTAACAACAAAATTCATTTTCAATATAGACCCATATCTAGAGTGTGTATAATACAGCAAAAGCATTCCGTTCCCGTCTCAGCAACCAGGAATATTTCGCATATAATTCCTGCTTTTCGGGATGAAAAGCAAAAGGAGACACCGGCACACAGGCGACGACAATGCATTTCTGTTGTGTCCCAAAGTTTCAGATCTATAAAGGGATACTCATAGTGTACGTGTCGTAGTATATATAGATATATCGTGGCAACATGCGTGCAAATTGTGGCTATTGTTCATTCAGACCGTTTTCACCGTTTTGAATACTGTTTTGGGTGGGTTTAGGAATCAGGACACCTAAGAATTTTATACTGTATCATTGGAAACTAATAGGCAAGAGCTTTAAGGTGGTGCTTTATATAAATACTAGACATATCATTGTGTATTGTTTTCAATTCAAATTGTAAAACTATTTGAATTAAGTCGGTGATATTTAGCAATATATGTTCAATATCTGAGGAGAAATTATTGGGCCTTATGAAACATGGTCTTGTTTTAATGACAAATGAAATCGAAAGACTTTTGCATTTAGCAAAAACCGTAATTAAATTTTGTATGTACAACATTTTAAGCATATACTCTTCTTTTTTTTTTAATAATTTTTAAAAAATAATCAGATGTCTAACGTTCGCAATCATTAAATTCAATCTTGAAAAAGAACAATAAGTAGAATCCCACGGTATACGGTATTTTATAAACGAGGAAAAAGACAAACTCGCGGTGGGTGAAACTATCAAACAATATATTTGGAGTAAATCACGGCGATCTAAATCATTACAAGCCATAGATGGGGTCACAACACGATTGACATTTTGCAAACGTGACCTACACACAGAATTTTAACACCTTTTTCACTGGTTTTTGTAACACTTCCTCATTGTAACCCAGTTACTTAAAATATACACAAAACAGTTTGAATCAAAGGCCTTTACTAGGTACACAAGATTTTTCAACAAACGTCTAGGTACCTAGTCTATTGTCGATTGTCATTGGTTGCTTTTCTTCTGAAGAATCAGGGATGATAATTTCATTTAGTAAATATTCTCTGCTTGTAAACAAGTGTTCTTGTTTGCTCCTCCTCCTTGCAGAATTTTCACTCAGTAGTAGTTTCGATGTCCAATATTAACCTATGCTTCGTCAGTTATCATTTTTTTCTTATAAAAGTTGTAAAAATACTTAGCCAGTTCTCACCGAGATCGATTTAGGCTACTGTACTTTTGTGATTGAGGTTTTGAATGGGTATCTTGGAGAATACCAAGCCTGGAAGTTTTACAAAATACTAATCTGTAAGAATCCCATTTGTAAATATGCCAACAGTGTTGTTTGGTCTAAACAGTTGATACATCAGTTGCGCTAGGGATTGGTTGATTTTCTTCAATAGTGTATATACAGAATCTGCACAGGTACCTTATGGGGATCCTCTAAATCTTGATCTATCAATATCAGTGGGTTTACTTACTCAGGATGATATTGTTCGGGCAGCAAAAAAGCTCAAACCCAAGCTGACTGCGGGTCATGACAATGTACCTGCATTTGTTGTACGGGATTGTGCTTATGTGTTTGCGAAGCCACTTGAAATAATTTTCAACAAATGTATGAAATCGGAGATATTCCCAGACCAGTGGAAGCTTGCCAGAGTTGTACCTGTTCATAAGTCAGGCGATGATTCTCAAATATCTAACTACAGACCTATCCCAATTCTGCGAAGATCTTCGAGACGGTGCTGCATGACAAGATATTTGATCAAACAAAGAACCGCATAGTCCTGGAACCGCATGGCTTTTTTCGCGGGCGTTCGACTATAAGTAACCTTTCATGCTTTCTGCAAGATATTTACTGTGCTCTTGGAAAGGGTCTACAGGCGGACGTTATTTCTACACGGACTTCACAAAAGCTTTCGATAGGTTAGACCATTCAATAGTTCGACAGAAGATGGGTAATATCGGTTTTGATGAGAGCCTGCTAAACTTTTTTGATACTTACCTGTACAACCGCAAACAGTATGTAGAGTATAATGGATTTAAATCCGCGGAGATGATTGTTTCTAGTGGAGCTCTTCAGGGAAGTAACCTGGCCCCATTAATATTTGCTATTTATATAAATGATATCAAAACTCATTTATCTAGTTCATGTCTAATTTTTGCGGATGATTTTAAGTCATATCGCATCATACATAACTATCAGGATTGTCTTGGACTTCAGGAGGACTTGCAGTGTTTTGAGGAGTGGTGTGAGTCAAATGCGTTGAAGCTTAGCATACCGAAGTGCAAACTAATGGTGTTTTCGAAAAGTAGGGAACCTCTTTTATTTCAGTATAGGCTGAATAATACAGTTGTTGAGTCTTGTGCCCAGATGAGGGATCTTGGTATTGTTGTGGATTCGGATTTGTCGTTTAACAGCCATCTTTTAAAAGTGATGGGAGTTTTCCTACAAGAGGTTGTGACCATCAAATGCTGTTAAACAAATTTAATTTTGACTCGCTGGCAATTCGTCGAATATTTACCGACCAAGTTTTTCTTTATAAATTAATTAACAACATTATTGACTGTCCGAATTTATTACAACAAATATATTTTAATGTATCTCAGTTTAATTCGCGTAAGCCGAACCTATTTAGCTTACCTCAAACTCATACTCATTATGAACAAAGAGCTCCATTATTCAGGGCATGAGACGTGTGCAACAGTTCCCATTTGCATTTTATTATTTGTCAGTTATTTGTATATTTTGTTATATTGTATTTATACGTTATCATTGTTATTATCATTAATAAGCACATTATTATGGTCATAATTTGTATGCAAATACATTGTTTTGTAATTGGGTATTTCGCCTGTTAGACAATTATTATTATTATTTAGAAATGTGCAAACTAGACTACGCTCGCAAATTAATTTCTTCCATTTGAATTTGTCAATTATTGTATGCATTTGTTGCATGGTGTTTTCTATTTATCTATTTATTTTTGAGAGGAATTTGTGGTAAAATAACCAACTACTCAAAAACAGGCTGAGACAATAAAACAAAAGGATTTCCATTCTAAATGAGTAATACCATAAATTCGAATATCCCCAATTTGATTGCACCCCCAAAAATATTGCAGAAACAACCATCGCATACACATTTTATACGAAATTTGTCAAAACGGTAACGTCGACAGTGGGTGTCACGTTTTAGGTCGCCGTGCTTTCAATGAGAGCTTAACAACAAAAAGCTACATGGGAGAGGCATGGAACCCATTAATTTGCCTCAAAAACAAAAGAAACTATGCAAAAGCCGTCCCGCTGTGTTTGTATATTCATGTGTTGGCTGTTTGTTTGGGGAATTTCGGATTTTGTTTGAGGGGATGGTGTATATGATATCGTATATTTCGATTTATGAATTTGTGGGAGAGTTTGATATACAGGGTGATATTATTGCTAACCTATATACTTAGGTTTTCAATGTTATCAGTTGCACGAAGGATAACAAACCTGCAAACCTACAAATTTATAATCATTTTGAAATTCCCTGAGACGATTAAGAACATTTCCAGATGGAAATTTGTCTGTCTGTCTGTATGTATTCTTCCACGATATCGCGGATGGAGGTTTTGTAGTTATAATTTTATTAAAGAAGACTAAGGAATGAAGAGCACGTCGTTCGTTCATCTTCAGCCACCCAATTTCACGAAGCTTAGCACTGACGCCACGCTCACCCCTCCTAATTCCTCGTATGAGTCGAACACAGGCATTTTGCATTAACTGGATTCTTTGTTGGTCAATATCAGTCAGACATGGGCCATATATAGTATCGCCAAATTAAAATGTGAAAGTACCAGTGAATCACACAAAAGTTTCTTAGTGCATTCACTAAGCAACCTTCTTTTGCTATACAGTAATTTTAAGTTCATGAAAGCACGCCTAATACATTGGCCTACATGTTGGCTAAATCTTAAATGCGTGTGCAATATCAAACCCAAATTTCTCGCGAACTTTGCACATTTAAGTTGCACGTTATCCACGGTCAACTTAAACGAATCCGTATAGCGATTCCTGTGTGAACTTCTACCAAAAAGTAATAGTTCCGACTTAGTAGGATTTATTTGAAGGCAATGGGCATTAGATATTTCCACAAGCGAAGCCAAGTCAAGATTCATATTAGCGATGCTTTCTTCTAACTTCTCTGGCATAAAAGAACAGTACAGTTGAGTGTCATCTGCATAAATATGCGCGTCACAGTGCTTTAGTCGTTTTGTCAACTGGGATGTATAGAGACAAAACAAGATTGGGCCCAAGATTGAACCTTGAGGTACACCTTTATTAATATTTTTGGGGGAAGAAAGTTTGCCGTCGAGCTTAACCATTTGGATTCTGTCACTTAAGTAACTACTTACAAGAGCTGTAGCAGTACCGGAAAATCCAAGATAATTTAATATTCCCAGAAGCAAATCATGATTGAGCCTGTCAAATACTTTGGTGTAATCCAAAAGCACTAGTGCGGTCAGTCCACCTTTGTCCGCTGTAAGCAAAATATCATCTGTTACCCTGGACAAAGCAGTTGTGCAACTATAGTTCGTTCTAAAACCCGACTGTACATTGGGCAGCAAGTTAGATTCGGCCACGTAGTTTTTAATCTGGTTATCAAGGATCCTCTCAAGTATTTTGCTAAGAGTGGGTAAAATGCTTATTGGACGAAGATCCTTTAATTCAGGGTTTTTTGGTGTCATTGATAAAGCGGACGCTTCACATGCGGAAGGTTCTGGGTTCGAATATTTTTTTCTAATTTTTGAATAAAGTAGTTTGTTACGTTAGTTTATTGTAAATAATGAAAATAATACAATAATTTTAATAATTATTGAAATTCTGTTTCGGTACGCAGGTTATATATTTTTGATTATACTCGTATTATATCTTGTCGGGAATGTTTTGAAGCGACACTTGTGATTTTTTTCTTGTTATTGTCGTATGGAGATAAATTATGACATTCGAGAAAGCTGCATTTGTTTGAATAATAAATGGCCCTCCGTTTAATTTTTTCGCACAAAGATACCCCTATACAGTTTCATTATTTTGCCTTTAATTTTGCATAATACCTGGCGAGCTTTTTGCTAACGTACGTATATATCATCACATGAAAGGAAACAACGCGGAATCTTTTTTTTTTTCACCCTTTGTACATACAACTGTAATTTTATGGCAACGGATTTTTTACTATATAGAAAATTTCTTCATTTTACAAAATGCTTAGCAATCTAGGGGGTGAGTTATTTCTGCATAATTATTATGTTAATATCACGGAATTTGACTGGTAAAAGTTCGGCGAGTATGACAAAATAACTTGAAAATTAAGATTCGAACTATAACTTTCTGAACTTAATTGTGTCCTTGAAGTTATTTTTGAATTTTGAGTCCGTTTTTTAAAATGGAACCTTATTGATAAACTTAAGGTCAAATAGCAAACAACAAGGTTTAGTTAAAGCAAGATTGCATTTTCTATCAAAATGTAGTATTTGATATATCTTACCTGATACGTTGTTAATGTTCTTCACTAGTTACTAACATTCAAGTGGTTCCAACGATTCATTTCCGAGAAATCGATTGCCCAGTTCATCGTGGAGCATCCTGTATAAGTCGTGTCCTAAATTAAACAAACAATAATCTAAATCTCTTATCATTTAATAGATGTTAATATTCCGAATGTATGCTGACTTAGTTATAATACGAAATTCAAATGCCAAACTGATTAGAATCTTATTCGTAATGAAAGAGGCTTTAAATTGACTTGACTCTTTTCGATTTCTCTTGAATAGCAAACCGACTAAGTTGTGTGTGGCAACTGCAAAGACATTATTTGCAATAATTGTAGTAGATAAGAATTTAGATATCATAATGCTCGTATAAGTAGGTACTGTTAGAAAGTAATTAGGTAAACATATCTAAACATATACGAAGATCTTTTAATAGATCTCATACATTTTTATTGTACGTAGTATATTTTTGTCTTGCATGTATTTACTTTAAGAAAACCCTGTATCAAGTTAATAACTAAACCCAATATATCTCAATAATTATATATTTGCTATTATCACACCTCAGTACTCTCTCAATATAGAATTTAATTACGAGTACTTATAAGTACAGTAGAAATCGACCAACCTTCTTTACAAAACAGTATCTACATTTTATCTAAGTACTACGACAGCGGTAGCAAAACAGAACCTGTTGTAATAATAAATTTAAAATGCTTTATCTTGATCGAAAACCTAATTCGGAACGACAGTCATTTGTCATTTTATTTATACTTGAACCACATTCTAGAATAATTTATAAAAGTACTTAGGTACTGTGGAATTATATAAAGGTGCTAGGCGATGTTGTCATGTTTCAGAACGCTTTCTTGGAAAAAAAAATGTAAATGTGAATTGTAAAAGAAATTCTTGAAAAAGACAAGGTAAGTATTGTCAAAACGTTGGAAGGAACAAAAAAATTGACATGGAACTATTATTAAAAAAATAGTTCCAAAAAATGTTTGTGTATGATTGTAGAACGTCAACCCAAGGCAAGTCAAATAAATAGTATATTGTGCAACGAACATGAAATGAAGTATTAAATTGACTAGGTGGTGTTAAACTATATTCACTATCACTGTTTATGTGTTTTGAAATTAGCGAAATACTTAATTATAATTATTATTAATTATAAATACCAAAACTGTCAATTTGGTGTTTGTATTTTCGGCGTTGCTATGGTGATTTTTCATACCTTTTGTCATTACCAGAAAATAATAATAATAAACAGTTTAGTTGCAGTCATATATAAAGACAAATTTACAATGCATAACGTGTAAACATAATAAAAACGCAATCACAATTACAATATAGCAACCGCAATCATAACTACAAGAAGCCAAAAAAAATAACTGCAAAATGGGTTAGAAGGCAGTAAAACTGATTTTGATATTCTAATGCGTACGGAAAAATTAACACTTTATACTACTACATCTATAACAGTTCCCGAAAACTTACAATTAACTAAATCAATTTGAACTGCAATGAATACAAAGAAAGAAAAACAACAAAAAGAAAGCAAAATTAAAATAAAATTAAATTTGAAATCATAACCACTACACAATATGAAAATTAAACCAAATTTAATAGTTTTCTTCTAAGAAGTACACAAAACGTTGTTATTTTATGTCTTAAAATTGTGAGGGATTGCATTGTAGATGCTATAGACGTTATAGGAAAAGGATCGCTCGAATAACAAGGTGCGGTGAGCTGGAGGAGACAATAAACCCTTAAACCTCAGATTAAGATTGTGTACATCAGACCTAAACCTAATCTTTTCGAACAAATATGGTGGATGCCCGTCAAGCAGTAAATTGTGATAAAAGCATGCAGCCTGATGAAATCGTCTATCTTTCATAGAAAGCCATTTTGCACTAACCAATTTGTGGCTTATTGGATCATATGTTCTAATTCCGTATACATACCTTAAACAGGACTTTGTACACGCTGAATACGATCTTGATCTGACTTCAACAAACAAAGACCATACACAATACCACAATAATTGAAGCTACTTAGCACAAGAGTATCTGTTAATTTTATTTTTAAATGTGTTGTAAGACAATGTCTGTGCGGATATAACATTTTCAATGTAGAATATGCTTTACTTATACATTTAGTTATGTGACCCGTAAAGCGCAGATCCGTGTCCATTTCAACCCCTAAATTCCCCGCTGACTGACAAAATGCGATGGACGTACCATCAATGTGAACGCTAAGACCCTGTTCCACGAATGCACTGCTTCTACCAAAAGCCAATATCTTTGTTTTAGATGGATTAATTTTAATTGGTGTGCACTGGACCAAGTTATAAGAGAAGTTAAGTCTTGTTTTATTTGATTTGAAGCAACAGAGATATCTTCAGGATTAAATGAAAATCTCAGCTGACTGTCATCAGCGTACATATAGGAACTACAAAAATTAAGACAGCTTGGAAGGTTGGATGTATATATATATAGAAAAGCAGAGGTCCCAATACTGATACCTGAGGTACACCACAAGCTATGTAGCCCAAGTCAGATCTTCCATTAAGGGTTTCAACAAATTGACGACGACCGTGCAAATAACTCTTCAGAAAATTCAAACCACTTGAAGAAAATCCGGAAAAGCTGAGAACTGCCAGTAAAATTTTATCCGTGCGTACTGCCAGTAAAATATTATTACGCACGGGTAAATGAAAAGCAGCACTACATTTTCAAATCATGATTGAACATATAATAAAGGCATTTAAAGACAGTCGTAGAAAAAGAAATTTGAAAATCAAGGTTCAAGAATAATAAATAAGAAAAATTATAAATAAAGTTTTTTTCGATAGACGTCAACCTCATTTTTATGTTGACAGATCAAATTTGAATATTCTTTAATTCTTTATTAGTCCGTTGGAACCCTGCTCTGGTCAGATCTTTAAATATTTTTTTTCCTAGTTTATGATTCCACCCGGATTTAGAATTTTATATGAAATAAGAATTTATAATATAGGGCTTTGCTACCTAATTATAACTGCAGAAACAGTGGCTCTGGATTTTTTTCACCAGGCGAGTTTTGTTCATTTTTGTAGATTTGCTTTTGATTATGTTTGGAATATCATGATAAGGATTTTATTGATATATTCTGTATAAAGAGAAATTATTATTTGTTTCTATTTTTTCATTACATATGGCAACGTCGCTCTTTAAAATCAGACGCCAGCTAAGCGTTTCCTTACTGTTTACCATAGCAGAACGTTATAATTTATATATTTCTGTAAAGTGTAGTCGTTTAACATTTATTACTTCATTCTAAAAAAAATCTGCAATAAATCCCTAATAATACTGATAATTTATAAAAATAACCCATTTTACGAGGAGTTGGGAGGAGGTGATACTAAAGACCCTAGCAATTACAGGCCAATTTCAATATCTTCAATTTTCGGAAAGATCTTTGAGAAAATCATAAGCAGAAGTTTAGCTAATTATTTTGAAAAAAATAAACTTTTGAATATGTCCCAATTTGGATTTAGACACGGACGATCTACTATAAAGGCTGTCGCAAAACTGGTTGAGTATATTGTTGAGGGCCTTGAAAACAAGACTCAGGTGGGTTTGACTCTTTGTGATTTGAGTAAAGCCTTCGATTGCGTGTCTCATGGATATTTGGTGGCAAAACTTGAAAGGTATGGTGTGAGAGGGATTGCTTTGGAATTGTTCAAATCATATCTTTGTGGTAGACAACAACTGGTGCGCCTTGCAAATTCTGTCTCTGATCTTTTGCCAGTGAGTACAGGTGTCCCTCAGGGCTCTGCACTGGGTCCATTGTTATTCATAATTTTTATTAATGATTTTCCCAATTATATGAAGCATTACGAATCGATACTTTATGCTGACGATTCAAATGTTCTGGCGACTCATAAGAATGTGGAGATTCTGAAAGTGATGATGACGATCTCAGAGAATAAAGCAGAATGAATGGTTTCGCGAAAAATTTTTCAAATTAAATATAGGAAAAAATCAAAATATCATTTTTTCATCAAACACTAACATATCTAGAGGTCACTCAGTTAAGTTTCTGGGAATAACTCTGGACGACCGTTTGACATGGGCACAGCACGTCCATATGCTTTTGGGTAGGCGCTCTAGTGGTGTCTTTCTCCTGCGAAGATTGGTGCCTTGGCAATTTATAATTCGTTATTCCATTCGCATATAAGTTATGGTGCATATCTGTGAGGTAACTGCTCGACTTCAATCAATGTATTTCGTATGCAAAAGAAGGCGGTGCGTATCGTTGTCGGTGCGGGATGCCTGGATCATTGCAGACCAATATTTAAGCCGTTGGGCATTATGTCAATGCTCAATATTTACATACACGAGCAAATTCATAAAAATAGAAACAGGTTTTCAAGTAATTCAGATTGCCATTCTTACTTAACTCGGCGTGCTGACGACATCAGGGTTGCTGTATTTAGAATTGGTTTGTCAGGGAAGAACTCTCTGGTTAGCCTATATAATAAATTACCAAGCTCTAATAAAATTTTACCTTTTAACAGATTCAAACAAGCTGTGAAGCTTATTTTAAATTTGAATGTTTCTATAATGTTCAAGAGTATATGGAAGTCTCCGTGAATGTGTTATACTAAATTTATATCTTATATCTAAAAGAACGATATTCAAATTTTGTTTGTAATACCGATAAAGATGATAATAATTTTAGTTATTTGTATTCATTTCCAAACCGTAGAATTATTAATGAATTTACAATACCCATTAAAAGTAGTTGTTAAAGCATTTTACTCGTGTTATTTGGCTCTGATTTACTTTTAAACTCAAATCCTATATTCATTTCGCAATAGCTTTATTACGCTCGTAATATAAAAATCGCTTTAGTTTCTGTAATGGCTATTATAAAAAGTTCTGCGGTTTGATTGTGAAATACATAAAAATCGATGATTTGTTTTCATGAGTGGTTTTAAACATAAAAGTTCGAGCTTTAATTGCTTTGTTTTGAGCTTTTTATCGGTTAAATTTCATCAAAATTTCCTGTGCTCTAACAAAACATTATTATCTTTCGGAAATTTATTTGTTGTTACCGCATTATGAATATTCTTGAACATCGTTAGTTACCCAGAACTTTCATTTGGACCATCAGGAAAAACATTCGTTTATATCTGTCCAGAAAAACTTATAAATATCAGAACGATAAATCAGTGTCAATAGCAGGAAAAATAAGAGATTTACACAATGGAAATAAAAGTTTTTGGGTAAAAGATTAATACGCGCTTTGCTAAAGTATAAAAGCACAGCAAGGAAAAAATTATAGAGCTATAAATGATATTTTGTGACAGATACAGTTGGAGAACAAAACTCAATGGACCTGAAACTTGGCAGAATAGCTTGTATTGTTTTCTATAAATAACTGGATTTGTCTTTTTATTTCCTATATTTCTAAACATTGTATTGTATTAGATTCTATGTTACATAACATGTATAGTACGTCAAAAAATAACAAAAATTAATCAAAGTTACAGCAACAAAGAAAGGCTTACAAACAAATTAAAATAGCAACAACATAAAACAAACTAAAATCTATAAAAATCTTACAATATCGCTTCTGAAATAGTCCTCAAAGGTATAAAAAGCTTGAGATATCAAAAATGTTTTAATACTTTTGTTAAACTGGACTTCACCAAGGTTCTTTATGTGAGACGGCAGCTTATTATAAAATTTAACACAATAATAGTCAGAACCTTTCCTAGTCCTCAATAGGCGGTGAAATTCAGGCAATATGTCATTGCGATTTCGTGTACCATGATTATGCATATCAGAGTGAAGAGTGAAATGCGAGGCATTGGTTCGAATGTAGCCAAGACAGTTTAAGATGTACAAGGAAGGCAAAGTAAGTAGTCCGTGTTCAACAAAATAATTTTTACAGCAGTCACGCCAACCGAGCCCCAAAATTGTACGTAAACATCTCCTCTGTAGCTTGAAGATTTTCATTGCATGGGAACTATGTCCCCAGTTCAAAATACCATACGACATACGGGAAACAAAATAACCATGATATACCGTCAACAGACTGGCGATTGAAACACTCTGCGCAAGCCTTCTATTGAGATATATGACCCTGGACAGCGAGCACCCAAGTTTTCGAACATGACTCTCCCAGGTTAATTTAGGATCAAGATGAACCCCAAGGCGAACATCGCTCTGAAGATCGATAGGCGCAGAACGCAATGTAAAGTTCATGCTCTGAGTTTTAGCCTGATTCAAGCTCAGTTCATTTGCCAGAAACCAATTGCCTATGTCAGTCTCAACAGCCTTAACCAACTCCCCTAAAAGGTCGTTTGGTCGATATCTAATCAGACTAGTTGTGTCGTCAGCAAAGAGGATTATATTTGACTCTTCTTGAAATTTGTATAAATCATTTACGTATATTAAAAACAATAAAGGTCCCAAAACCGACCCCTGGGGCACACCCCGTCCAACCCTTCGTCTCTCCGAGTATCGTCCCCCATACAAAACGTGCTGAAAACGATCGCTGAGATAAGAGCCAACCAAGGCAACACTGTCAACATCAAAGTTATAGTAAGAGAGTTTCTGAAGAAGTATCTCGTGTGAGACACAGTCAAAAGCCTTAGTGAGGTCATAAAAGGAAGCAAAGGTGTCACAGCCCCGCTCCATGCCATCCGAAACATATTCCAAAAGGTTATTAATTGCAAGAGTAGTAGATCTCTTATTACGAAAGCCATATTGACCTTGCATAAAGTGATTATTTGCTTCAAAATATTCAGTTATTTGATTTTTAATAATAGACTCAAAGATTTTCGAAAAAATTGGCAAGATCGATATTGGTCGATAGTTACTAGAATCATCAACCGATCCTTTATTTTTGTAGATTGGAATAACCCTTATTGCCTCCTTCAAGGCCGCCGGAAATACAGCGTCACCAATGCAATGGTTTATCAACTTAGTAAGCGGCACCACTAGGAGATTCTTTAAAGTCCCAATAATCCTAACATTAAGCTCATAACAATCCGAGCTTTTTGTGTTTTTCATACCTGATAGTTTTTCACGTACTTCATTAAAGGTTACCGTTCTCAAACTAAATCTAGCAGCTTTAGTGGGAGACATATATTTCTCAAAAGTTAGAAATTGATAAGAAATAAAAATCGGTGCATTACAGCGGCAGCTGGTGGTCTGTGACAAAGTACTAGTCTACATCCATACAGTCACGAATGAAGACGTTCATCAGGCATTGGATTTGTTGCACTCCGCAGTAACGAACTGAAGCCTATATATCTCGCTGTCCACACCTAGCAAAGAGCCTAGAAAGATCGTATGTGAGACTAGAACCGATCCTAGGCTTGCCAAGACTGACCTCCATATTTAATAGAACAGCAGAGAGAGAAAAGATGAAACTAAGCTAAAATATGTGAGATAGAAGAGAAAATATTGTAAACAAATGTACTTTAAATAATCATCTATGAGTTTTATGTCAAACTTTCGTTACTTTAAATTTCTATGGTGGTTATAGAGTTATACGGATATACTTTTTCTTGTTTTGGGGAAATATATATAAACAACCGTAGTCTTTTATACTCCCCCAACCTCAAGACCATTTGTCATCGACTCTGATATATTTATGTTAGTTCATTGCAGTAAAACGGATATGTCTGCAGCAAAGTGTTTTCTGCTTCTTTGCTGACGACTATTCTACAGCTATTCTTTCCGCTAATCGTTTCACTCTCTTAATGCGAAATATCACGGATAGCTAAATACGAGGGTAGTCTGAAACGCGCAATACGTGTCAATGAATAATATGAAGACCGGATTGAGGGCGATTAGCATGTATTTTGAATACTCTCAGGATAGTTAAGACCTACGTACTCTGATGATTACAATGTTGTTTTTTTGACTGTATTACCTAATATTCATTTCTTACTTCATCCCATTTTATTTGGATTCATTGTAATCTAATCTAATAATGAATAAATAAGTCTAATTTATCATTAAAATATGATCTTTACACTTATTTCAATAATCAACTTAAGGTTGTTTCGAGAGCAACAAGAAAGTTAATTTCGCATCAGGAAAGTGACCAGTGCTATCAGAAAAAATGTTCATTAAAACCTCTGACGTCTATTTTCCGGATAAGCTTGGAAAAATTATCCATAAAGAGTGTATTTCCCGGTCGGTTGGACAAAAGAAATATATTTTAGAATTTAAATAACCACTTAGTCGAAACAAAAATAATAAAAATAAAATGACAAAACACTTGTCGTTCCGCATACTACAAGTATAAATGTCGCAAAAAGAAGACATTGTGAAATCAACCCTCACTCTTCTAGAGTCATCATAGCCTAACTGACAACGTGTTCCGGGATTTGTTTTTCTTGAAGATGACATTTTGATAATAATACGGTTTGCTTGTGATGCTTTTTGAGGGGAGCAGATTCACAATACATTTCATATATTGATTTCGCCAGTTGCCATACCATACACCATAATGTCACGACTGTGTATTGTATAGGGGAGTTGGAAGTAGAGAAAAAAAAAAGATGAAATGGCGCGTACTTATTTAAATAGTTCCAGTGTTTGGCTTTTAAAGAGGTTTTATTCAATTTATATTGGCATGGGATTTATTGGCGATGCGGCACGTTTTCTCTCTACGCGCGTGAGTTTACGGAAAGCAAGAAAAGAAGGAAAAGCTGAAAATGGCATGAAAAATATTGCGATAAGCCGACCGAGGACGTAGAGGAAGCAAAAAATGGGTATCAATGAAAATACTTGAAAATTTGGGTTAAAAATATGCATCGACTAGACTTTACTACACTGAAAAAAATATTGTACGTAAAACCAATGAATGGTTGTCATCAATATTTTGAACACTAATATTATGAATTGGTCACTGTTACAATGAATTTTGATCATAAATTAATAATTTCATACATAGAAACAATGTACGATGAAACATTAATCAATAAATGCAAGACATCGAAAATTTATGGTTTTTTTCATCAATATAATGTCACTATTTATTGCTTCAATGTTTTAAATTTATTAACTTATGCTCTTCGCCTTTAACACAATAATTTGTAAATCATACACCTATGAACAGCGAACATAAAAACTAATAAACGATCATCGTTGATTCAATGAATGCTAAGCATTAATTTTACGAACCTAACCATTAAATTCGGAATAACGCGCGCAAATCAATGCACCCGGACCATAGACTGAATACTCAAAACATTGACATTATGACATTCTCATAGACTTTTTGTTTACGCGTCCTTTTTGTTTTGTTTAGTTAAATGTATACAGTTGAAAAGTGAAGTGTGTTCCTAAATCTATTTTTAAAATTTGTTCCCAAATAATACAACAAATGTAGAAATATAAGGTAAGTAGTAATCCTTTTACATAAGTACCATTTAGTAAAGTACAAAACTAAAGTCAGTTTAAAACGAAAAAAAACACAGTGCGGTATTCCTTTGTAATGTTGAAAACCCGCCGATACGAGGGGAGAAATTTTATGGGCTCTTCATGGATGTTTAGTGCTATCCGCTAAGCTATGTTCCAAAGGTGCCAGTGGAAAGATAAGCCATTTAAAGTACACAATAAAAGACTCTCAAGAATCTTTTTTATTTTGTGCTAAAACAGTTCAAGAAATAGAAGAACATATAATAAACCTTAAAGGAAGAAAATCTGCAATTCAACCGTACTTATGGGTTCTATAAGTCTATTCTAAAAGCGCACACTGTTTACTTAAAAACCTGTTATTTTGATTAATAATAATAATATAATAAATGACTTTATTGAGAACTTAGAAAAGTTACACAAAAGGCGAAGTCGATGCACAGCCTCCTAGCTTAACATATTAGCAATATTAAAGATAACTGCATAATAATAACAACAACAAAAACCCTGATACATAAAAAAAGGCAATGATTCCTGGATGCCCTGCGGCACTACGGAATGTCCTGGGTCCAGACACTGCCGTTCCCAAAATGACAACCTGACTTCTATCATTCACATATGTTCCGAGTAGAGACACAGCAGACTCCCCAAAGGCCAGGTGACCCACAATGGCCAGCAACAAACCATCACCAATGCGGTCGAATGCCCCTTGCGTAGTCCAACAGCAGCAATGCCGTCAATCGACCCTGATCTACTGCCCCCAATGCATCATCCAGTATTTTAAGTCATGTCGGGGAGCAACTGTGACCCTGACCGAACCCAGACTGGACCTCCGACAACAACCCATGCCCATCAAGATATATGTTCATTTAATTTCAGATCACTCTCTCAATAACCTTGGAGATCGCTGGGAGTATATTAATCGGTCTATAAGATCCTTAAATGTTGATGGAGTTTTAGTTTTGGGATTGGAATGACATTGGCTTCTTTCCAACATGTTGGGAAGATCCTCGTTTCTATATAGTAATTAACTAGATGCTGTATAAAGGGCATTATAAACGGACACTACTACTAGCATATTAATACTGATCATGTCACTGCCTACAGCATTTGACGTAATCCCAAGCAATGCATCAAGTATCTCCCCATGATCCACCATTGTAAATTCAAAGTTAATATCAGGCCTAATTTTATTACCTAAGTAAAAATTGATCGTTCCTGGGTCCGGATTGTTGGTAGAAGTGGCCACAAAAAAATCATTAATATTATCAACATCATGAATAAAAGACGGTATTGTGATATTTTCCCTTGCATAAATGTTTAGATCTCGTAATAATTTCCAATTTTGTTTAGAAGAATTTCCACGGACTTTAGTTTTCAAATTTCGAGTGTCGTACAAATATGATTTAATTTATTTACAAAGCAGGTGCATCAAATCAATGGACGTACAGCAAGATAATTTTGAGTCTTATTTGGGCTTTTAAATTCTCTAACCATTGGTACTAGTATATTTGAACCATACTGCACTTTGCAGTACACATAATACATATTTATTTTTTTATTTATATGTACCTATATGCTCGCGATTATTGATTGAATACAGAACAATAATCTCAATATTTCGTAATAATAATTTCCGGCGAACACAATTACGTAAAACAATTATTATAACCCAATGTAATAATCAGCTAACATTGGTTTAACGTACAAAAGTCATAGATTCATGTTTCTCGTTCGTAACATTAATAACCTTCAGACATCGGTTTAATGTACAAAAGTCATAGATTAATGTTCATCGTTCGTAACATTAATAACCAGCTAACATCGGTTTTACGTATTGGAGACATAAACTAATCTTCATCGTTCGTAACATTAACAACCTGGTAACATCGTTTTAACGTACAGGAGTTATAAATTAATGTCCATCATTCGTAAGATCAATAACCGGCGAGCATAAATTTGTGTTCTTTATTTATTAATTCAACGTACAGAATTCGCTACCGAATTTATGTACGAACGTTCATTGTATTAATGTCACCCATCATCGGCTCAAATTTAATGTTGACGTTCATTGATTTGAAGCACTTTTTTATTAATATCACGTACCTTTTCGGTTCAGTGTAGTACTTACTGTTCTTTAAAAATATTATATTGCAGACATCATAAACAATATTTCGCAGCACAGAATTCCATCATCAGTGACTTTACCATATAATAGTGCTTCAAAATCTTCCCAAAGATTGGAGTAAAACAGCGCTACTTGTTGAGTCCTCATTATTTCTAAAAAAAATACAAACTATTGTCATACAGGTTATATAGCAACTAAAATGTTTCAATTTTCTTTGGAACGTTCCATCCTTTGCCTGTATAAATACAAAATTAAACAAATCGGTTTAAGTTAAACACGTAGACCGATAAATTTCATAAACCAATTTAGTAATTACATATGTCTGAGCGCATATTTTTCGTGTTAAACTAAACTTATACTTATGTATATGCATTTGGCTGACTCATACCTATTCATTATACACTTTGAAAATTGCATATAAAACGGAGCCCTATATATGGGTGTATACTGTGCCACGTACATGTAGTCAAACTAAACTACCTCTAAAACCCTTTCGTTCACTTATACTACGAGTATATACAGTAAATTAAAGACTGCTACAATATGGTATGGTATAGACAGACTCAGGTGGAGGAGGGCTTAACTACATAATTTAAGGGTACATAAATGAAGCTCTGATGATTCACTGCATGTAAATTGGACGGAAAAATGTGAAAAATTATTGGAATATTGACAGGATATTTGAATATTGCACGACAATAAGCGAAAACATGTTTCGTCAAAAATCTTAGACAATTACAATTTAAGAGAAAATAAGGAAGATATGCCTATGAGAGGGAGCACATGGATGCATGCAAATATGGGCTTTAATTTTTCACTCATCCCTGGTAAAGATACGGTAATCGAATCGATGTTCATAAACCAACATCTCATCTGATTCGAAGCAAAAAATGAATCATTATTATAATATGTATGTAGGTACGTACACTGAACAAGCAAAACACCAACTACCCATGTCAGATTTCCCATACATTATCTTTCATGTTTTACTTTTAGTTTCTTGTTTTGTCATATGATTATTAATAACAATAAAAAAGTTGTCGATAGTAAAACCATTAATGTCGAATGAATTATAACGGATTTGATTTATTGACTTTGGAATCTTATCGACAATATAATGCAGCAAAAAATATGCTTAGGGACACGCTATAATATAAAATCAGTAGATAATCGATCAGTAATAAATATCATATTATAATAAATTTATTAAACATTAGGGGTTTAGATTTTAGAGCAACTCCAATCAGTTAAAATTTGATTCTGAGTGAACAGGACTTTAGTGATCGTGAAATTCACAATCATTTTTGAGATCTTGCCAGTCTCATATCCCTTTCCTAAATATCCTTGTCTGTCTGTCTGGATTTCGAAATATCAATAATTGTTTCCAAAAAATCTACTAGAAATCATAGACTGTTTTTATCGCGATGACAAGGCAAAGAGAAATATTGTAAAAGAAAGTCTATATTTGATGTAGCAAAATAAAAAAAAAATCTTCATCATCTTCACTTCAGCTTTGACATATCCCCATTTTTTTGATGTGAAGATCGATACTCTTAAGCACGCTCTATCACAACATCTGCGGTCTTAGCTAATTGTTTTTATGGAGCTGTGTCTGTGTGCTGGTCATTGGTTGCGCTTGGTAATGATTCACAACTCACGTTGTGCATTTTATGTTATTTCTTTCTTATAAATAGTATTAGAGAATATGTTTTATTATATATATATTTATTTATTATGATCATTGTATAACTTGCTTTTGTATTATATCATGTTTTGTCTTGTAATTGGGTTTTTCGACCTGTTAGACAATAAAGTGTATTTATTTATTTATTTATTTATTTATAACAAGAAATCCTTTGGGCTCAAATCTGGATTGCGTAGAGGTCTACTTATGTCACATCTCCTCGATGTAATGATGATGATATGCACATTTAAAAAACTTTGGTTTCATTTTATTGACAATCATATGAAATAAAAAAACTGTAACGAAAATCCAGTGGAAGCTTTGTAGTGTTATACGAATTACCCGCTCCGTGTTCTTTTAGAACTGCCAGTGATGTCTATAATTCCACTATGGGAAAAGAAGGAAGCCAAGGAAAAGAGAGGAAAATTAAAAGAGCTGATGTGCGCGATATTATTTGCATAAGAATTTTCCAGACGTGGCTTGTGTAACTAAAACTTTTCTGCTAAAATTTCTAATTAAAAATAAAAATGAACCGACCAAGTTTTAAATTGTATAAACAGTGAAGTGAAATGCGATATTCGAACATTTTAATGAACGGGTAGGATATTTTAATATTTTTTTTCCTTTCCTTAATATCTACAAATAAATTATCCCTAATTTTAATTACAACGTATTATATTTTTTGAAACGCATTTTTTGTGAAACGATAACTTTTAGTGAACGACCTTCCTGAGCAAAATAAAATTTCAGTTGCTCTCCAAGTCAAAAATATCCCCAAAATATGGTATCTCAATTAGGACTGAAGAGGTTCTACTTGTCTGATAATTCCAGGTTGATGAAGAGGTCAATGAAGAGACTGTACATATCCAATTCCATTTTCAACTACTCAAAAAATGATTAGAAATTGATTTTTTCTGAATGCATAATATAGATCTATACTTTTAAATTTACCACAAGGAACACGATGTGGTATTTTTGCTCATTCAATTGGAACTATTTGCAATTTTAATTTAGACATCGAACATGACGTTAAAAATATGAAAAAATCACCCAGCTGTCGTTACACATAAAGTTTCCATAATATTTAAATATCATTTCACATTATTATGTCTTCCTGAAATGTCGTAGCTCAATGTTAGACACGCTAATGCCGGCACTTTTTGCACGTACTGTGAACAGCACACCGAATGGAGAATTACTGCTTCTTCCACCATGCAGACGAATGCATGGGAAACGGACGAGGAGGTGTGGAGTGCTGGATATTGATGTTGCTTGAAAAACTTAATATCTAATATAAAAAAAAACTTTGACAATATTAACCAAAAATTACACATACAAAAAATTCTTGTTTAAAAAGACTGCCAATAATGGAATGGAATTTCGTCATTGGACTAGAAATTATAATAATAATAATAATAATCTTTATTATTAATTAATAATCCTACAAAACAAAATACGCACACACATCAGATGGCCAGATTTTGCAGGAACCGAGACAATTGAGCGCAGAAAGATCTTACAGTTAATTTCTTAACTAAATCCTTCTATGTTACACGTTTGGCATGCTCGAAGTAGTGGTGCTTTGGATTCATAATTAGTACGAAAAACAGGAACGTGAAATACTCTGCTACTCCTCGCAGAGGGGCGCGGTATGTTAAAATTCAACGATCGGAGTAGGTTTGAACAGTCCACCAAACTATTTATAATCTTAAACAGAAAGAGTTGTTCGGCATACACTCTGCGAACAGCCAGCGAAACCATTTGAAAGCGATCGAGCAGTGCTCTATGATCGAATCCTGTACATGGGAATCTACCGTCAATTTTAAACGCTAAATATTTAAGGAATTTGCGCTGTATGTATTCAATGTGTCCTGCATGAGATTGGTAAATGGGAGACCATATTATAGATGCGTACTCAAGCTTAGATTTTACCAGAGCACAATACAAATTAGTTATACATTCAATATCACTAAAATCTTTGGTAACACGAAACAAAAAGCCAAGCATGCGTAGTGCATCTCGGGTAATACTTTGAATATGATAATTAAATGACAATTCAGGATCGACGTAAACTCCAAGATCCCTGACAACATCACAACACTCAAGCGCAGTGTCCCTCAGCTGATAGCGATATTCAAAAACAGTTTGCGATTTCGAAAATATGACAAACTTACATTTATTAATATTTAAAGGCAATTTATTATAGTTACACCAATCTTCAAGCTTAGATAAGTCGCGCTGCAACAATACGCAATCCGAAGCGTCTCGAATAACACGATACAACTTCAGATCGTCTGCAAACATCAAATGGTTGCTTGTAAGTTCCTGGGAAATGTCATTAATGAAAATTGAAAATATTAATGGTGCCAAACAGCTGCCCTGAGGCGCTCCGCTGGTGGGTGTGAGAGTTTCCGATTTATGACTATTGTATTCGACATAGTGTTGTCGATCAGACAAGTAGGAGGCAAAAAACGTTAAAAGATCCTCATGAAAACCCAACCTCGACATTTTCCGTAGGACAAGCGAAAGATCCAGTTTATCGAAAGCCTTCGAAAAATCTGTATAAATCGCATCAATCCGCAGACCATCCCCGATGGTACGAAATACATCCTCTAGAAAACAGGTTAGGTTGGTTACTGTAGAGCGTCCTGGGAAAAACCGTGCTCATGTGGATCAATCTGATGCTTAATTTGCGTAAATATTTTTCGGTGTAATGCCGCTTCAAAAACCTTCGAGAAGTTCGGCAGGATCGAGACGGGTCTATAATTTTCAACATGATAATTCTCAGCAGATTTATGGATTGGGCAAATGCGGGAAATTTTCCAAGCTTTTGGGAATATATTGGATCTCAGAGACCTATTAAACAGAGTCTGCAATGGCACGGCGAAAACAGACGCACAATCTCGTAAAATGAAAGCCGGGATGTCGTCTTCGGAACCAGACGACATTTTGTCATTTTGGGCTTTAATTGTTTGAGTGACATGAGAACGTCATCGATATCAAGCTGACCCACCGATATGCGGGAAGAAGAAGACTGCACCTCCTGAGGGTGGGCACCATCAACATAGACGCTATTGAAGTATTTCGCGAAAATTCCTAAATAGTTGCAGTTTTGCAGTATCCGTCCTCTTAATATTGCTTTTTTCCATGTTCAATTTGTTCAGTTCCCTAGCCTTTCGAAGTTAAATTCAAGTCCAATCGTTAAATCGGTTGATATTTGAACAATTATTGACTAAGTAAACACTTAAAGCTCATAATAAGCTATTATCACTAGGTTTATTCCTTATTGACCGCATTATTTTCTAGCAATAACTGACAATGCATCACGCCATTGTAATCGCAAAAAAAGTGAGAAAAATCTTAACGTTTGACTGAACTTGACCTTCTTTTTCGAGGCCACAGTCAACATATTAAGTGCGATGGACCACACTTTCAAAAGTATTCAAGAGATCTGACTCGAACCTTCGGGAGCAGTATCATACGATCTGTACCGTTATTTCCCAGGCTGAATTATAATATGGATTCCACCTTAGCTCTCTGTTTGTGCATATTGATGAGCCCCTCACGAACTCCTCATTTTATCTTTCAGGCGTACCCCAAGGATCATATTTGAGGCCACTTTTACTCTGTGTTTCCATAAAGTAAATTGGAATTTATTTTGTTCATAAACGTTACTAGTTTTGAGATCAACATATCGTTGTTTAACTATGCATTAGTTTTATCTTTTTATTTGACTTTATGTCTAATACATTTCTGTCCGTAATTAAATTGATCAAAATAGTATACAGCAGGAACAGTAGGAGTAGGAAAAAAATTACCTTAGATTTTTGCAATCTTAACGTGTAGGTATTATGTAACATTCCCTGCTAAGGAATATGTGATAGCGAGTAAGTCATCAAATTACAACGTCTTAGAAGCCTCTAGAGCCGGATTATCTTTTATATGAAGGGTCGTAGCGGTTTTTGGTTTGGTATCTTAATCCGCGATATATGAAACCCACGATATGAGGAAAATGTAAAATACAAAGTCCTAAATTTATCATTTAATCGATCGAGTATAATACAAATGGAGTGAACTATTTTATTAACGAATTATTTCCTGAAATTGACTTCACCTGCCATCTAAAGTTTAGCTAAGTTAATTTACAGTCCACTATTGTTCATTTTTATTAAGGAACAAAAAGCTCTAAATTCGAAAGAAGAAAAATTAAATTAAACATAAAAAAAAACCATATAAATTCTTTTAGAATCGTAAAAACATCATAAAGATTTAACGGCATCGGTCGCGCTTCATCATTGTCATTATGAAAACAATTTAATTCTGTAATATTATTTGAATATTAATTTTTCAACTAAAAGCGGTACAGACAGCATATAGAAATCTTCATTAAAACTGTGAGGGTATTACAAAAATCTCCTCTATAACGGAGGTGATGATTTTATTATTTGTCAGAAGATATAGAGCATCATGAATAATTCATTGCTGAATTAAAAACACAAAGTTTGTTAGGAAATTTTGGTTAATGAAACGGCAAGGCCGGCATTTTGCATAAGTTAAGAACATTATTTGGAAATGTGATGGAAGCAGGATTTAGGGAAATGAATTAATTGTTCGAGCGACAAAAGTGTGAAAAGCAACAGATTGGTAGGGAATGATGGAAGTTTATTTGCACAGTGTGAACAAGAAAGTAAAGTCTGTTAAACCGCATTATATGCCATCAGTTTACGGGGAATCTTGACCAGGAAAAACAACATTTGCAAGGGGGATAGGATGGGAATTACTCAAAGACGACCCTCACTGTCTTAACAGATGTCAAACTGTATGAATTTAGAGATAACACATGTTAAAACTTATTTATTTATACAAAAATACCTAAATAATTCGCTCAAACAGTAATTAAATGTAATATGAAGCCAGGAAGTTTTAATAATCCCGAAAATAGCGGTCGCTAGCTCTCAAACGACTTCCACTCACCGCGAACAACATAGCTATGCATCATCTGAAAATACCATTACACAGACTATCCCATACTCGTGTTTAATATAAAACTTAAGCGCTGATGAAGCTTAGTGGAAGAGAACGAAGAAAATGTGTGTGTATATCATTCAGTAGGGGAAAAGCCTAGAAAACATTTCCTTGAAGTGCCCTATAAATTATGAATAAATGGAGTTATAGGAAGCAGGGCGGTTCGAAGACACTGTAAGCGAGATACATTTTATTCTGATTTATAATTTTGATTTGTTATATTTATATTTTAACGTAGATCCATTAACAAATGAAAAAAGTCTGCTAATAAATTTATATGTGCTAAAAACCTTAATTAAATCGGCCCTTTTTGTGTACACCATCAGTCAAAATGAAATAAACAATTCGTGGTCAACTAAATTAGTGTTTTAATTAACAAGCATACAGATAAATGCACTTTGAAGCGTTTGTTGTAGCCACTGAACCGACCCAGCGCCTCCACTACCCTCGTCATTGTAAATACGAAAATGTAATTTTGGGATTGCCGGCTTTTTCTGTTTAAATAAAATGTAGATAGTTGCGTTTAAATATTCAAATCGTGGATATTTTTTACACCAGATGAATTATAAATTTTCATTAAATGGTAGTTTAATAATATTATATTGATATTGAACGCCTCATTTCCAAGCAAGCATCAATGGATCACATCACGCATCGGAAGGAGTTCAAAATGCAGATTATTGTTTGTTTTAGGTCCGTTAAGCTGGCCTCCCGGTCGCAAAAATAATGGACACCTAGCACGCCAAATTTTAAAGCTGGCACACCAACAGATTAGAGCCAAAATTATTTTGAATTCTGGGTGGGCCAGGTTATCGCTAGCCACCCCGGTTGGACTTTTTTTGTCAAAATGCTAGCACACATAATGGACACCTAGCATAAATTATCAAACCAAATTTTGAGCTAGCACACCAACAGATTATAGTCGCATTTTTGTCGCCAAAATGGTAGCACAAATAATGGACACCTAGCACACCAAATTTCAGAGCTAGCACACGAACAGTTTAGAATCAAAATGGCCTCCACTGGATCTTAAACCGAATACTACCATATTGTAGAGTACCAAAAATAACCGATTTGTATCGCATGATCTTTTGAAAAATATGAATTTGTGATTTTGTGATTTCCACAACTTGACTGCAGTTATAGAATCCTGAAATTTCTAATTTCTCTTAGGAATACCTTACTACAAAAAGATCTATAAAGAAGTTGGCACACCAAAGTACAGGATGGTCACAAATCACTATAGTATGATCTAATTCAACATAGAGGGAGAGCCTCTAGGCTCATCAAGATTTACAGAAAGAACAGTGTGAAATTGTTAAAATAGATTATCAAATATCAGTAAAAACAATAAGCTGGTCTGCATTCATGACCACCCTCTGACCCAAACCGAAATCAAACAGCAAACTCTCTGACGAGAACCTGCAATTGGCATAGGGTTCGAGAAATATTTTGGGGCTTACATAATCTAAAATATTATATATGTATATTTATATAGAAAAAAGCTTCTAAAATGTATATTTGCGAAACGTATTTAAGATAAGGTTACTGTTTAGTTAGTGACTAACGTGAGAACAAACGGTTATGGTGATGGCACTTTAGGTGTATTAAAACAGTATTCACCCTCTGTGTACCTACTGTATAATATTACCCCCCAAATTTTCAACTCCCTTTCCGTTATCTCACCTTTATTCAGATCTTTGACATCCACTAAGTCTGCGTTTACACTGAAAGTGAATTAGATTATCTTTTGAATGGCAATTAGGGCTTCTGAGAGTGAAACCTACCGTAATATAGGTGCATCAGACATTATAAGCGTTTGCTGACTAATACAGAAAAAATAGCTAAGAGTTTTTGCAGTTGTACAAAGAATTTTGCTACTTAAAAATTGGGTGCTTGTTAAAAATTTACGTAGAAAACACTATTGGAAAGAAAATTAAACAGCTTTAAATATAATCTTTTGTATCTCTCCGAATATATTTGTAGATAATTTATTCGTGGCACAGCATGCGCGTGATATTTATTAAGATTCAAATTGGATAACCAACTAAAAATATTTTTACAGCATCATCGTTAGAATATTCTAAGCACTAACGCTAATTAAAGAGATATTAGATCTGAGAAGAAGAAAAAAAAACAACTTTCAGCATCGACTAAATTTAAATAATGGGTATACCTCTATCTCCATGTTTACCCGCATATACGTGTCCGATAGATTTATTTAGATTATCAATAATATGATTATTATAATGAATTTACACCTGCAGAAAGTTGTATAATTAAGCAGATTTTCCAGTGAGATTTCGATGATAAATTTGAATAGAAAATTAATTGACAATATATCGCTTGTATTCGAGTTTTTGTTGATCTAGTCCCGAGGAGTCAACCACCGAAATGGAAAACGTCCATCGAAGTATTCGGATGAATTTCTGGGCACATCCGTTGAGCTTCAATATCCTTCACAGAGCCTCACGGTTAACAGACCCGTTAGCGTTACTTAATTTTTTTTCAACACACGTAGTATATTAAAATAACAGGTTATTACATATTATATTGGATTTACAAATAGCACCAAAAAACAGGAGTGGATGACTGATGAAATCCTCACACTTATGAATGAATGAAGAGAACAAAAACATAACAATACAGATAAATATGACGAAATTAACAGGCTCATTCGTGCGAAATGCAGACAAGAAGAAGAATCATGGTTGGGGAACAAATGCACGGAAATAGAAATACTTCAGAAGAAGCACGATCTCTTTAACTTACACAGGAATATCAAAGAGCTTACAGGCAGGCAGCGGAGAGGTCATAGTGGAATATTAAGGGGCTCCAACAATGAAATTCTTATAGGAGTAGATGAGAAACTAAAAAGGTGGAAAGAATATACCGAAAATCTCTTTAATGACATGAGACCAGACTCACCCCCTGATATATACGAAATCAACGAAAGGGCTCCTGAAATTACAAAAGAAAAGGTCAAACATGCAATTAAACTACAAAAGAACAGAAGAGCAGTTGGTCCTGACAACGTGCATGCGGAAACATTTAAACTTGCAGCTGCCGAGGACGGGGTTGGTCTAAATCTCATTACTACTGTATTTAACCGAATGTACAGAGGCGGAAAAATACCCACAGACTGGCTGAGATCCACCTTTGTTACTTTGCCAAAGAAGAACAAGGCATCACAATGTGACGAATACCGCATGATCAGTTTGATGTCCCACGCCTTGAAGATATTCTTGCGGATCATTCATAACCGCATATACAAAAAGTGTGAGTCCGTAATTGATCGCTCGCAATTTGGCTTTAGGAATGGAACGGGTACCCGAGAGGCTCTTTTCTCTTTGAATGTGCTGACTCAGAGATGTAGGGACATGAACGTCGATGTATTCGCGTGCTTTATTGATTATAAAAAAGCTTTTGATTGTGTGTCACATCAAAAAATGATCAACATCCTAAAATCAACCGGGATCGATGCTCAAGATCTAAGGATCATTACTGAACTTTATTGGCACCAAACAGCAACAGTCAAAATCGAAGGGTCCACATCAGAAGAAATAGCAATAAGAAGGGGCGTGCGACAAGGTTGTGTACTGTCCCCAATACTGTTTAATCTCTACTCTGAGGCAATATTCATCGAAGCTCTCGAAAATTCAACTGCAGGCATAAAGATCAATGGAATCAATATAAGTAACCTTCGATACGCAGATGATACCGTCGTAATAGCCAGCAGTATAACAGAACTTCAATCCCTTATGAACCTTATTGTGGAGTATAGTGAGAACTTTGGGCTTTATATGAATACATCCAAGACCCGTTACTCTAATGATCAACGGAGAGCACATTACACAAGTGTCATCTATAAAATACTTGGGGGTACTCGTCAGCCAGCAATGCGACTCAAAGACCGAAATTAGATCAAGAATTGCGCAAGCACGGAAAATTCTGAATAACATGAGGACACTTCTGGCAAACCGAGACCTCAGCCTGGACCTCCGGATTAGATTACTTCGCTGCTACATCTTCCCTGTCCTTCTATACGGATGTGAGAGCTGGACCATTGATGCAACCACAGAAAAGAGAATCGATGCGTTCGAAATGTACGCCTACAGACGAATGCTGCGAGTTTCTTGGACGGCACATAAGACAAACATAGAGGTTATGCAGCAAATGGGTAAACACAAAGAACTCCTCACGATAATCAAGGAGAGAAAGCTGCAGTACCTAGGACATATCATGAGAGGCGAACGATATGAGATTCTCCGCCTGATAATAGAGGGAAAGATCGAAGGAAAACGGTCAGTCGGCCGTAGACAAAATTCATGGCTGAGGGACTTACGTAGATGGTTTGGACAGACGTCCATAGAAATTTTCAGAGCTGCGGTTTCCCGCACAACAATAGCCATTTGGATCGCCAACCTTCGTAGGGAGACGGCGTCCTAAGAAGAAGACATATTATAGTTTAAGTAGTTATCATTTTTCAATAACATCACGTCTGTATTTAATTTCCCTGTACCTTCGTATTTCATATAAATAGACTGACTAATAATTTTAACATCTTTAAGTATAAGTAGGTAATACTAATAAGATGTTTTTGTATTTTTTTTTAAATATCGGCATCTTGGCACTTATCAAAAATACTGGTTGGTAAATCACAATTACTAAGTAACATCCAAGCATTACATGGCGATCCTGCCAGAGAACTCAAGGTAGAACGAAGTACATGTAAGCCAAATGTCTAACAGTTAAAAAAATAAATAAATGATGGTGGTGCGCATGAAATTTCAAACGGATAAAATATATTTAAATTCTTCATATTCAAAAACCCTCATATATACCTAATTTTGCCTAAACTTACTAATAATTATAAATATTATAAGCGGAATTTGAAGAGTAAAATAATCTTAAATTCACGACCTTTTCTTAGATTGCTATTCTCTCAATATTTTTTTGTTGTATTTACTCGACCTTGTATACTTGTTATTTATGTGATAAGATACATTCGTAGTATTCACCACTCTAGAATGAGTGAGTGAAGACATCATTCATACATACACTGGGGTAGGTTTTCGTATATAAATAAATCGACCACGTACACCGGTTTAGACATGATCCCGTTTTATTCCGGACTGGTGCTTTTTGAAAATTACACGGCCGAAACGAGGAATAACAAAATGTGTGCGGCGAGAATGAGACACACTCACTCATACTCTTCCACTGTTCGTGGTGTTTGTTGGATTTAATTCTGATGTCGTTGTAGGAATGAGGCGACGCGACGGCACGTTTGCTCTGATGGAAATGAGAAATCCTTGAATATATCAAAACGTTGTTTGTATAAATGCTGCCGTTTATGCTTAAAACGATGAAGATTTTAGGAGCAATTATCAAGTATTCAAATGATCTAATTTTAATTATTATTGTGATACTAGCGTATGGACAGAGTTTTTATTCAGAAAAATCAACAAATTCGCTGAAATCGAAGGCTCTAAAACAACTAATCTAAAGAGAGTTTAACTGTCCCTATCGTAAATTTAGAACAAGAACGAATAATGAGGACTACCCACTCTGAAGGTTGTATGTCAGAGAGAGAAGCCTTTTCTGTACATATAATTATTTAACCATTAGTTTAAATAAAGAACTTTTCATTTTCCATTTATTTCTCAATGCCGTCTTGTAGCGAAACTTATTTTATGTTTTGTTTTGTTTGAAAACGAAACACACCGCTACCACACATACATACTTACAATATTCAATAAACAACCATCAGATCGTACGCGTTACACAAGAAGGCACTTTAAGTCTTTGCTGTTAGTTAAGTTACTATAGAATTTTTCTAAATTGACATGCATGCCACAGTATAGCATTGGCACAACACGTTATACTTAGTCTTAAAGCTGTTTTGGCTTTAATCCAAATGCTGCCCAGGGGAGATATACTTAGTTATTGGAAATACATTTGAAACGGAAGATAATTTGTTTTATTTGTTTAAAATTAACTATTTCCTGATTCACATTAAACCTGCAGAGTAATTAAGTTAGATTAGCAATCTCAAAAATAATACCAGATAGAAAAACTAGTTAATGATGGTTTGCAAAAGACGAATATGAAATACTTCACTTACCAAAGAGAGGAAAGTTCAACATATTCCTGGAGGAGGAAGATTCGACCTAAAAGAAATTGATGGATGCAGGATTCTGCAGCTATCGCAGAAGATCCTTATGACCTGAAATCCTACAATAATACTGGAACCAATTAACTTCACCCTATAATAATTTAGAATATTGAAATACCTTCTGAACATTGAAATTTATTTTATTTAATAACACAAAATATATTCGTTTGCAATTAAAGTTACACTGCATTTAAACACTAAACTTTGCAAGTTAACTCAACTCAACTTACACGAGCGCGACAATTCCCCAACAGCTCCATTTCAAAAACGGCAATGGTGTATTTCCTCTTCTTCTTCTTCTGTGCTCATACAGACAGAAAGTAATTGTTCTTTGACTGAATAATAATTGTGAAGAGACGAGGAGTAGAAAAGCCATTGCAAATGCGAACTATACCAGTCAGTGAGAGAGTCATATTTCAATTTTCCCAGTATATACTTTTACTTACTTGCTCAGTTTCACTCTTTATTTCCGTTTTTGTTGTTTTTTTTTCTTTTTTGTGCCGAGTGCTTTTATTGTTTACTTTTTGTTTTAAGAAATGAAACGGGAGACTTTGTTAAAACTGTGTACGTACCTACCGAGTTAGCTGTTTTATGCTGACAACTTTAGGTATACTGGAATCGTATTCAATTTATCGATATTTGTTAAGGTGTCGAGGAATTATTGAACTGCACTCAACCAAAATATTTGTAGGGTGCAAGTGAAAGACTAATACGTAAATTTGAACTAATTTGAGTGCGGACAATATAATAAGATCACACTGGTGTGTGATGAATTAAATCATTAAACATTCAAAATTTAGTAAACTTCCTAAATAAAGTATAAGAAATTTTGTTAAGATAATTTTTGATGGCACTATGTGCCCGGATACTGCAGCCTGCGTTTTATGACAAAATTGAAATAATTTGTAAAAAGGAAATTTAAAAACTGGCACGTTTTGTAACAGAAATTGCAGCAAGTTTTATGCTGCATCACATAACATATTATAACAGCAATATACGAATGTTATAAGATCCCAACTCCAACTAAGTCCCTCCGAATTGTAGAGATGTAACTATCATATGAAATGATATAATAGCAAAAGGAAGGATAGACTGTAATATCCCTTAGTAGCGAGTATGAATACATAAATCCACATTTCTGTGCTGTATGCAAATTTAAACTGGAGAGCTGTTGAGGGGTGAAGTAGACTGTAACGGCATAGGTACATACACTATTCCAGTTGTTGTAAGTAGTAGTGTGAATTATTTAGGCGCATATATTTCGTTCTTGTATGAAATAGCCGAGGACACTGGGTTAAGCTATACAACGGCAATGCGAGCAGAGCACAGTATACGGGATTATCTTTATGCAAGCTCTATGTAGGAAAATGTGATATGCTGCTGTATATGAATTTTCATTTAGAATCATACGGAAGACTACGTTAATGTTTTATTTTTCAAAAGTATTCCCAGTAGAAACACAAACGAGTCAAAGACATGGAAATGCTAAACAGATGAGAGTTTTCTCACTCAGATACTCAAGATGAATGCTTATTTTGTAATTTTCAGTTGAACTAAAATTCAACTATATGAACCAAATCCTTCGTAGAGTAGAAAAGGACTAGTCCTTAGGTTACTTACTGGTAAAACAGATGCACTTCTTTTAGCTAGAAATTCACCCACCAACACAACAACTTGAAATATGGTATAGATTCTCTCAAGCGCTGATATTACTTACAGAACTTGTCCTATTTGAATGCCTGGAGATTTTATTTTGTGGAGCCGACGTCTTTCATTTGGAATATATCCCACTCCTCTCTGATATGTATTACTACAAAAAAAAAAGGTTTTACTTAAAAAATATACTTTAAGAGCGAAATTTTATAAGGCCACGCACGCAATATTTTTTTATTTTTGATTGTCTCAAATTTTTTTAGTAATTTATTAAAAATGTCAAGTTTGCACTTAAAAAATACACTTTAAGAGCGAAATTTTATAAGGCCACGCACGCAATATTTTTTTTATTTTTGATTGCCTCAAATTTTTTAATAATTTATTAAAAATGTCAAGTTTTCACTTAAAAAATATACTTTCAGATAAAATTTTATAAGGCGACGCACGCAATTTTTTTTTTATTTTTTCTCGCTTGAAAATTGCTAATAATTTATTAAAAATTTTAGGTCTTGACTTAAAAAACATACTTTCAGATAAAATTTTATAAGGCGACGCACGCAATTTTTTTTTATTTTTTCTCGCTTGAAAATTGCTAATAATTTAGTAAAAATTTTAGGTCTTGACTTAAAAAATACACTTTGAGAGCAAAATTTTATAAGACGACGCACGCAATTTTTTTTTATTTTTTCTCGCTTGATAATTGCTAATAATTTATTAAAAATTTTAGGTCTTGACTTAAAAAATACACTTTGAGAGCAAAATTTTATAAGGCGACGCACGCAATTTTTTTTTATTTTTTCTCGCTTGAAATTTGCTAATAATTTAATACAAATTTTAGGTCCTGACTTAAAAAATACACTTTGAGAGTAAAATTTTATAAGGCGACGCACGCAATTTTTTTTTATTTTTTCCCGCCTGAAAATTGCTAATAATTTATTAACAATTTTAGGTCTTGACTTAAAAAATACACTTTGAGAGCAAAATTTTATAAGGCGACGCACGCAATTTTTTTTTCTCGCTTGAAAATTGCTCATAATTTATTAAAAATTTTAGGTCGTGACTTAAAAAATACACTTTGAGAGTAAAATTTTATAAGGCGACGCACGCAATATTTTTTTATTTTGCGGTCGGCACATTGCAGTGAGTTTTATGAATATGATTCAGGAATAGAGGTGGACAAATTTCTTGGCAAAACTTTTTACTGAAAAAAAGCAGTCGGACGGTCTAATACATCCACAAAATGTTAAATTTCATTGCAGGAACAAGATCTACAACTTCCTATATTATTTATTATTGTGATATTTGATGAATTATAAATAACAAAGCATAAAGCATGGGTATTTCGGTTTCTAAATGTCGCATCGAATCCTTGTTGCATTACGAATGGATTGTTTTTATATAAATCTTGATCATAGAAGTCTTTGCTTCCAAAGAGTAGCTTAATTATTGTATTGTTGGCATATTCCAGAGTTAGAAAGATTTTTTGCTAGACAAACAAATACTATAAGCCAAGATTAATGAGTGTATTATATTATTTGCTATAAGAAATAATAATTTGACCTACGATTTCATTTTTTGGTAAAACATAAAACTCTCCTTTGAATACAGTCGACACGTAACACATAATATCCCCCTTTGAAATAATTCATCTATTTTTAACATCATAAATGCAAAAAAAAAACTTTTCTAAATAAGACATGAAGAGAGTAGCACGAAACACCCGTTGAAATTGTCATCGTCGTCATCGGTACGATGAACATGACAAATGCATAAGTTACCGTTTTGTAAATTGGATTTGGAGGCACATTAAAAGACACCGCCAATTGAAAACCGCACCAGTTTCATTAACGTCGACAAAAATATCGTATACCATTACTCGTACACGAGATAGGTAATGTAAACATCATATTTATGCAGGAGCTTAAATTTAGAATCGTATATGCCTATTAAAAATAGAAACAACCTAAGTTTCGTTTAATATCAGGTAAAAACTAATCAATTTATCTGAGCAGCAGCAGAGTGAACTATGAATGTTCCTTTATGCCTTTTTTGAGCTTAGTAGAAGTATACGGGCTTCATATAACAGCACCTTCTCCTTATTTAAACGTAGTCCAAATGATAATACAATTCTTGAAGCAAGACTCGAGTCCTGGCCCGGACGAAATTTCTCCGATGTTTCTTCAGAGATGCATTGAATCATTATTACGACCATTGGCCACGCCAATGCAAAAATGCATCAACATGGGCACTCTACCGGAAGAATGTCGTGATACCTATATTTAAAAAGGGTGACAAGTTCGCTGCAGAAAATTATCGACCTATTAGTTTGACCTGCGCACTTTGTAAATGCATGGAGAAAGTCATTCCCAGAAATATGACTTCATTTCTGGTTGAATCAAATATTATTCCCAATGAACAACATGGGTTTATGCCCAAGAGGTCGGTGGAGTCGATTCTTCTGGAATGCCTCAATGTGTGGACCAGCCATAATGATGTTGGTCAGCCTACGGATGTGTTCTATCTGGATTTTGAGAAAGCATTCGACAGAGTGCCATTTGCTCGTTTGTTGCTGAAATTGGAGCATTACGGCGTGCGGGGGGCACTCCTGAGGTGGATTGAGATGTTTCTCACAAAAAGAATTTTCCAAGTTAGAGCGAATGGTGCATTATCCGCTAAATTGTCGGTCTTGAGTGGTGTCCCGCAGGGGTCTGTACTGGGGACATTGCTTTTTCTGGCATATATATCAGACTTAACAAGAACCATCACGTCAAACATGAGCTTCTTTGCTGATGACACCAAATTGTTTTGTAACCCACTGCGAGACGATAATGAATTCCAGATCGACATTGATGGGGTAGTGTCCTGGTCGGCGGTTTGATTGATGAACTTGAATTTGGAGAAGTGTCAGGTACTACACATCGGAGCTAATAATGCCAGGACTCCATATTTCATCAATGGAAATGCTGTTAAATCTGTAAATCAGCAGAAGGATCTTGGTGTCATAGTAACAGCGGATTTGAAGTGGGAGGCCCATATTTCCGCCACAGTGAAGAAAGCTAATAGACTGTGGTATCTGATACAGAGAGCTTTCAAATCGAGATCAAACTCTCTAATATTGCAATTGTATAAATCGTATGTTAGACCACTATTGAAATATGCCAACAGCGTTTGGTCCCCCTACTTCATTAAGGACATAGAGGCATTGGAAAGGGTTCAGAGGAGATTCATTAAGCTACCTCATGCACTTAGCCATATACCATATGAGGAGCGATTGAGGCTTTTAAGTTTGACATGTCTTTATGATCGACGACAACGAGGCGATCTAATTCAAACATACAAGATACTTAGTGGCTACTACTCGGTGAATCTCGATGTATTTCATCCTGCTAAAAATCCTAATCTGCGTGGCAATAGTAAGAAACTTGACAAGGAGAGATGTTGGTCCACTACTCGCTATAGAAGATTAGTGAGGATGACATAAATATTTCAAAAACCTCAAATTAGGAACTAAGCAACAGTTTCATCGGTTTTACCGTTTACTGTTTTACGACTAATAATAATATCCATAGATGTCAAATACTTTGAGAGTTTTGTCTGTACTGGCTTCAAGATAAGTTTCCTTGAATATTCCTACAATTTGTTGCCTGGCATTTGTGATTTGTATGATGAAACAAACATGGAATTGACGATACCAGTTGGCTGATTCAATCGACGTTCTTTTGCAAATGTTTCAAATTTTAAATTCTAAAATCTTTTCTCTTTTTAATTTTTAATATATCCGACCATTTTTTTTTCCTTAACTTTTGTTTGGATATTTTTGCGTCACCATAAAACTCGGATACGTCCTACAAAATGCAAGCAAGACGTTACACGCCAATGTCAGTTGTGTTCATTTCTTGCCAGTTGGATATACGGTTAAATTGAAATAGCAAACAAGCATATCAGTTAGTGTTTTCGTGTAAAGCATATTATTTTGATTCTATTTCTTTTTCTTCCTGCTTGTTACACTGTGGTGGAAGTGTGATGCGGCTCGCTGGAATCGGCAGCCCATGCGAGAATGACTGAACAGGGGCAGCACCAAAATTTATTTATTTGAACATGAAATTAAAATGTGAAGGCAAGCCACGAAATATTAATTATTGAGAGGCCCAGCTACAATAGGGTATTTTGTTTAATATTTGGAAAAATATTTTTTTTAAACCAAAGAAAATGTATAGAGAAGCAAACATTGAAGACATTTGAATCTACAATAATTAAAAATATATTTTTTTGACCTTCTGTTAAATATTTAAGTAAGTTTTCTTTATTTGGGTTGTAGGTCGTAAACAATAAAACTCAGTTTTAAATATCTTTCGATCTATATTAGATCATCCTCAGAGTGCTGCAAAATACAAATTATATGTATATCAAGAAGGAACGCATACATTTAAAATATTATCAAAAAATAATCAATTGAAAATTACATAAAAAAAAACAAAACACATTAAAACAGGAACATAAATTCAAAACATTAAAAAAAAAAAACAACAATCGAATTATAATATCTGAAGACAGGTAATACTTAGAATTTTTTTGAGTTTGTTTTGTCTTATCTATGGCTGACTTTTTAATAAGACAAAAGAAACTCAAAAATATTGTAAGTACTACCTGTCTTCAGATATTATAATTCGATTGTTGTTTTTTTTTAATGTTTTGAATTTATGTTATTGTTTTAATGTGTTTTGTTTTTTTTTTAAATTGGTATAAAATAAATTTTGAATCTCATAGAAAAGTAGCTTTCATACGATGCAATGTTAACGATTTTATAGTCTAACAAACCATTCAAACGATTTAGGGGTGTATCTACCACCCTTAGGTTTCAAGTTAGCGTTCAAACGATGTTCCTCAAGTGCGATTTTATGGGACACTTGGATATTACTATTGTACGATTGATGTTAAAGTAATTCTACTAGAAAAAAGAATTAGTCGCAACCTAAATAAAATATTTGCAATATAAAACCATAATTTGTTGTGTCAGGCTTCGTGTTTCATTTACATTTTTTCCTAAGGTAAATTTGTTTGTTGCAGATTTGAAAAAGCAGTTCGAATTCAACACGGACACGACAATCAAAGTGGAGCTGGGCCATCAGACCGAACTGAAATGTATTCCACCGCAGGGTATGCCACCGCCGAGGGTGTACTGGTTGAGGGGTGGACAGGTGTTGCAGTCCGACACGTCGATGCTAGTAACAAGTGAGGGGCATCTGCTGATTGGACAGGCTCGGCCTCAGGATACGGGCAATTATACATGTGTGGCAGAGAATTTGGCTGCTAAGCGGATGGCGCCTCCAACTCAAGTTGTCGTTTATGGTGAGTCAATTTTTTTTCTTACAATATACTTACAGAAATTATAAATTTCTTAATAATATAATAAAAACACCACCGGGTATACTAAACGATGAATTCTTGGATTTCAACGGCACACATATGGTTATTTTTAAAAAATAATTAGTTTCGGAAGCTCCATCAGACGAGGGTCATTGAGTTTGAGTTAAAAGGACACTTCTAGAATAATTATTTCGTTTCAACTGCTGTTAGTTGACGTGTATATATATTTTGGGTTGTGCAAATTCATTAGCAAGGAGACAAATTATGATCGAACCAGTAAGCGAAGCAGAAAAAAGAAGATTGTTGACATCAACATTAAAAAAAATGTTTGAAGTGCTATGTGCAGTGAGATAATTAGTATTTGAATGATAAATTGAATTATTCTCATTTCTTGGAAATAACAGAAGATATTTGTGATGTGTACTATGAGTTTATTCCCGGAAGTCACCAAAATCTTTCAACCTATCACAAACTAACTTGCTATGGATAAACTTCTGGAAAAGCTCCATTACAAAGAAGTCAACATTTATAAACAATATTAACAAGTCCCTACAGTCTTGCACATTTCCGACTGCTTGGAAGATATCTCGTGTTTGTCCGATCTATAAATCTGGTGTCTAACTTCTCGAAGGTCTTTGAGATGGTCGTGTATGTGAAAGTATTTAATCAAGTCAAAAATCGCATCTCCCAATATCAACATGGATTTTTTACTGGTCGCTCACCTGTTACCAATCTAACCTGCTTTACTCAGGATATATATTCAACTCTTAATAATGGCTTACAAGTTGATGCGATATACACTGACTTCTCGAAGGCGTCTTGATATGATCGATCATGCAATACTTATGACTAAGCTGGGTATCATGGGCTTTCAACACCGTATTGTTCAATTTTTCTTCTTTTACTCCTACCAGTGGTGCACCTCAGGGAAGCAATCTAGCTCCACTCTTATTTGCCACCTATGTAAACGACATCGCTGCTGAAGTCTCTAGCAACTATCTTTTGTTCGCCGATGATTTGAAATGGTATAGACCAGTTGCTACCGAGGACGACTGCATATGCTTGCAACGGGATCTCGAGGAACTTGAGGAATGGTGCATTAGGAACAGGCTTCCGCTCAACGTCAGTAAGTGCAAACTCATGTCATATACCAGACGACAGAGTGTAATTAGTTTCAATTATACGCTGAATGGTGTTGTTCTTGAATCTTGTGAGTCAATAGAGTCAATAAAGGACTTGGGAGTGATCATGGATAGTGAAATGACGTTTGATGCTCATATTGACTCTATTCACAAAGCGCGATCCGAATGGTGGGTTTTATTCTCCGCTCAACTATTGATTTTCAGGATATTGACTGTCTGCTTCAGTTGTATGTAAGTTTTGTCCGCTCTAGATTGGATTATGCCTCTTTTATATGGTCTCCTTTATACCAGGTACACATCAATAAATTGGAGCGTATTCAAGGAAAATTTTTAAAAATTTTAGCTTTTAAGATCGATGGATATTTCCCAGTCAGGGGCATTTACCATAATATATTGTTAAACAGATTTAATGTTAATTCATTGGTTTTTCGTAGAGATTCGGCTAGTCAAATATTCTTGTTTAAGCTTATAAACGGTATAATTGACTCCCCTCGCCTTTTTGGAACAACTGCCCTTTAATTTACCACAATTCTTTTCTCGAACGATGAATGTATTTAGAATGCCGCGTTTCAACTCCAATTATGCATCGAGATCACCTCTTTACCGAGCATGCCAAACCTGCGATCGTCTTAATATACATTGATTTGTACATTACTTTGACGGGTCACTGTGGTCTTTTCGCGCTGGTTTGTATCGGTACCTGACCAACCTGGACATGTAGAGCGTGGAGCGTATGGTGATTTTGTTGTATTGTGTATTAACTCTGTATTGCTTTATGGTGTATATTTCTGAGCTTATGCTTTTTTGATAATTTTTATCAATTATTTAGTTTATATTATACTATTGAGATAATATCCATTGTCTTGTTATTGGGTCTTGACCTGTTAGATAATAAAGTATTTATTTATTTATAAAAAGCAGATAAACCTGACCAAGAGCATTCAAATATAATTGCATGATGAAGAGACAGCAATTGGTGATTTCTTGGAAATCTCGAGCGTCGTAGACAAATTGGAAAGCACCTTTTGTGAAATAACATAAAGTAGCCACTAACCAACCGCAAAAATATACATGAAAATAAAGTCATATTTTAAAATTGTAATCTTGCAAAGCTTTACGGTTTTTTTTTTAATATAAAAAAATAATAAAATTATACGTGGTATTAGGAAAACAAAAAGTAATATAAGTATAAACACAACATTCCCAAAATTTATCATCTGGGATTAAATGATAAAACACACTCTCCGGTTTTAGTAAGTAAGAGTACCCCGCATGATCATACTTTAATTAATTACAATATAAAATAAACTTGAATTTCCACTGGCCTGATATTCATTGCATCTGAAATTTTAGACAATGATAAGTTTGTCAATTCGTCAAATTCAAGTACCATTTGGTTATGTTCCAAAAAATAAGCCACAACTTATTTTCAGACTTTTGAAATTTACTTATTTTGTGGCTCATTGCATTTTTCGTTCTTCCTTGGTCTACTTTCAACATTTTTCAACCACCACCACCCAATTACTATGTTTCGGTGCGTCATAGAAAATTCTGGGAATTTCATATGGTATCGTTAAAAAGACATACGTTTTGAATTTATCGTACTTTGAATAATTTGTTGACAACGCATCGGGCCAAACCGGCATTAGACTCACCCTATATGTAACACTATTGAGTCATTAACGAATGAATTAATGATATTTATTTCCATCGCCATATAAACAAACATTTGAAATTAAAGAAGTCTCGCCTCTCCATTTAAATAATGTAATTTAATAATGTTCCGTTCCCAGTGTATTATTTTTTCGAACCAAATATAAAAAATAAATTATAAATATATATCTTCGGGCCATGTAACTACATTTTTTCTTCACAGTAATAATAGTTAGTTGTGATTGAGTAAAGCAGATGTTTGCCTCTGTTTGTTTCATCTCGTTTGCGCATCCAGTAAGTAATAAAGCCGTGTGTTGCATGCATGTTGTTTTAACAAATACAATGTGTTTTTCTTGATAAAGATTAAAAACACGCATCAAATTGTATTTTAGTTATTTATCAATTTTCAGTAGAGCTTGTTTGTTTAACGTTTAACGAAAGAGAGAAACAACTTCGTTCGAAATTCCTATAACAGATTTAACTTTCAACCATAGAAATAAATAGCTACGTATCTGTGTGTAAGCTTTGCTGTAGAAAGAGCAAGACTAACGTTAAGAGTGCCTTGAGATCTATAAAGTTTGCTTAAGTTACAGCGCTCCAATCAATTCCAGAGCTCTAATGAACATCCTTAACTTGGTTGCTTTGAGGGATCTTGTATAATTTTACACCCAGTATTCTTTGCGTTGGCTGCCGATGGCGACTGATGCTCCCCCAGACAACAATATCTCCTAAGAAACCCTTTAAGCATACATAGCATTTGAGTTCCCAATAGCCTTCTGCTCTTTCGAACTTGAGTTTTCACAGAAAGCTATCATGCTAGCCTCTTGGTTTCCTGGGGTCGGTTTCCACTATTTGACTATATTATTCCAGTCCATATTATAATAATAATAATAATGACTTTATTGTGTGAAATTAATTACACAAAAGGCGAAATTGAGGCTAAGCCTCCTATCTTATCCTATTCACAACTTTAGCTAATCTAAACTAAACAAAATCCTATAAGAAACTAAAACAAAAAACAATTATGACTTAAATAAAAATTAAAATACAAGATATACACAATAAAAACAAAACAAAATATGAAAATACAATGAAAAGATTAAATTGATTTACCAAGTCACTCAAACATACTCACTAATTATTTACCAAAAGGTGATACTATTATTAATAATTAAGTCTCGAACTGAGGCCCTGAAACGTTGACCAGACATATACGCCACTTCAACAGGCAATGTGTTGTGCAATCGTGAGATACTGTAACTGAACGACCTCTCAAATAATGCAGTGCTATGTAGTGGCGGAGTAATAACGTGACTATTGCGAGTATTTATAGAATGACCACGACCTCCATACTCAATTTTATTGAATAAATATAGAGGAGTCTTCGAATGCACAATTTTATTGTACAAAACAAGTAGATGTAGAAGTCTCCTCTATTCCATTTTCATCCTTCTCAGTTCAATAATCTTAGCACTCACTCCACGATCCCTCCCTCGAATGCCAATTATTAAACGCACACAAGAATTCTGCATGAGCTGAATCCTATGCTCATCGGCACCAAGTAGGCAGGGCCCATAAACGACATCGCCAAAATTAAAGTGTGACAGAACCAGACTATCACAAAGCATTTTCCTGGTGGACTGGTTCAATAAAAGTCGTTGACTGTATATCATCTTCAGGTTGCAGAACGCTTTTTTGATGCAGGCACCTACATGTTCCCTAAACCGCAAATCAGCGCCAATTAACATTCCCAAGCTTTTAACAACAGTTTTACATTTCAAATCAACACCATCTAGATTAAGTTTTAGCACGGCTGAAGCAGCAATTCTGGCCTGATGCGTTCCCAATAGCAACAGCTGTGTCATGTCTGGATTCATAGTAAGGCAGTGATTCTTAGATAGTTCCACAAGACTCCGCAAATCGTAATTCACATGCTCACAACTTTGAGCAATATCCGTCGGCCTAAAGGACATATATATACTTGAGTATTGTCAGTATATAAATGAGCTGAGCAATATCTCAACTCTTTACAAATTGTGAAGTATACAAGGAGAACAGCATTAGCCCAAGAATCGAACCCTGAGGCACACCACACTTCAATCTCCTGCTCTGCGAGACCTTGCCATCCAAAACCACAGCCTGATATCTATCATGAAGATAGGAACCAAGCAATGCCAAAGCAGACTCTCCAAAGCCAAGATAATACATTATCGCCAACATTAAATCGTGATCGACCCGATCAAATGCTTTAGAAAAATCCAACAGTACCAAGGCTGTTAGCCGACCATGATCAGCAGCAAGCAGAGCATCATCCAACACCTTCAACAAGGCCGTTGAACAATTGTGTCCCCTACGAAAACCTGACTGGACTTCCGGGAGCAAGCCATGCTCATCAATGGATTTCCTCATTTGATCGTGCACAATTCTGTCATATACCTTGGAAATAGCAGGAAGTATACTAATAGGTCTTAGATCCTTCAACGCCGACGGATTCCTGCACTTAGGGATAGGAATAACATTCGCTCGCCTCCAACTCGATGGAAAGTTCTTCGTTTCTATAGAGAAATTGACGATATTCTACAACCTTGGACAACCGCAATCATTCAATTAATCAGTTCCTACTAGATATCTTGCAAGAACTCGATCCTTCGTAAATCTACCTCTGGCAATGCCTGGCTTTTATTGAAATGAAAATCTTGACGTACCGATTGCATACAGGTAACCCAACTTCTAACACTATATAATTTCTTAGGCATCACTCATCCTCATTATGCTATGAACAGGATCTTCGCCATCTTCAAACAGTTCTACATCCTCAATGTTTGCATTAATTCAGTTTTCTGTATAAAGCATGAATTATTGAAGAGCCTTGAAGTGGCACGTTTAGAAAAAAATGAATTTAAAAAGAAATGCTATTATATCAATTTATTCAACATGTATACACATTATCTTTCTTCCGCGGCGGGACCAAATGCTCAGGCAGCTGAAATGGTATATCATTACCTTGGAGCTTCACGTTAATCAAATGCATCGCCAATGCAAATTCATCCTTATCTAAGAAGCCATCGCGATCCACATCAGCTAACTTCCACACCTTCGCCAACACCGTATTGGGAAGTTTTGATTTCACCAGCTCCTCCTTAACCTTGAAAACAATCACTACAATTATTATCCATTCAAGAAATGAAGTAACTTCTAAACAATTTACTGTGGATCCCGATAACTTTCCATTAATTGGATTCAAGGTTTCAAACAACGTATCGTATGTCGATCTTTCCTTGTTAACGATCCATTCAAGCTCACCATATCCAGCATTACAGCCTTCGCCACTTTTGTAACCGAAAGGAGTTCTCTTATCTTCCACACTATCAAACGCACCACCTCTCACCTATTTTATAACAATTAACTTGGCTTTAGAGTACGTAAATAGATGAAGATAAAGCTTTACTTCGACAAGAGTCGATGGACTGCAATCGTGAGGTACCATTGCCATCAAACTAGCAATATCCTCAGACAGCATTAGATCTACAACTTCAAGCAGCTTCGGTTTCAGTGAATGGAACTTGGTGAAATCATGCTTTAATAATTGTTCTTGCATCTTGGCAATATCTGGGAAATCGCTGAGTGATATACATTGCTCTTTCGTGATTCGCTCATAGATTTGACTTAGATTCTTAATCAAATCTTTCTTTTTGCTATCTTTTCCTACAAAATATATTAAAGCTTATATATATATATATATATATATGTCTTAACTTGTGGACCAAACAGAACGATGATGGTCAGCCTACTGACGTGGTGTACCTGGACTTTGAGAAGGCATTCGATAAGGTGCCATTCGCTCGTCTGCTATTGAAACTGGAATATTATGGTATTCGCGGAGAACTCCTGCGATGGATTGAGAGTTTCCTTAGAGGAAGAAGTTTCCAGGTTAGGGCGAATGGTTCGATTTCGCGTAGACTGCCGGTCCACAGCGGGGTGCCTCAGGGTTCGGTGTTGAGCCCGCTGTTGTTCTTGGTTTACATATCGGATCTGACGGGAAATATAAACGCAAATACAAGTTTCTTTGCTGATGACTCTAAACTGTTTTGTGATCCGCTGCAGAGTGCTGAGGTGTTCCAGACCGATCTCGACAGAGTGATGACTTGGTCATCAACTTGGCTGATGAGTTTGAATTTGGATAAATGTAGTCCTCCATTTGGGACCAAATAACCCCGAAATATCCTACACCCTTGGTGGACACGAATTAAGACCAACTCTCCAGCAAAAGGATCTCGGCGTGATTATTACCAATGATTTAAAATGGGAAATCCATGTCTCGGCGGTAGTGAAGAAGGCCAACAAATTGTGGTATTTGATCCAGAAAGCATTTAGATCAAGGTCCAATGACATGGTTCTGAAGCTGTACAAGTCGTTTGTCAGGCCGAGCCTGGAATATGCCAATAGTGTATGGTCTCCTTATTTTGTTAAGGATATTGAGGCTTTGGAGAGAGTTCAGAGAAGATTTACGAAGCTTCCACAAGCGCTGTGCCACCTGCCATATGAAGATGGGCTAAGAGCTTTGAACTTAACAACGCTTCAAGAAAGGCGTCGTCGTGACGACTTGATACAGACGTATAAGGTCCTTAGCGGACATTACACAATAAACTTGGATCTCTTTCATCTTAATAGAAATCCGAGCCTACGTGGTCACAGCAAGAAATTGTGCAAAGAAAGATGCGCCAAACTCGCTCGAAGAAACTTTCTATCTAATAGAGTGGTATATGCGTGGAATGATATGTCGGAGGAGGTTGTATCAGCGCCAACAGTGAATAGTTTTAAGAACAGACTGAACATTACGCTTAAAGATCGGGGCAGCTGCATGATCCACTACTCGTTATAGTAAATCGTCGTGTTTTTTTTATACACTGAGTCGAGTTTTATCTTTTACAAATCGGGCGACAGTCTCATCGGTTTCACCGCTTACTGTCTGAACTAATAATAATAATAATAATATTATTTAAGAAACAAATGGCAACCAATTAAATCGCCAAATACTGAACACTTTCATCAGAAAATCCAATCTTGCCTAACCTCAATTCTTAAAGCTTAAGCGCTCTAATTTTAAAAGTTAAAATATGAATTTGATGAGATAGTGAGTGTGACAGTGCATACCAAAAACTGGCATTTCCTTTTTGATTTCCGAAATCACTAAAGCATGAACTTTAGCCATACGTGCACGTTTAATCAAATCGTTTAACTTCCTCAAGGCTGAATTCTTCGGAAGACTCTGAAAATCGCGAAACAAATCCTGAGATTCATCTTCAAACAATCTTCTATTCACATCAAATCTAAATTATCAAAATACGATATTGAAAATCCTGCGAATTTCTGAAAAAAGTACACTTGCCTTAAAGGTTCATTCCAGAAACTTCCAATATAAACCCGCACCACTTCAGGTGTTTGTAGCACTTTACCAAGTGACCACATAAGTGCTCCATATACTCTCATCAATTGCTGATGATCCACCATATCAGCTTTATTGAGAATGATACGGATTTTATCGTCATGACCACGAAGGGCTTCAATCGATCTACGAAACTCATCGGAAATATCCAATTTGTGCGCATCGAATAACAATATTATGCGGTCTACGCGTTCCGCGAACCATTCCAAGACACCTGTGAAGTCGTAGCCTCGATCGATGCGTTGTTTCTCACCTGAAGAAAATGAATAGTAATAAAATATCAGCAGCAAAACATATGAGTGAATGACTGCTAAAAACGAACTGCCTCTTTGCAGAATTCATAGTAAAGCTCTCTACTTGAGGCAGTCATGAGACTGTTAAATTATTACAATATAAGGTTGACAGCCAAATATTTGCCAACACTGTGTAAATATGCAAATTTCCGACTTAATAATATGTAGTTACCGTTACAAACTTGTCTTACAGTGAGTAAGTCAGTTGTTGACAACTTATACAAAGTTATGCTTTGACTTACGTGTCCTTTGGGAGTCAAAATATGGAGAACAACGCGATTCAATTTTCTGTATGCACAAACAAGTTTCAATTACAAAGTCCAACTTCACCCAGTCATTTCATGAGTGACAATTTACTCACCTCACTTATTCTACATCACACATATCACCACTATTATACAGGCTGTCACAATAGAACTTCTAGAAACTTAAAGAATATTGACCGGGATTTGTTGGAAGAATTTTTGCAGATTTCACCGTTCGATACTATAATTTACACTCAGGATATTAATGTTAAAATTAGCTATTTTAATCAAATGCTTTATAATATTTTCGATGTTTTGGCTCCGCTGAAAACTGTAAGAATTTCAGGGCACAGGGCTCCTTGGCTGACGGATAATGTACGTTTGTTGATCAAACTTAAAGAAAAACTTTCTTAAAATACAAAAGAACCAAAAACCTTGTGCATTGGTCTGACTACAAAAGAATTCGTAATCAAACTAATATTACAATTAGAGCAGAAAAGAAAGCTTATCTTGAATATTTTGTCATTAATAATCATAACAGGGGCGGCAATGTTAAGGAGCTTTGGAAAAAACTGAGAGAGCTAGATATACACAATAAACAAGCATCGCTAACTATCCCGGAAATTTTAAATAATCCACATGACATTAACAAACACTTCCTGCGTCATTCTTTAAACAGAGGACCTAGTGATCCGATTGTTGTTGGTTTTTATCGGAACAATTTCTTGTGTGATTTCTAGGATTTTTTTAGTTTCTTTACTATTACAAATGAAGATATAAAAAAGCATATTCTGGATATAAAATCATTAGCTACTGGGGCCGATAAGATTAATTTAGAGATGGTCGTTTTATGTCTTCCGCACATTCTACCCTACATAACAAATATAATAAATTCTTGCATTTTAGAAGGCCAGTTTCCAGATGAATGGAAGGTTTCAAAGATAATTCCTTTCCCCAAGACAAGTACAATCACTTCTATAAATGATCTTAGACCGATTAGTGTCCTTCCAGTACAAAGGTTTTAGAAAAAATTATGTACCTTCAGATTCTCTCGCATGTAAACAAATACAATATTATACTTGAACATCAATCAGGTTTTAGACCAGGCTACAGCTGTGCTACAGCGCTTTTGGACATTGTTGATGACATAATTCGTGCGACGGACCAAGGCAAGAGCACGGTGCTTGTTCTGTTGGATTATTCTAAAGCATTTGACACAATTGATCATGAGACGCTTCTATCCGTTTTAAAATTTGTTGGGTTTTCTGAACAGTCAATCAGATTCTTTCACAGCTATTTGCAAAACAGGTTTCAATTTGTTCAAACATGTAATGGGGAATCTTCAAAGGAAAGACTGACGTGTGGAGTTCCACAAGGCTCAATACTTTCACCTTTATTGTTTAACATTTACACATGCTACATAGGGTCAAGTCTAAAGCATTGCAAGGAGCATATATATGCGGATGACCGGCAAATTTACTACAGCTTTACTTATGACGACTATTATCTGGCTAATCAAGATATTAACGAGGATATTGACAGAATTGTGGAGCTATCTCAAAAGCACGGTCTCATGATCAATGCCTCTAAGTCTGACGTTCTTGTCTTTGGTAAAAACAGGCGCTTGTTGGAGTTGCAACTGAATATCAAAGTAAATAACTCAAGTTTAAAGTTCTCAACTTCAACAAGAAATCTTGGCTTGGAATTGGATGTCGAATTGCGGTTTAAGAAGCATGTGAGCATCAATATCCAGAGAGCATATTCGTCATTAAAGATGTTATATCCCCATAGGCATCTACTATCACAATCTTTGAAAAAAAAAACTTACCGATAGTTTAGTCTTAAGCTACTTTAACTTCTGTGATGTTGTGTATGGACCGTGCCTAGATTGTTCTGATAAAGACAGAATTCAAAAAGTTCAGAAATCATGCCTTAGATTCGTGTATGGAATTAGAAAATTTGAGCCCGTTTCGCACAAATTGAGGGAGGCTATGTGGCTGAGCATGCAGGATCGAAGAAAGCTACATTCGCTAGTTTTATTTCATAATATAATAAATAACCATCGTTCTCCATACCTCTCTAATAAAATTAAATATAGGACTGATGTTCATACGTTGAACTTACGTTTTCGCGGACTTATTTCGCCCCCGCCTCACAAAACTTCATTATTCAAGAGATCATTTACTTACCAAATTTATATGCTATACAATAACATACCAGAGGACTTCAAAAAGTTAGGGGTTACAGCTTTTAAGTTTAAATACAGAAATCGACTTTTGGATTTCAAATAGATTTTTTGTTTAATTTTTCTTTTCAGATTTTTTGGGGAAAGTAGTAAACTTTGATTATAGTAAAAGGCATGACTAAGGAGTGCAGTTATTGGTCGGACGTATTAGAAATTTAGTTCTAAAGTTATGAATTTTGGGGTTGAGCTTAGAACTTTTTTTAATTGTTTTCAACTCCATTTTGCATATCAATTCAGTATTATGTTATGTATTTATGATATTCTGAGTTAATCTGTACGTTGTTATGATTTGAATGCAAATAAATGTATTATTATTATAGAGCTTTTGAGGCTGTCCCTATATACATATAGAGTATAGGAGATATTTCTAATTAGTCCGACGCTGAACAGCCTCATTGTGGCTCATACCTAGTTACACTTTACTCTACCTGGGTTTGAAAAGATTGTTGAAGGCTAGTGGCTTGGTTTTTTTCCGGTTTGTGGCCTCTTGGCTTCAATACTGATGGCACACAGCCAGCGTTAGTATTTTATTGCTTTTACCTGGACCTACAGTTTAGCGTTCATAGACTGCCAGTGCCCACGACTATGTAGTCAATAAACACTTGGCAAGACTATCGATTCGGACGTAAGCACTGTCGACCCATCCAATCACTCTCCAGGAAGTTCAGGAAAGTTCTGTGACATGGATTGGAACAAAGTCGATTATTTTGCGGGATGAGTTAGGGCTCTTCAAGACACACACTTGTAAATTGAAAAAGAAAATAAAATTGCCAGCTTTATACTCATACGATACGCGGATGCAAAACTAAAACTGTCTTCCACAGATTTGCGTTCAAGTGAAAAATTTGTGTAAACTGCTTAACCGCATTTTCGTGAACATGGCGCTTTTGCCTGCCGTTACCATCGTCTCCATATAAAATATATCCTGCTATCCCTGCTCGGATAGAACATTGTACAGTACATGGAATGATTTAAAACTTCCTCATCTCCATTATATAATACGACTACAATGCAGTGAGCAGTTTAATGTGGCTTGGAAAGCTAAATTTCACGAAAAAAAAACAGGAAGCAGTAGAATGCTTTAATATACGAACGAAACAAAACTCACCGGCTAATATACCAGGTGTGTCAATGATCGACATGCCTTTCAGAACAGCACTATTAACCATTGAGCATTGGAATCGGTTCAAGAAAGCATTCCCAAAGACTGACAGTGGGCGAAATTGCTTTTTTGGATCCACAACTAAGGCGTTTCCAGGTATCACAGATTCATTCTCTCCATGCATCACAGCAATAAATTTATCTGTGGTCGGTTCAGGACCAATTCGCATTCCAGGAAAGTCTCTCTCGAGGAGGTAGCGGATGAATGTGGTTTTTCCTGTCGAATATTGACCAACCTGTACAGGAAATAATATAGAAATTTAACAGCATCTTATTAGGTAGAGAGAAATATTCTTTAAGGACTAAATATTGGAAAAAATACAATAATTTTAGTGCGTAAATCAAGATTTTTTTTTAAATGTGTTAAAATCCCTCACTTTTTATTATTTATCACTCTTTAAAACCCCCAAAAATATCATTTTGTGTTACTAAACCGTTGATATCAAAAAGCTGCTTTGATTCTACTCGTAATATCAACTTACCAGTAAAATGAGTGGCTTAGAATCGAAATCGGCATCGTTCAAAGGTGGTGAATGAAACTCATGGAACAAATAATGCTGCTCTAACGGCAACAGTTTATTTTTATAGATACTCTTCAATCCCTCAATGACATTATCGAAAGCCTCTTGTCGTACTTCCGGTATTTTGTTTAAAAAACTAAACATTTTCTTAAAATAATAAAGTGAATGAAATTTAATTATTTTTTAGTTGCAATTATTGTAACAACGTCTGTTTGTTATTTCCACATATTCTGACAGTTATTTGATCGTTTGGCAGATCATTTGATTGACGCTTATAATATACAGAATGTTGGGCAATATAAGAACCTAAAACTGGAACAGATTTTGCAGAGTACTTTTAGCAATTCACATCTTCAACCAAAGGTTGAGTGGAGTTGAGAGTTTTTCAGTAAAACTGATCGGAGCAAAAAAAAATATTTTGCTATCTGAGAGTTATATTTTGTTTTATTTAACTTAAAATTATAAAACCATGGCATCGTAATAACCTTTCACAAACAAATGACCTAGGGACCTTTTCGATAAAATGCTATTTAAAATTAAAATCATTTTATGGTCGTGTTTTGTACCAAAAACTTTTTGGAATGATTTATGGCAGTAACTAGCAGTTGGTATCTTGTAAATAATTATCAATATTAGCAGGATTTCTTATAATAAATAATATTTCGTAATCATTTTAAAACGTAATAAAATCCATGGCATATCATCTTTTCGTGAAATTATTATAAAATCGTAAAGCAACAATTTTCTACCATGTTAATGACCATCAACTGCTGACATTTATAGCTTAGTGAGTTATTTCAGAAATATTACGGGAAGATAACAAGAAAAGATTGTTTTATTTATAGTTTTATGGAATTATAATCTCTAGCAGGTCCGGTTTTAGAATTCCACTAAAAGACTTTACCGGGACGAGAATTATTCAAAACTGAAATCAAATCTAACTCTCCTCCCTCACAATAACACCAAATAAAGTTTTAAGGTATTCGTGTTTAATCTTCAGTTTTTTTAAGCTTAAGCAATAATTTTTCTTAATGTTTTTATATTCTAATTCTCTTTTAGTATGTTTTCCATAAAATATTGTTTCCATAGCTACTTCTTCAAATTTAAGAATTCGTTTTGATTAGTTAAACAAATTCCTTAGCTGTTTCGATTTCATCTGAGTAGGTAGGTACTATATGAGTAACATTTTTAATGCCCCCCGTAAAAACAGCACTATAAATTGTACCGTAAAATGCGTTTATATTCGAGATAAAAAATATCTTTGTCATCTGGATATCCCGTGGTGAAGTTGGTAAAAAAATTCCACCACAAAAACATAGGTTATGACATGTTTTATTAAAAGGGACCATTTCGAAGAAATATCACGGAGCTTGTCGGGTCCAGGCGATTATATTTTTTTTTGTCTGACTTTCTCTCGTTTTTTACCACTATACGCAGTCCCATTTTTTTGTTCCTTATATCTTTTTTTCCAATACTTTTATGTTATTGTGATTTCGATAAATTATTTTTAGTTAAAAGGGAGTACTATATGCAAATCAAGCTGGATTTAAATTTTAACTTTGAGAGCAGTAGAAATCTGCAACAAGAACCAGATCCGCCTATAACGAGTGCGACTTATAATAATATAATAATAATAATAATAGCATTTATTGTCCAACAGCGCCAAGCCAATTACATGACAAAATAATAATAATTCCAAAACGGTGAAACCACAAAAAAATAAACTTAAATTAAAATAAAAAGAAAACTAGCTCTTAATGGTAATACTAATCAGTAACATGAGACATGGCACAATCCATAATTTCTTTAACACCACACGAAAAAATATCACAATATTTACACATTGATTGTAGTTTCTGGTACAAATAGAAATAGGAGATCTCAACATAAGATTCGTCCTAGCATAACCACAATAAAATGTTGTACTGGACCTTATATGCTGCCTTGGAACGTTGAAATTAATTCTTGAAAGCAAGTGGGAACAATCTATATTGGAGTGAACTAAACTGTAAAGAAATCGCAAAGAATTTATTTTCCTTCTAAGTTCAAGACTTGGCATCTCAAATCGATCTGTCATTAATTGGTAGTCAGTACCCTTTGGAGGATAATGAATATCCTCTTTATACATTAAGTACTTCAAAAATCTACGTTGCACTTTTTCGACAGTATTTTGATGAGTCACATAATATGGATACCATATTCCAGTTTAGAGCGCACGTAGCTAAAGTACAGCGTTTTAAGGGTATCTGTGTTTCTAAATCCCCTGCAATTCCTAACCAGAAAACCGTATGTCCTACCTGCCTCTAGTGTCTTATAATTGATATGCTCAGCAAACGTACATTTCGAATCAAATATAATTCCTAAATCAGTGACCGATTCACATCGTGAGATTTGCACCTGATCAATGGAATAAACGTAATCAATGATCACCCTCTTGCGCGTAAAACTGATATATTTGCACTTCGACGGATTAAGTGAAAGTTTATTTAGTACGCACCATTGATGCACCAGCTCCAAATTGTTCTGTAGGTTAGCACAGTCAACGATACTATCAATAGAACTGTACAATTTAAAATCATTCGCAAACATCAGCCAATCACAATTCATTCCATTCTCCACGTCATTGATAAATAACATAAAAAAAAGGAGTCCAAGGTTCGATCCCTGAGGCACTCCTGAAGAAGCTGTATATGTATGAGACTGGTACTGCCATTGTGAGAAACATACTGAGGTCTATTTTTTAAGTATGACTGAAGAAACAATTTTAGGTTTAAAACAAAACCAAACTGGTCAAATTTTCGCATCAAAATGCCGTGATCCATTCTGTCAAATGCCTTAGTGAAATCTGTATATATTACATCAATTTGGCCTCCACGATCTAAAACCTTAGAAACATTTTCAGAAAGAACCGCTAGATTAGACACAGTAGATCTATGGGAAAAGAAACCATGTTGTACAGTGGAAATCTGATTTCTAACAAAACTATAAATACGATCATATAGTACATACTCAAAAATTATTGCAAAATTCGACAGAATGGAAATCGGGCGATAGTTATCAATCACAGATCTGTCACCCGACTTCAGAAGAGGAACAACCTTAGACCTCTTCCACTCTTGCGGAAATACCTTATTTTCAAGGGCAATATTAAGCACAGCGGCCCAACCAGAACCGGCATACAGTCTTTTACAAAGAAAGATGGAAGATCATCCGAACCTGATGTCATCCTGTTACTGAGCCTTCTGCATGCTTTTAATATTTCATCCTCAGTAACTGATTCAATCGAAAACGAATCAACATAAGGACAATCATGACCAGAATCTGCGTTCGAGGAGTTAATAAATACACCCTGGACTTATAGACGACGTTCGATTTTAACGAGTCATTTTAAGTGCTATAGAAAATCTAAATTTAATACAACGTGTGCATACAAAAAATAAGTAGAATGTAATCATAAGTGGACCAATACTATAGCAGATGAATTTTCAAGGTTATTATGCTCCAGTAGCCAAGCAAAATAAGCTTACGACTCAATGTGATTGGAAAAATAGACATCTTGTGGGGGTTGTGATGTTAATAATAGAATCACAACGAGAGTCAGAAAGATTTAGGTTTGGTGACTGGCCATTTCAACCGAGTTAAGCACCGTTTCGAAACAGTAGTACCTAAAAACTTCTGCACTTCCTGTGTAAAATGGGTAGAGGCACCATCTTGCAGAAGCACATAGATTGCCTTATACTTAGTGGCGTGTTATCTTCGGATAAACTTAAAGCAACTCTCATGATAACTAAACACACTATCTACGCTTTATTCAACTGAAATAAAGTTTTAACTTAGAAATCACCCTGTAGATGTATTTAAAGATAAAAAGGTTTGAAAACGATTCTCGAAATGGCTTTATTCAAATTTAGTATCTAAACATACTTAATGCAACAATGTCCATATTTTATGCTACCCGTGGACAGTTAATTTCACTAAATAACTTATTAACTACGTATACTATACAGAAATATTTCCGAAAATTAATAATTATTACTATAGGATATTATCGAGAATTTATAAAACCGGCTCCCAGCTAAATGAAACGAAATTTCAAATTCCTTTCCGAAACGAAACCAAGATTCCATTATTATACCGTTTAAAATAACATTATAATAAAACTTTTACGGTTATTATTATTTCAACTTTGTGGTTTCATTTATTACTATACCAAGTTCGCAGAATGCATTCATGGTTTTAGAAATTCTTAACTAATTTAGTTTTATTATAGTTTTCAACTTTGGGAAAAAGGGATTGGTTGTAATAAATTTATTATTAGAAACATTGTTCAAATATTTCTAAATCGCTCATGAAAAACATATCTCGAATCAGTTGGCTAAAGATTTTGCAGAATATTAGAAGTCATAAGTTTAATTCTTTTAGATAAGCTAAAAAAAATAAGGGAAAAAATAAATCAAATAAAGCGACATTCATTGACTTGTTTATTCCCATTTCAATATAGGATTGTCTGCAAAATAAAACTTCACCAAACTCTCCCATTTGGTGGAATTTGCGGTTCAATGTTATCAAAGACCGTACACCGTACAACAACAAGTCAGCTAATCCGTTTGAATTAAACTTAACATAAAGTTGATTTTTTTTTTGCTTCCTGTTTTCCTTTCCCGATTTCTATTGCCACAAGTTTCTGGCTGCGTTTGTCAGTTTGTTAAACGGAAAGTTTAATCTGAAAAGTTTCTCTCGTTCATCGAGAGAGAAATTTAAAGTTTTGCGTTATAATGATGTTTTTTTTTTTGTTCAGTATCTACTCTACTTTTTTTGATTTTGTTTGTTTGATAAAACTCACTTTGAGGCAATCAATCTGGAAGTTAAAACTTTATTAGAAAGATTTGAGGATAGATTACTAGTTTTACATGTTATCTTAAAAAGGCAATCAGTTTGGGAAACTCACAGGCAACATACGATAAGGTAAATTTTTAATTAATCAAAAATAACTTGTATTTGAGGTCAGATTTAAATGAATATTGAAGAATATTTGAAATAAATTAATGCACGAGCTTTTGATGTCTCTCAAAACTATCCTATATGGCAAAGCTATATTTCATCACACCTAGATAATATAGAAACATAATAAAATCATCAAATCTTACCTCTCACGATTCTTTTTCAGTCAATGGAGGTTGGTCAACATGGTCACAATGGGTCGAATGCCACTGTCCAGGCTCAACTTTAGCCACAGGCAAAATGAGTACTCGAACATGCACCAATCCCGCACCAAGCAATAGTGGACTACCATGCCAAGGCTCCAGCGTGCGGAGAACTAAAGACTGCGTTCCATGTCCTCAAGGTATGTGCCATTAACCATCTGCTTCTGAATTTTAATTAAATGCAAAGCTTATATTATTGAAAGAAAGCTTATTCTATTTAAAAAGAAAATTAGCACTAACTATTTTGTTTTGTATTAAAACTGCTAAATTTAGTCATACAACTAACCAAAGCTTTTAATGTTAACGTCTAACTGCTTCCTTAGAAGAACTGGTGCTGGATTCAGTATACGATTACGATAGTAGCGATTACGCTTACGGTAAGTATGCTAACAACAAATGGAGTAGATTAGAAAACATCAGTCAGTACAAACTGTTTGAATTCATTCGGACTTACGCTTGATATTTTTCACAATAGATGCTTGTATTAGTAGTAATAGTAGAAAATGCAAGGTACGAGGGTCACCCAATATATTGTTACAAACTATATTCACACGTTTTGACATTGCTTAATGCGAAATGCGCAATAGCTTAAATTCAATAATTAGTTTGTAAAACTAGGTATATTACTCGTGAGTGTTTTCGTTGAATGATTTTTTTACAATTTCAAAATAAGGCCTGACTCCACAAGGTTGTTTCATTAAATTGCTTCGATCACCTTTTGGTAATAAATAAATAACTTTATTGTCTATCAGATATTGAGATCTCGCAAGAACCGGAGCAAACAAGCGCAAAACGATCTTAGGGGTTGATTAAAATAGTTGATTTCACTGTTTATTTTGTGTATGTTACAAGTTTGGCATGCTCTCAAAAGAGGTGCCTTGGTCTCGTAGTTCGTGCGACAGCTGGGAACAAAGATAATTCTGGACGCGATCATTTTCTGCAGACTTGTGTATTAGACATACACGAGATACCTTCCAAGCCTCAGGAAATACATTGGAGCTCAATGACTTGTTGAATAAAACTCGTAGGGGTGATGCAAAGACAGCCGCACAGTCTCTTAGGATGAAGGCTGGTCTGTTATCTGGTCCCGATGTCACAATCACATAAGGAAGCGTGAGTGATGAATCAGATGAAAATCGACTAAAATATCTTGGTAGAATAAGATCGACATGACACATACTTGTGAGATAGGGGCATTTGTTTGCATACCGCAGACTTAAAAAATTGCTCAATGTGTAAATTCCCATGATTTATCACCTAACGACTTGTTTTTGTTGTCAAATGTGAAACAAAAAATGCATTGAACAGCGATTTTCATCACCTCAAGAAGCGGTGGAAGCCTTCAAAGTGGAAAAAATGTTTTAAGGACTGATTCGAACGTATGCAAATATTTTGATTTTTTTTCTTGTCACAGATTTTGTAAAACCATACAAGGTGACCCTCGTATCACAATTTTATTTGTTGTTAATTCCTCAGCTATTGATTATTCTCTAAAATAAGTTTAAACATTTTGTTTATTCAGATAAATGCTGGAAAAAAAAACTTTTCACCTTCATTATAAAGGGTGTCTGATGATCGAACGGTCTATGCTAAAAACTGAAAATAATTGCCTGGACTTGTTCGCCACCGATCCTGTCTCCCTAAATGTGGCTAAAAGCTCATTGGCATATTTTAGCTTCTGCTTATCCAAATTTCTTCATTAATTAAATAACTGTGATCTACCGTTTTCAAAATAAATTTCAATTATCGAAATAATAAGCAGAAATAATACTGTGATATACTAAATGGGCATAAATAAAATTGCTCATGACTTCTGCTGTCAACAGATGTTTTTTATTAAGACCATCGAAAACGGAATAGGTAAAATCAAAATAGCTTTAAAATAAGTATGCTCTTCGCAAAGGAAATGGACTTGCTAAGAATTTTTCAAAAAATTTATCGCCGAAAGTATTGACTTGATGAAAATTCATATTAAACTATTTAACATTGCATGCCAAATCACTCTTAATTCTTTAGAACAAAAGAGCTTTTAATATTTATTGTAGTGTTATCGATATATAGATTTAGTCTGGCAGCATTAACGCTTATTTACGTATGTTAGTTCAGTTCAGCATAGATGCCTGTAGTAATGGTCAAAAGTATTCGAAAAAGTGAGATATTGCATATTATTTATTGATTGTTTTATTCTGGATTACTTTTTGAAATCAATTTAACTCTTTCTTTTTGATATTGTAGATTGCCATAATGCTCTTAAATTCTTAGGAATGCAGAATCTTAATATTTATTGTAATTCAGTGTACATGAAAACCCTCTTCTATCCTGCAGTGGAATCAGCTCGTTGGTCGTCATGGTCAGAATGGTCTGAATGCAACGAAGACTGTGTGAAGATTCGCAAACGACAGTGCATTCCTGGTACTGGTGGTTCTAAAAAAGCTTGCACCGGTAAAGAATACCAAACGAATCCGTGTTCGTCAGAATTTTGCCGATCGATTGAATTGACCAAAGTTAGAGAAGGTAAGTGACAGAAATTACTTTAATGTTCAAGAGAAATTAGGTTGATGCTTGACCATATAGGCAATGGATCTAATATGTCAATTAAAATTGACAAATAAAGACATTTACTACACTTCAAAGCAGAATCTAAAAGATAATACAATTGCGCAACTTTCGTCTGATTTAACCAAACTTGTATCTCTAATGGTTCCGAAAATCTGAATTTTTTCTGATTGTAAAATCATAAGCAACAAAATAATACATTGGGTCGGTAGTTGTTCAGCCAATACTGCACTGTTCGCATTATACAAGAAAATTTCTGTCCGTTAAAATAAAAATAAATACATTTAGAATAGAAACATGGCCATCGAGTATGTACATGCAGTTCTCAATGTAATACAAAAAATACCTGGACGATTCATGTGTCAGTTTTATAGGAAACCGCTGTCATGCGGTTTGAAATGTGGAGACTCCACACATCGGATGGTACAAGGTAGCATGCATAATTTGCTAAACTTTTGTGGCAATTTACATGCACGGAGCCGAACAGTTGTTGGCGTGAAAAGAATCACTTACTAACAACCTTTCGACCGGCATTACAGTGAATTATTTGATGATTTTCATATAAATCTGTTCGAATTGCAATCTAACTAAAACAACAACTATAGATAGGCTTGCAATGTCAACAATTAGCGAGGCTGTTTCTTCTCCCTAACTTTATAATAGGGGAGAGGGTTTGCAGCCACCCCTCGGTATGGCAGATCCACATAGCGCCGGAACTGATGTCACTTTTGATGGACATGTGACAACCATGAATTGGGGTGTTCAAGAAACAACATTAATTTTTATCACAAGTGTGTTCAATAACACAATTGATTTTTTCATTTAGTTTGAAAGAGTCTGGAATGTTTGGAATATGAATAATTGCATATATGGGCGCAAGTACCCGGGTGAACAAAAAATAATTTAAGTCACATTTTGTAAGCAAAATTTAGTATTCACTATTTCAAATTCCTTTAATTGCCATAAAATAACAATAAAAATTAAACAATATAACAGTTACATAATATGGCGGCAATAAAACAAAATAAATAATTTAAAAAGTCGTCAACCGAATAAAAAAATTCACAGCTTGAATTTATTTATGTTCATGTCAGCGAACCTACCAATTTTCCAAATTTTGTTAAAACATTTAATGCCTATACCGGGTGAACTATCACTCAGTACAAAAATTTTAACTAGAGAAAAATAAGATTTAACAGAATCGCCTTTCAAAAAATTTCCAACATTTTTATTAAGGCTGAAAATAATTTTTTTGTAAATCATGTTAAACTCCCTTTTTACGACGCCTATGAACGCCTGCCCAACTGAAGTTTAAATTAGACATTAGCTTAAAGGTTATGATACAGCGCCATGTTGTCAAGTGTATCGATTTACCGAGCATTTAATGTAAAACATTTATTTAGAAAATGTAGATGATTATGTGACTTCAATCATGCGAAATATTAAATATTACGTAAGCTCCTACCTTTCGGATAAGTCTAACATGCCATGCCATGCCGCCATGATTTTTGAACTTCCTGGGGACCGCTTGATTTACCTCGTCCACTCTTCTTGTTTAATGTCAGGTACTCAGCCCGACGATCACAAGGTGGATCCCATCCGTTAGGAAAACCCCAAAGGGCAACAAAAAACACTCAAATGCAAATAACACTAGCACTTCAAAGCACTATAACAGCAAATGTTCAAAGAGACCACCGTTAACTTCACCACACTTGTTGATGCGCTTAACCACTGAACTACTTCTAGTGCCTGTACCTTTTGTATGTGATACGGTTGAAACCAGTTCTCCTTCAGAATCCTCCGTGTTCTGAGATATTCCCAATCTTTTTGTAATCTCCGTAGTACTTATGGACGGTTCCTCCTCTATTAAATTTAGTACAGCCACTACATGTTCTAAATTATTTTGTCCTTGTCCACCCGTTTGAGCTTGCAATGTACCAGTATCTCACAAACGTTGTACTTACAACATTTACAAATGTGCGAGGACTAGATTAGGCATGTCTTTCCTATTTGGAAAACGTCTCCGATTTGCTCTTTCTTTGCATTTCCCATAGGTAGGTATAATATTATTACCATGTCTGTTAATTCCGCGTTTTTCAATATTTCAATTCAATTTTCAAACATTCACAAATCAATAAAGTAATATAATAATTCGACGTCAGAAACGCGATGACAAATGACAAAGGAAAACATCGCCATATCGATATTATCAAAATATCGAGATATCGGAATAAAAAAATATCCATAGTCACATCGACAATTTACGCTTCATTATAACGATATAAAATTTAGCAGATATATCAATACATTTTATTGGATATACCGCTGGGCTTTGCCAACGATAGTGCCAATGTATCGGATCAAACATCGGTATTTATTAACATTAGTGTAGTTTCTAGTTATTGTTGTATTTATACTAAAAATATTACCATTTTATCGGTTGAAAATGTACGATATCGATTGTTCAAATTTCATAACAAACTCGATCGATAGTAACAAAATCTGCATAATAATTATTCGTGAATGCAGGCTTGCCAGATTTGGCCAAAAAAGCGATGGTCAATAGGCGCTAAATATTCTTAGTTAGCTCTTGGCTTCCAAATCTAATTCACCATGCATCACATCATTAATATTTATGTTATTTCATAATAATGATAATAATATTTCCGACAAAATTCTTGTGTAGGGTACGTAGGCAACCCGTTTTATCATATGTGTATTTTATTCTGCCTAATGTGTAAAGTATGCAATGAGCAATTTCTAACGTCTAATGTAATGTAAAAACAACCATAGTTACGTGAGAAATTAAAATCAAATTATTTCGTGTAGCTAATGATAATTTTGACAGTTTCACGTTGCTTTTAAAAAAAAATTTCAAGTGAGTGCCACATCAGCCAATCTGATCTGAGAAATTTGTGAGGAATTTCTTGCGAACGTGGTATACACATGCAAAGCACATGCGGAGGTCAAGGATTAAAAGTTGCATAATATGGCTCGATACACAATACACATTGAGTTTGAATAAGTTATTTTTTTACTCAAAATAAAAAGCTTAATATGTGTGTTATAAATTTGGCAACACGTTAGGCTGGTGGTTGACAGATGACGTCGAAGTTGTCTGCACAATAGATCAGGTGTCCCGGGCAGTTATTAACCTATCAACCGATATTTTATTATTTTTGTGTTTACATTTTAGTCCCGTTTGGAAATAAGGATTTAAATAAATTAAAATTAAACAGGCATTATACATTTTAGTCCCAGATAAATAAGTACTAGTTTTAGTTATCTGGGGTTTAGTGTACTACGGGTAACGTTTAGTTAGTGTTTGTGTGTTCAAAATGCAAAAATATCGTTTAGAAGTTTGCAAAAACGAAAAAATTATCTACAATTTGGAGTATTCCAAATTGATTGTTATTGATCAAATATTATAAGACAGCGCCGCTACAACTGGCTATCACAGTTTAATATTTCGTTGAATTTAAAATAAATCGGCATCAGCGAATATTAAAAAAGTGTGCATTTAGTAGTAGCATGTGGTTAAAATTTTTGTACTGAGTGATAGTTCACCCTGTATATAAAACCCTAGCAGCAAATATCATTTAAGACAGTGTAGTATTTCCCCAAAAATCATCATCTCTTCCTAATTATCTACTAAAATTCCATATCCACAAAACGCGCATTTGTGTTTCTGATTTTCCGCTTCAATAAATCACATCATGGCATTCATGCAGCCTTAATTAATGATACCTGGGTAGTGATGAAATATGAAAGAAAGGAACAAGTCCGACGGTCGTGAAGTCGTGCCAAAATACGCATTTCAACTCGCCAAGGCACTAATTAAAATTACTGACTGTTATGTGTGCGTAAAATGCTTTGGGGACGACACAAACACTTTCGACATGCTGAAAACTATATGCAATTGCTCCCTTTCCTCTTTTATCTTTTCGCAACTACCGTTCGATGAAAGTTGCCTTAATTAGTGATTCTATCACAACACGGTTTCTATGCCAATTGATTTAAATCTGAAAATCATTCTAATATGCAACCTTTTGTGGGAAATTCAACATTTTATCTCATACTGTATCGTAAAACACACTTTTACATACTTAATGTACCGGGTATTCCGTTAAGGGTGGACAAGTAGCATATCTCAGGAAATAATAGTCGTAGGACAATGGGAAAAAAATTCTTTTAGGGAAATTCACCATGGGAAATCGCTGGAAATAGTTTTTTAGTTCCTGACTATACCGCTAGGGGGCGTAATAGATACAGTAATGCGAAAAATGCATTTTTATTGAAAATTTCGCAATATAAGTTAGAAAAACAATACTACCACGGTAATGCTACTGAGAATCGGCATCTTTTTGGTGTATCACTTTTTAAATGGAATGATGCAAATATTTTATCAAAACTGCAAAGTAAATTGAATCTGCAACAAAAAAGTCCAAAACCGCATAGGCAAATCTTTATTCGTTTGAGAGTTATGGCCAAAAGAATGTTGTTCACCAAAATTCGTTGAAAAATCATGTATTTTTAATTTTCCGTGATCAAGAATGCCATGGGAAATAAAGAAATAGGTTTAAACTTTATTAAACTGATAGTTTAACAAATAAAAATAATGAAAGATCCATTAAAATTAGCAAAATGCAGAGCTTTCATAAAATTTGTTAAAAAAGGTAGATCTAGATACCCATGAAACAAAATTGGGAAGTTTCCATGCATGGAGACAAATAAATAAACGCGAATATGCTGCTAAATACCCTGACCGAAGACACCATAGCAGAAAAGTGTTCCGTCGGTTAGCAGTCCGTTTACGAGAAACGAGAAGTGTAAGAGTTGATCCAGTCCCGCTCAGAAGACGTCCAGTTAGCAGTGAAGATAATATTATAAGCGTTCTTGCGTATGTGGAAGCGAATCCTCATGTAAGCGTCAGTGACATTTCTTCAGACTTAGGAATAAATCGCACTTCAGCATATTGGATTTTAAAATCTTTTGAACTGTAGCCTTATGGTTTTACATCAGGCACTTTCAGATGCCGATATTGACAAGAAGCGCCTATAAACTTTTGTTATTGGCTGAGAGATATGTGCACGGAAAACCCGCAATTTCTCTCACAGATTTTATGGACTGAGCCATTTTTTCTAGTTGTGGTAGTGTTAATTTACACAATACGCATTATTGGTCACAAACAAATCCTCATTGGTTGCCGGAAGTTGACCATCAAAGTAGATGGAGTGTAAACGTGTGGTGTGGAATCGTAGTCAGGGTATTTAGCAGCATATTCGCGTTTATTTATTTGTCTCCACGCATCGAAACTTCCCAATTTTGTTTCATGGGTATCTAGATCTACCTCTTTTAACAAATTTTATGAAAGCTCTGTATTTTGGTAATTTTAATGGATTTTTCATTATTTTTATTTGTTAAACTATCAGTTTAATAAATTTTAAACCTATTTCTTTATTTCCCATGGCATTCTTGATCACGAAAAATTAAAGATACATGATTTCTCAACGAATTTTGGTGAACAACATTCTTTTGGCCATAACTCTCAAACGAATAAAGATTTTCCTGTGCGGTTTTGGACTTTTTTGTTGCAAATTCAATTTACTTTTCATTTTTTGATAAAATATTTGTATCATTCCATTTAAGTTTTTAAAGAAAAATCAAAAAAACCATAGGTGATGCAAATATCGCCCCAAAAAACAATTATGATTTAAAATATTTTTTTCTTCATCAGCTAGGCTTGATTTCTTAAACAAAAATTAGATTGATAAATTCGGTTAAGCCAAACCAAAGTTATAGACATTATCATAGGTAAAATTTCGTCCTTCCCTGCTGCCTTTATTTCAAGCCTTACAATAAAAAGTGATACACCAAAAATATGCCGAATCTCAGTAGCATTACCGTGGTAGTATTGTTTCTCTAACTTATATTGCGAAATTTTCAATAAAAATGCATTTTTCGCATTACTGTATCTATTACGCCCCCTAGCGGTATAGGTACGAACTAAAAAACTATTTCCAGCGATTTCCCATGGTGAATTTCCCTAAAAGAATTTTTTTCCCTGTCCACCCTTAATGGAATAATAGTTTTTTTCTAAAATTCTCGAAAACGGCTAAAGTTAGTTTAATTTTGAAAACACCATTTAAAAGGTGTTTAAATTATATAACATTTCCCTAATATAACCAACATTGTAACTCCTACCGTTTCCAGGATTCCAATGCTATCCCATTCTTATCTTTTGGACACACCAATTAGGTATGTTTGAAATGCAATATATTTTTCTATTTTTTCCACTATTTTCTCGTTTTCTTTAAGTCTACTACAACAAAACACAATTGGTTTTCGTCCTCAACAGACAGATTCTTATCAATAGTCTTATTTTTCCTCTTTCCTCGTTCTGTATAACTATTGTTCAAGCAAAAGTAATATCCTATTTTCGGACGTACGAAATCGGTTTAAGTTTTTCATTAGTCGAACCAGCTAATAGGCGAACGAAGCAGTCTATCTTCTCTTGCGGCAATAAAACAGTAATAAAAGAAGAATTTTCGGGGTAACAATACAATAGCAGAGTATGGAGAAAGAGAGATATTCCCTAGTCATATAAAAAAAATAATGTTTCTGTACTCGTTTGGTTTATATTATATAAAACGGTATATATATGATAATAACAATAAATAACTGCAAAATATGGGGAGATGCATTGTTTCCTGCAACTCTAACTTTGCTTTTTTACCATTAGAAGTTTCTTAAGGTGTGTCTACACTTGTTTGGACATAGCGCAGTGGCGTATTTCAGCTATTGTAGTCTGAAAGTTCATCAGTGATTGTTCTAACCTAACTTGCTTGTCATTAAAAATCTCTAAGGGTGTGTCTACACTTGTGCGGCAGTAACGCGTAACAACGCTCTAATATAACTTTGAACTAATTTGTCTCTACACCTGTGTAGACGTGGCAGGCAGTGTAATTCAGTTATTTCAGTTCAGATGTTACACCGTGACTATCTTTTTATTACACATGTTTGCGACATTTAACGTGCGCTCGCATTGAAATAAACTTATAGAAGAATTTATATTATTAACTAATTAATTTCGTCCTATTTTCATGTCCAGATTTCTAAAAACTTATCCACTCTCCTTGGGCTGTAGAGCTAAGTCTATCCAATTTCTCAGCTTTTTCATTGCTGTGCTCACTTTGGCATTCCCACACCACCTTAGATGCAAGTTTCGTTCGTAATAGCTCAGCAGGCAAGTTTACAAGCCTTCCTAGCTCAGCTATCGCAGTGTGCTGTTCCTACTTTGTTCACAAAACTAGGAAATACTATGTCTGACTATTTGGCTACCTATTCTTAGTTCTGCAATTCCAAGATACTAAACGAAATGTTAATAATTTCTCCCTAAGTTCCAAGGCTTCTTTCCTGTAAGAGCGATTGTTGCTGAATACTCTTCCAAGGTCTAGTTTGTTCCTATTCTGCATTCTAGAAATTCAAAGTTGGTCTTAATATGTCTCCTAAACATCAGGAAAATGTAACTGTTTATATCAGTGTCTTGATAATGGCACAATTCTGCAAATTTCGATCAACCTGAGTCAGCTGATTACAGATACTTTTTTTGTTGTTGTTTTTTTTTTCAGTACACTTTTGTTGAAGCAAAACTGGATCTTAAATCTCTTAGGTAGGTCTTAGGTATGTGGCAATCGACTACAGAGGAACTGACAAGCTTTGAAGTACGGAGTACCGTCCAAACTCACACACCACAATATACACGATAATGTTCCGACGATGAGGTTGTCATTTATTATCTACTGCTTCTAGATACCCGTATTATCGAAAATTAAACGTAACGACACAAGCGAATTGCTAAAAGACCCAAATGGAATGCCTGTTCATACTGCACTTAATACCCTTTTATTTAAAGCTATATCGTCCCTATACAATATCAATTACCTTTAAATCAATTAAGTGAAGCTGTTGAGTTGTAAATGCGTCACTATGTGCTTTGCTGATGTTCGCTCTCTCTTTAGATGGGAAAAATGCAGCCGCTAACAATTAAAATCAACCGGCCAAGCCGTGTAGGCGTTAAAATGGGGAGTAGAAAAATTTAAACGAAGTTATTGGACTGTGAACATTTTTGTTATTTTATTATTTTTTTTTATTTCACTTAACTATTGGTGCGTCCTACTATTAGGGACTAATTTGTAAATACGATTCTCGATAGATTAAAAAAAAATTAAATGACCAACTGGTGTAAATGTATAGGCAGATGTTACCCATTTGAATGTAGCACCAGACGAATTAAATTGACATATAACATAAATTATCAAATATCCACGTTCGTAGAGTATAAACCGTGTCCCAAGGTCAATCGGATGATAGTTGAGAAGAGCAACAAAATGGGAGATATTTTTTATTTTTGTTTTCTTAGGTTAAACTTGATTACCTGATTTTATTTTATGTCACAAGTCATTGGCACTTCTGCGATATATTCGTCAATTATTATGGGGAAAAAGGTGAGCAGTAAACCCAAAATATCTACCATAATTTCTACATATTCTTGTATTACTGTCCTATATAGGCTTCTAGGCGGTGTCTTTAGCGGCGGGATGAACACTCGGCACAAAATTGTCAGGTAGACAAAATCCATATGAAAATTCGGCACGGCATACTTTGGTTCTAACTTTTATTATATGAATATTCTGTAAAAAATTCAATAGTCTTAATACTTCTTTCCTCACAACTTACATGTCAAGATAAAACAACTTTTTTCATATAAACAAAATAATTATCTATTTTACATACAAAAATTATGTGCTTTATACAAAATACTGACGGGTTATCGTAAACCAGTAGATTTGGAGGAAATGTAGCTGTGTCTCTATAGTGGGTTTCCAATTTATTTATCGACAAATTCATTATTCGGCTTATAAGACATTAAATCATATGATAAATCGCATTAACTCAACAAAAGAATAAAATTAACTTAATCTTGAGACACACTGTATATAGGTGAGGGAAGTCACTCTAATTTGGAGATTAGGGGTGTAGTAAAAGCACGAATGAAAAGCAGCTGCTCAGGGAGCAATCGATAAAACACTGGTAATATACAAGATAATTTTGTAGTTTCATTCGAAGACTCAAAAAAAAACTGATAAATAAAATAAGGGAAATGAAAAGGCTTAATTGAAAAAAAAAATTTGATCACAACCAATCTGCAAACTTCTTAAGGGTCCTACTGCTCTTTAAGCGGCCTATACACATGCAGGCAAGTCCGCGCGCAAGTTTGTCCAGATAAGTCCGCGAGCAAGTGCGAAACGAATTGCGGTCATACATTATTCAGGTAAACGTCGAGGTTCGTCCGTTGGTGGGACCTGTGTGAAAAATGACCGTCGAAGAAATGTGTGTCATTGCAACCGCTGTCGTTCTTGCAGTTGAAAGTATGGAAAAAAACCAAAGAAAAAGGTGGAAATGGAAACCTACTGGCTCTCTTGGAATTTCCTGATCTTTTAAAAATAAGAGCAGGTCGTAGTACCACAAAGTAGGTTTGTATACTTCTTCAGTGCCAGCCCCAGACTTTTTGGAATCCATACATTTTTTAAACTCCTTTCGGAAACAACTCCGCATTGAATTAATTTTTTTGATAACGTCTTCCTTTGCTGCATCTTCGTTAATTTCTTTCAACTTCTCAACTAAAATTTTGTATGCCTCTTCTTTTAACATTTTATTGGAGTATTCTTTTGATTTTATCTTCCACAAGCACGGATTGTCTTTATATAATTCTATGAATTCCCTTATTCGTGTTTCTTTGAATTTGTCTTTTTTTTTCAGCGACTATTCTGCCACGAAAATCACGTAGAAACAGTCTTGGCGCGAAACCTAACAAAAAACTGAACATACACTGACAAGTTGGCCTTCGCACTTGCTCTAAAAATCAGACGCAATCTGGTTCGCTTCGAGCAACTGAACGCGCCGTGAGTTTTGAGACATACACATTCGCACTTACTCGCGTGTCTCGACAAGTCAAGTCTTAACACTTGCCTGGATGTGTATAGGCCGCTTTAGAAAGTACTTGTTGGTTTCATTTTTGCGTCTCAACTCACCCTGTATATACAACGAAATATTCGCGAATGGTCTTAACTAATTAAAAAAGAATGAATTTACAAATGAGACTAAATACAAGAAGCATCCTAAGCTATCATAGATCGCGCCGTGTCTTCAGCTATAACCAGCCATAATAGCTGGCCCTTATACTCCACGAGTATTCAAAGACTTGACAAATTAGATCATCATATTGTTTACAATTTGTTGGCTTTTCACAGAAATATTTTAAGTTTATTTATTTAAACAATCTGTAGAAGCTGATGCAGGATGAGGCTCCTTTGGAAATCGGTTAAGAGGTGCCATGGGGTCAATATTGCACCTCTTTTTGTTTAGTTTGTCATTTTAGCTGATATATGTTTGGATAAAATTAATAGTGATCTATAAATTTTGATAAACCTATCTTAAAAGCATAATTTAATATGTAACCCTGAAAAATCAATTCTGAGCCTTTATTCTGATATTGGATCAAACGGTTATACGAAGGTTAAGTCATAAATACACTGTTAAGTTACTTTCAGAGTCTTTTTACATTAATTATTGAGTTTATTGTAGCTCTAAATTTTGTTTATATTAAATATCATGTCGTTATAAATTAAAAGAAAATAACTTTTGCCGTAATATACGTATAACTCATCGTTCCTAAGTTTTATTCATATCCATCAAACCATTACGTAACTTATTGGCAAAGTATGTGTATCGAATTCCTGTGCCATACGCTGACAGATTTCACCCCGTTCCATCACTACACCCTGGATTAATTTATTGGTATTACAAGGGTCATTATTTCCGGATTACGGGCCTCCCCCACGTTCGGCTTACATATTGGGTGCGGTATAGGTATTAGCAAAATTTGGCAGATTTACCGACCACCTCCACTAGCTAGAAAGCTCTAAACGAGCGAGCCGCCAATTATTAAAAAAGTAATCTTTGCAAAGCTTTCATGGAAGTTGCGGCGTGATGGTTGTAAAAATGTACACAAATTAGTTGTAATTAACGTTTTTATTTCGATAAGCCTTGACATCCACAAGCAGACGTTTTTTGTTATATACATGGCGCATAAAGTTAGAAATCCTTTGTGACACTTTGTAAAAAGAGTTTATCTTGACCACTATTTGAGAGACCATATCGACAATGTCAAACATACCTCAACAAAGTGTTAAAAGCTTTACGATAAAAAATGTGTCGTCCCATAACATTTTTCTTGCCCAACTGTCTTAATTTCTGTAAAAGTTCACACTTTTAAAGGCACATCCCTATATATGAAATTTGCTATCTAGGTTTGTCAGTTTAGTTGCTGAACATACTGTATAACTATGGAACACATGTGTGAAACAGCAAAACTTGTTGTAATTTAAAAATATTTACCCATGAAGAATATGGTAACGATTGCCTTCGTCACTATATTTTCATTTGCCCTAATTTATTTGTCATTTATTTGGCTGTGCGTTGAAATCTTAACACAACTGTTTTTGTATGCCAGATTCGTAGCTGTATGTTTTCGTACATTACCTTTGCCTAATTATTATGGGTTCATTCACTTGAACTTGATTCTATGTTTCACAGAAATGTTATTTCCACTACTTAGAAGATGATATGATAATGTGGTGAAATCTAGCAAGATTTTTAAATGCAAGTTAGCCAATCCTATCCGTACAACAAAAAATTACATACACTGTAAAAAATATTCAGTTATAAATCACATAAACTACTGTGATGAATATAGCCAGTGTAGATTTTAGCACAAGCAAAGCTCTACAAATTAACACGCAGCATGTACCCCTTCTTCTTGAAGTGCCTATCCTCTGTGGATGTTGGCTATCACATTGGTCCAAATCACTCTATTCACCGCCGCTCTGAATAGTGCTGTTGACGTCATTCCGGTCCATGTTCGCAGATTTCGCAGCCATGATATTCGTCTGCGTCCTGCTGACCTTCGACTCTCTATTTTTTCCTGCAGGATAAGTTGAAGAAGGTGGTATTTTTCACCTCGCATGACATGCGTCTTTTGATACGTGGTGCACCCATGGGATTCTAAGCATGCGGCGATAGCACCACATCTCAAACGCATCTATGCGTTTAGATGAGGCATCAGTAAGGGTCCACGCTTCTGCCCCGTATAGGAGGGTTGAGACTACATAGCATTTTAAAATTCTTATTCTGCATAGTATGTTACGCATTTTGTTGAATGTACCTCTTGCTTTTTCGATTCGGCATCTTATTTCTCGAGAGTTATCCCAATCCTTATTCAAGGTACAGCCTAGGTATGTGACTGTCTCGGCTACTGTGAGAGCCACATTGCTGGCGGTGAACTGTAAGTTTCCAATGGTATTTTTACTGACAATTAGTATGTGTGTCTTCTTACAGTTTATATTCATACCATAGCTCTTGCATGCGGTCTCTACACGGTCTATAAGTGTCTGAAGTCCTTCAGTCGTGTCTGCTATAAGGACGGTATCATCAGCATATCTTATGTTGTTTATTATTGCCCCGTTTATACAACTCAATCCTCCATGTTCTCCAATGGCTCTTTAAATAGGTGTTCCGAGTATACGTTGAATAGAAACAATCCTGGCGCACTCCTCTCCTTATATTAAACTCTTCCGATGTTTCGTTTTCGACCTGTAGAATGGCTTTTTGTTGTAGGTATAGCTTTGATATTATATCTGTGTCTCTGTCGTCGATTCCTGATTCACGTAAGATTGAGATGAGTTTACCGTGTTGGACTTTATCAAAGGCCTTTTCGAAATCTATGAAGCATGCAAAGACGTCTGCGTTGACGTCCCTTGCTCGTTGGATCAGGACCTGTATGGAGAACAACACCTCTCGAGTGCCGAGTCCTTTCCTGAAACCAAATTGTGTATCGCTTATTTTCTCGTCGTCTTCTATATATACGTGCTTGGATGATATTAAGGAACGCTGATTATTCTGTGGTCAGAGCATTTAGTTGCATTTGGCTTTTTGGGGAGCGGGATGAATGTTGACAACAGCCAGTCATTTGGTATTTGACCGCCTGTGTAAATCTTGTTGAAGAGGTTGGTCAGGAGTCTCATCTGTTCTGGGTCTAGCAGTTTGAGTACTTCTCCATGAATTTGGTCTGGTCCAGGAGCTTTGTTGTTTTTTAGTCGTTTAATAGCTGATTCTACTTCCTCCTGTGTGATGATAGGTTCTTCTTCGCCGACTCTGACGGGCATATTATCGATGTTTTCGTCTCCGAAAAGTTCCTCCATGTATTGTTTCCATCTTGTAAGCTTTTTGTACCCCTTAGCGTGTAGTAATATCAAAAGTGTTAAAATGATATTTTTTTAAATTTAGTCGATGATTCGTTTGTTCTATTTCATGTTCCATTTATCGATAGAGGACAGGAATTAAACGAAACGTTGGCTGAGACTTAGTGCGTTATGTTTGATTTTAATATTAAAATTTTGCCAAATTGTTGATATCAAAATTAAGATTGTAACAGTTGTCATTTACTTACTCAGCTATAAATTGCAAACATACTGTGTTGTAAGAACACATAATATTAAAAAGGCGCCAGAACTGTTCATAAGTAAATGTTCTACTTTGGTAGACAATTTGTATTGTAGGAAGTTTATCATCGTCTTTTATTACGGTATAAACAAACTTTGTTTGATGTTTGTGTCTACATTATACATAAACATTAGATAATTTTTTGTCGTATTAAGGAAATGATTAACAAAAATTTATTCGATATGTTTTTAATGCTGCAGTTGAATAAAAAAATACAAGAGAGAGTTTAGTTCCTGAGAGATACCAATCGAACAAGAGGAACGGCGAGCCTCTAGTGTACGAGAATCATTCAATTAACCTTTAGAAAATCGAAGAGATTCTGCTCATATTGACTTTTTTACTTTCCAAACTTTAAACAACGACAGCGCGAACAACTGTTCACGTAAAACGATGCCTATGATATTAAGGACCTCCGAAATTTCACTCCTTAGATGGAAAAACGTTATCAAAATTGTAAAAACAAACCAACAACAAAATGAAGCCAGTATCAGTATAATATAATATAGAAACAGGAGAGGAAAGATGAATATTCTGTAGCAAAATGAAAATTTAAATCTTGAACCAAGATAACCGATAAAAACTAAGAATGTAGACCCAAAATTGACATGGAAAGATCAGATCGATTGCCTTGCCAAAAAATTGTCCAGTGTGGTTTATCTCTTGCGAAAACTATCGACTACATGTTAACAAGAAGTCTTGCGTTGCGCATATATGGGATACTTTCAGGGCCTGATTAGTTATAGCGTTCTGTTTTGGGGCAAGGCACCGCAATGGCAAATTATCTTTAAAATTCAAAAGGCGGCTGTACGCGTAATGGTTAAAGCTGGATATAGAGAGCCATGCAAACCCTTCTTTAAAAAATTAAATGTTTTAACAGTTCCTGCTCTGTATATTTGGCAATGCATTTTTTATATTAGGGAAAATCTCAATACTTTAATAAGTTATGAGGATCTACACTGTTATGAAACGCGGCATAAGAAAAACCTGTGTCTGCCCCGGCACAGATTAGCTTTGACAGATCGACAGTTTCAGGTTATGGCCGTAATTTAAAGTTGAAGTGAAAAAACAACTTCTTGAGATTGTCCCATATGACTATGCTGACTATCTCACCTACAAATTTTGAGTGAATTTTTTACACTCTAGTGCTTTGTTAATCTTAAGTTATATTATAGTCTGTTGATTGTTGTTGTAATATTTGAATTGTGATTTTTATGTACTTTGTTTTACTGTTTTGTATTTGTACTATTTACACACGCATTTGTTGTTTGAGTATTTTGTTTATTTATTTATGTACATACTGAATGTGACGATGCCAATAACTATTGTTATACAGGGTGGTCCAACGAAAAGTTTGCACCTAGCTTTTCTCTTTTTTTGTAGTCGAATGCGAAAATGCTCGGACACGTCGATTTTGCTTTTGAGGGGGACACATTTTAAACATATTTTTCGATCTGCGCCTTTAACCCCCTAGCGGGGGTGAGTAACAACCCTAAAATTTTAAATGGAAAGAGGGGTCTAATGACATATCATTTGAAAGGACACAAAATTGTCTTTCTAATGATACCCTATTTGTCGAATTTTACTAAAACAGTTAATACGAAAACGACTTTAAAGACATTAAGCCGATAATTTTGGTATTAATGAGAAATACAAATAAGTTTTAATTATTGCGAGTGAAAACACCTGCAATCGTTAGTACATTCCAATGTTTGTTAGTTTTAACATTGCTTTGTAAAAAAAGTAAACAAGCTGTTAAATTGATTTATTAAAACGTTACATTAACAAATGTTGAAAATGTGACCCATTTGATTCCATACAATAATACAGATTTTGTTCAAATCTATTTCTAACATTTTGTAGCATATCAGGTGTTATGTTTCTGCACTCTTCTGTAATGCGTTGGCGAAGATCTTCTATGGACTCGGGCTTCGTGGCAAAACATTTATTTTTTAAGTGCCCCCAAAGAAAAAAGTCTAAAGGCAATAAATCCGGTGACCTGGCAGGCCATTCAATTGGGCCCCTCCTTCCAATCCACCGTCCAGGGAACCGGTCATCTAAGAACTGTCTTACAGGAGCCACATAGTGCGGAGGTGCTCCATCTTGCTGGAAATAAAGCCGATCAGCAGTATGATTTTGGTCATCTTCTATTATTTGTGTTATTAAAGGATCAATTGTGTCTTCAAGCATGTTTAGGTACACTTCACCAGTTAAATTTCCAGGAATAAAAAGTGGTCCTATAATATGATTTCCTAATATGCCACACCAGACGTTTATTTTTTGAGGATACTGGGTATGAACCTCACGGAATAAATGTGGGTTACTGTCATCCCAGTAACGGCAATTGTGCCTATTTACAGCTCCATTCAAATAAAATGTGCATTCGTCGGAAAAACAAATGTTAAATAATAATTGCGGATCTTCAATTAAACGCTGGCTCATTGCTTCACAAAATTGCAGCCTTCTATCAGGATCATCCTCATTTAGTTCCTGTACTAATTTGATTTTGTACGGATGAAATTTGTACGCTTTTAAAATTCGTATTATGGACGAACGGGAGACACCTGAGGCTTCAGCTAGTTGACGGGTACTTTGACTATGATCCATTTCAACATGCCCTAAAACAGCGACTTCCACAGCTTCATTTCTGATCGGTTTCTGCGGCTGGTGTTTTACATTACAGACAGATCCGGTATCTACAAACTTTTTAACTAACTTGCCAACGTACACATCATTCACATTTTTATCGGGATGTCTCTCATTAAATAAGCGAGCCGTAAGTCTAGCACTACTATTATTTTGAAAATAAAGTTTAACAATTTCAACTCGTTCTAGAATGGAATAAATCATTTTGTACGGTAAAAGTAAAATAACTTGAGAAGCAACCAAACTGAATCAATGAAAAGACTAAAATAAACGGTGTAAATTCTTTTCCTACACGTATCTGCAGTTTTTATTTCAACAAAAAACGCAAACGATTAGTGAGGAATTTAGTTCTGATAAATAAGATAGTGTTTTTGAAATCCCGTTTTTCTTCAAAGTAAATAATTTAGAAATGATTGTAGTTGTTTTCAGTCGTAATAATTAAAACTTATTTGTATTTCTCATTAATACCAAAATTATCGGCTTAATGTCTTTAAAGTCGTTTTCGTATTAACTGTTTTAGTAAAATTCGACAAATAGGGTATCATTAGAAAGACAATTTTGTGTCCTTTCAAATGATATGTCATTAGACCCCTCTTTCCATTTAAAATTTTAGGGTTGTTACTCACCCCCGCTAGGGGGTTAAAGGCGCAGATCGAAAAATATGTTTAAAATGTGTCCCCCTCAAAAGCAAAATCGACGTGTCCGAGCATTTTCGCATTCGACTACAAAAAAAAGAGAAAAGCTAGGTGCAAACTTTTCGTTGGACCACCCTGTATAGGCAAATAAAGCATTATTATTATTATTCAACAATTAAATATTGAGATTTCAGCATTTCCAAAATACTAAGTAAGCGTTATTAAACTCATTTAAAAAAACCTAATGGTAAACTAAACAATTTGTTAAGACTTTGGTTATATCCAAAAGGACGCAACCAAATCAGATAAAAGTGGAGTACATTTATATACATTTTTTGGTTATTTCTTTTCCCATATACGAAGACACGTCCCGCGATTTGTCACTATCGAGAAAGGTGTCAGGATATAGTCGAGTAATCTGTAGTACATACATGAGACAGGCGATAGGTAAAAAAAAAAATAATTTACTTGAGAACGTGCCACTGACTTCAGATTTATAAAAGTCTTTCTCTCGATTTAGGTATACCTATGTTATTTAGGACACTGCTGGACAGTCAATATATTGATGTCGATTTTTTACTATTTCGTAAATTGGTGACTATATTTCATGGAAAGAGAGCTAGGTATTGTTTTTTTGTTTCGAAACGTTAAACAATTAAATGCATCTTCATATTACTTAAATCAATAAAGTTCTACATATTATGAGATAATGTTTGGTAGAATCTCCCAAAGAATATTCGACCGTGATAATTGTTTTGACGAATATTTCTTATGTGGAAGAAAATAAAATAAAGTGCAATGAATTATGACAATGCAAGTAATTTTTTCGTTCTTAACAAAGCTGTTTAACGTATAGCTGTGAGATTTATAGCATTTAAATCATCGTATAATATGCAAGTAAATACATAATGCTTTGTGTTTCTGCATAATAATATCTACTTTGGCAAGCAACACAACAAAAAGCAGCAAAGCCAAACCAAGTTGTAATAAGTTATTCAAAAGCATTATTATAGACTTAGTAGTAGTAGTAGTAGTAGGTACGTCCGTCGTCTAAAAACTTATAAGAAGTAGTAAGTATAAACAGGCGACAAAACTTGTGTATTATTATAATAATAATAATGGAATTTTGCGAGAGCGCATAGCATATTGTACAAATGCCAAGGTCTCACGCTATTTAAGCAGATTTTGCATTTACACCCCATGGTGTTGTTGTATATGTATGGAATACAAGTGACCTTTCACCCTTTTTGCTACTACTTTACTGAACTATGGCTCAAACTGTGTTGGTTGCTGTCTCCTTATTTCTACGGCGAACTTAAAGCCCTACACAAAGCTTCTAATGATTTCCGTCAGCAGAAGAAGCCGTAGATGCAATCAGAAGCCATGTTTTGGAAGTACCTGATTTAGACTGGACAACGTGGTATAACAAATGGTTCGAAATCATCCGAAAAACATAAATTAACCGCGGGTAAATGGCAAGACTAACTTTACCTCGCTTAATATTGCCAAGTGGCTATAAAAATACGTGAAATTGAACGCGGGTGAATGGCGAGATTAACTTTACCTTGCTTACTAAGCAAAGAACTATAAAAACGCTTGAAATTAACCTCGCCTAATATTCTTAAGTGGTTAGAAAAACCAGTGAAATTGACCGCGGGTAAATGGCGGGAATAACTTTGCCTTGCTTAATAAGCAAAGAACTATAAAAACGCAATGTTTTGAAAAATAATGAAGCAAGTTTTAATGAAAAATATATTATATAAATAATTTTAATTATTAAGCCGTCGTATCGCCTAATCCCTCATATGAAAACACACCCTCTATAGAACTAAAATTATTTATTTTTTGGGTTCAATTCTGGTTCGAAATTCATTTGGATTAAAATCTACAAATCTACCTCAAGCAATAAACCTTATCTCAAAGAGAGGGACATTAATTTCACAAAATCTGTTTACGGTAACAAAAAAGTTTATCCAACGAGTTGTACGTACAAACATTTCGATTTAGGTTTGAGAGAACCCGCATCATTTATACAGAAATTTGTCGATGAAGCGTCTTTGAAGTTTTAGGAAAAGGGCAGATTCATATCTATCGGTAATAATTAATGCAGTGGCGTATGTAGACACAGCCGTGTGGTGAAGTATGTTTTGTAAAACAAAATAATTCCAGACTACTGTATGAATAAGTCGGTGGAGATTTTTATTGTTATTAAAACTTAATTCTTAAACATATTTAGTGATGTTTGTGGGTATTTATTTATTTATTTATTTATTGTCTAACAAGTTACACCCAATTACAAGACAATTCTTTGATTCCATAATATAAACAATTGAACTTACTCTACACTAAAACTATAATAAAAACTTAATATCAAATTCTTAAATTAACTAAATGAGCCTGCAAACTATGTTTAAATGCCACTAAATTATTACTAAAAAAATTGGCATGAACAGATATTTTATGCTTATTACATAGATTGCATGCATTGATTACGGGAGCCCTCGTCTCATAATTCGTATGAACTTGGGGAACTCTAAATAAGTGCATGTTCGTTGTATATACCAGTGGTACGTTGAGGTTCACTTCCTGTAAGAGGTGAGGGCAATCCAGCATGGAGTTGATTAATTTAAAAAGAAATGCAGACACTCTTCGACACTGCAACGATTGAAAACCAAAACGGTTTAAGAGTTCGTTATGATCAACCCCCCTGTCTGGATATCGTCCATCAATCTTGTACGAAATGTACTTTAAAAACTTACGCTGAACCTGCTCGAGTTTATCGATATCGGTGACCACACGACAGACGCGTATTCCAACTTTGACCGCACCAGCGACTGGTAAAGGGCTATAAGAGGGTCTATATTCTGAAATTCCCTTGTTGACCTTATAATAAACCCAAGTGCTCTAGTCGCCTCTTGACGAACACTGTGAAGGTGAGGATTGAATGACAATTCATTGTCAACAAGGACACCCGGATCCTTAACTTCCTTGCATCTCTGAAGAATGTCGTCGCCAATGCAGTACTCAAACCGGACGACATCAGCACTCCTGGTGAACGACATACATTTGCATTTTTTTGAGTAAAGTGGAAGCCTGTTAACTGCACACCAACGCTCCAGCGCCACCAAGTCCGTCTGAAGCAGCTCACAATCCAAGGGATTACGTATTATCCTGAAGAGCTTTAGATCATCAGCAAACAGGAGACAGGAACTAAATACATTCGCAGTGATATCGTTGACGTATATCGAAAATATAAGTGGAGCCAAGTTGCTCCCCTGCGGTGCACCACTTATAGCTATAAAATCCCTAGATTTAAAGCGGTTGTACTCAACAAACAAGGTACGTCCCGTAAGATAAGACTCAAAGAATCCAACAAGGGCAACACTGAATCCTAGTGCCTTAATTTAGGTAATATAATACCATGGTCCAACCTGTCAAAAGCCTTCGAGAAGTCTGTGTAGATAGCATCAACCTGTTCACCTCTGCTCATGGTGGGATAAACATACTGCAGGAACTCGGAATTGGAGTTGTATCCAGAAAACAAGAAATATTTTGGTTTGCTGTAACCCATGTTGAAGAGACAAATATTTTTTGGAAATAAACTATTTTATTGCTATTCAAAATATTCGCCTTTACGGTTTTCTTGAGGTGATCAAAATGAGACATTATTTCAATATTTTCGTCCTTCCAACAGTCAACTGTTTCATGTGCTGTCATTTTTCTTCCTGATTTCATCTATGACTTTTGATAAACAAATTACTGTAAACAATTCAGCGTTAATTGTTACGTTTGTTCATTTTACTACCTCAAATATCTATTCTGCTATGATTTTGGGATTATTTTTATCATTTTTACCTATTAGTTTGAAAGAGTGAAATTCCATTAAATATATTATTTAGTTTTAACTACATTTTGTCCATACCATTCATCCCAATTCAATTTCTAGTATGAAACGAGAGAGTAGGAAAAGTTTTCTGGAACTTACATACAGTATGTCCACTTATGCGGTTAACAAGAGGACAAATGGACCAAAAATTGAAAGATACGAAAAAAAGTTATTCTTGATAAAAATGTTTGCTTGTCGAAAAAATAAGAACTACCATGAAAAAAATTATTTGTATTAAACAGGGCGTCTCAAAAAGGCATAAATATAAAATTAAACAAGAGCAAACAGTCATATTAAGTTTTAAAAGAAAATAAAATTTATCCTTACAAGCCTCATTTCAACCAAACTTTGGAGGCTGGGGATGAAGCAAAAAGGCTAGATTTTGGTTTGTGGGTTGGAAATCAGATTTTAAACGGCAATAGAAATTTTCACAAGCTTATAATATTTTCAATTTTCATTTTAATTTGTTTAATTTTATGTTTATGCCTTTTTGACACGCCCTGTTTAATAAAAACAATTTTTTTCATATTTGTTCTTATTTTTGACAAGACAACTTTTTTTTGACACCGACACTACAACAACAATAAGGTACCTAATGTAAAGGTAATAATTAAGTAAAAGTAAGCACACATGAAAAAAAAAATTCATAAATTTAAATATTCTTCTGTAACTCTGGAGTCACGGTCAGGATTAAATTTGGAGCATTTTTTCTATTTATCATTTTAGGCTAAGACACCAAAATATGACTGTTTGCTCTTGTTTAATTTTATATTTACGCCTTTTTGAGACGCCCTGTTTAATAAAAATAATTTTTTCATGGTAGTTCTTATTTTTTTTTCGATAAGCAAACATTTTTATCAAGAATAATTTTTTTTCGTATCTTTCAATTTTTGGTCCATTTGTCCTCTTATTAACCGCATCCGTGGACATACTGTATATAGGGCAACAGGAAAAGCAATATTAACACACCTGATGTATATTTCTAAATTGAAACAGGTGATTCAGTTCCCAGGAACGTCATTACAGTAAGAAATTAAATAACATCCGTCTCTGTCTATTATTTTTTTTTATAATTTCAGAAAGAGTGTATGCGATTTTGAGGTTTTTTCAATAACAAATCAATTTAATTTCCTTCACTATATATACACTTGATGTTCGTCCGTATTTAGATGAATCCTTTATTGGTATAGATGGATCAGCCAAAGACGATCAGTGTAGAGTCCCACAAGGCCTCCAGATTTATAGATTTTTTGTGGGGTCACTTAAGAATCTAAAATTTATAAAACTCATCCAGCATCTCCAAACGATTTATGGATTATTGATCAATTTATGCATCAATTGTTAAAATATTTAGTGAAGCCTGTATATATGAGAACAATTTGACAGCCACCATCCAACCTTCAGATACGTTTTGAGCAATAACTCCAAGATTAAACACAGTAGATCAATTGGAGAACTATGTTCTGCAGTAGATATCGGATTTTAGATTGAACCCAACATGTGATCGTAAAGTAGATTCAAAAATTTGGTGAAATGGAAATCGGACGATAGTTACTGATCACCTAATTGATGTACCTTCGACCCGTTCTGGGTCAGGAAAAAAACCTTTCTCATTTACAGTAAATAAATTACATTACGGCACATTGCGATTATTTATTTCAATAACTCTCTCAGAAACTCCCTGACTGCCACAAAACGCAGCGAACTTCAAATGTGAGTGACAAGAAGACAAAATACAACAACATTGTCACAAATTGCAATATCACTTAACTTCAACTTGTGTGTGAAATGCTGCTACTGGAAACTTTGGGGAATTGATGGTATATATAGTTCAAGAGGGTGCATTTATAATTGGAGGAGATGTTCTTGTGTCGTATGATAGAGGACGGCTTAGTTCCTCGATGTTAAAGCGCTTCACTTTATTGTGCGAATTTCGCAAATGTTGTACGAGGGCGGAAGTCAAGTTTGGATTTGGTGTTGTTGCAAAGGAAAAGGTTAAACTTTTGGTCATTCATAATTGCTTTAAAACTAAAGGATATTATAGAGAACCTCCAGTAGGAAATTATTATTTAATTCATATTTCATTCACATGAAAAGTGAAAATGGCCGGCCAAAAAAAAACCCATTGCAATACCAGCTATCGCCTGCACGCATGTATTCAAATTGAAATGCCACGTCTATCTGAAGATGAATATGGATGAATATCGATACACGGTGACCCAGTTCCGTACAAAAAATCTGCGCATGAAACCATTTGGCTGATGGCCAATATGGAATTGTTCGGGACAGTGGCTACGGGTTATGTCCTAACTGATGAAGCTCTTCTCCATCGTGGAAGACGTGAAAATGGGGAATATTACGATAGTAATAACGACGTTCAAGGATTTGCTTGCAAAGGAAAAAAGAGAACACGAAATAGCCAAAAATCTTTTCCTCCTACACCTTCTTCTTGTGAGCTCTACTTTTTACCATTGAACGAAATACTCAGTTATCCCGGAAACATTTGGAGGCTACCACGTATATACACTTATTTGAAAACCCGTTTCTATAATTTCCTTTTTGCCTCGAACTTAATCTCACTTCCCGTAGCTTGTGCTAAAACTGGCGTTTGATATGGCCCATCAAAATACCAAGGTATGTACTTTAAATAGTTTTATTGTTGTGGTGATATACGGCTTTATGCCAGACTGTTATTAAAGACACATTATCCAGTTTATTATGACAAAACGTCAATTATCTCAGACAGATTTAATTCTAGTAAATATTTTTAGACAGCATTTATGTACAACAAAAACTATTCGTAACAATGAACTTGTTTAGCAAAAGGAAGGTAGTAAATTTAAACATTAAAGTTTATTATGTTGCCATTCCACAAATGGGGCTGAATATTTCTGTTTTTCGGCATATGGAGCAGCAAATAATGTATTCTTACAGATTGAACCAATTTCTGTATTATTATATTGTTGTTATACAGAATGTTCCTAATGTATTCTGACAAATTAATACAAGCGATACAAAAGTCAGTTTGAAAAAAAAAAGTTCCAAAAAACATGGGTCTGTAAAGATACTGAAGTTTTAAAAATAAATCTACAAGATTGTTTAATAGTAAATATCGAGCAGTTAGTCCATATAAATTTAGAAAAAATACTAAACAAAGAGTAAAAATAAATAAAAATACAAAAAACATGGATTGTATAATTAGATTTCACAAAAACACCTAATCATTCACAAAATACTCATTTAACGAATAAAAACTGAATTTAAGTAACCAATCCCTTACGTTTCGTTTGAATTTACTCGGAGCTGTATTCACTTTTAGATGATGGGGCAGATGATTATACAACTTAATAGGCATTATAAGGCAACTATTTGCTGAGAGAGAGAGACGGTGTACAGGTAGTCTTAAATTTAAATTATCTCTAAGATCGTAGTTAGAAATTTGACCTGTGCTCGTAAACCGATCAATGTTAGAATACACGTAGAACACACACTCCAAAATGTAAATTGATGTTACTGTTAGAATTTTTAGATCTTTGAATAATTGACTGCAAGAATATCTGGCGGATTTGAATGTCATTGTTCTGATAATCCTTTTTTGCAGCACTAGTATCTCACCCACGCGACATGAGTTTACCCACAACACGATGGAATAACACAGGACTGAATTAACATTTGCAAAATAAAATGATCGCAATACATCAATTGAAACAAAGCTTCTCATTTTCCAAACTAAGAACGAAAGTCTGCAGAGCTTCACAGAAACGGTCTCGATTTGTTTGTACCAATTTAGCTGCGAGTCAATGTCAACACCCAAGAATTTCACATATGATCTCTGTACTAGCCGGTGATCCTCGTTAACAATTCTCATACTGTAGTTCACCTCCCTTGCTGAGAAATGTATATGATTTGTTTTTTCAAAATTCAAGACTAGATCGTTATTAGTACAATAATTCCGCATGTGTTCCAAACATTCATATCCTTTTGAACTTAAACCACTGATAGAGTCAGCAGATATTATAGCTGAGGTATCATCAGCAAAAAGGGTAATGTGCTTTGCAGATTTTATGTGTGTAGATATATCTGCAATGAGCAATATGAAGATTAGTGGTCCTAATGTACTGCCCTGGGGAACGCCGACATCCAACTCAAGAACTGATGATTCAAAAGCTTTGCCGTCACGGTTGAGACTCACTTTTTGTTTTCTTTCTGATAAAAATGATGTTATACAACGTAAGGGAGTGCCTCTAACACCGAAACTATAGAGTTTACGTAAAATCTTTTCATGATTCACCGTCTCAAAAGCTCGTGAATAATCGAAAAATAAACCTGAACATTTTTGTCTCTCTTCCAAGTATTTCAACACTTTGCCGATGAACTGCACTATCGCGTTCTGGGTGGATAGACCCTTTCTAAATCCGAATTGGTTATTACCAATTATATTATATTTATTCACATAATCCACAAGCCGACAGTAAAATGCATATTCAAAAACCTTAGAGAAAACAGACAATACAGAGATGCCTCTATAATTTTTTATATGTTTCGAGTCCCCCTTCTTGAATATAGGCACAACTCTGGCTAGCTAATATCTTAACAATATGATACTTTATATAATGAGGGATTTTTTCTCTTGGTCATTTTCGGTAAAAAATTATTCCTTATTTTTGTTTAAAATAAAAGTGTAAAACGATTTTATTTTGTCAATTCGACACGTGCTTTTCAAAGCAGGCGCCAGGACCTTCATATTAATTGCTGGTTTAACTTCCGGCCGAGACCACTAGGTATATATCTCCGACTCTACTTGACATAATGCAAAACCACCGACTAAAGACTCGTCGCTTTGAATTTGCCGTGACCATCTTCTCAAAAAGCAAAAATTTATATCCGCCAAAAAGGATTTTACTGCTAAATTATCCAATGGGGCAACGCCATCAATATAGTGTTTAGGTGACATTAGACGAATAATAATCACAACTAATCATAAAAATAGTACGTGACTGTTGATCAGAGAAATATTTTAATGTCACTTTTAAAAAGATATTATCTATTCCTAATAGGACGTAAGGAATACTTTTATATTAAGCGGAAACAACGTAGGTAGGTAAGTGGTAGATTTTTAATAGTATATAATTGCTTTGAATATTAAAATCGGATTTATTATCTACTGTCGCATTTGCAACTAAGGATGTACCAATTTTGTGAATCACCTAAAGGGGAGTACCTATGAATAATATCGTTCAAACGTCCGAGAAAAATCAGAACCACTTTTTTTTAACAAACCTCAGGGTTATTAATATTGTTATGAGCTTCAAATTTTTAATTAGCAACTTGTACAAGTCCTCCAATGTTTCTTCAGAGATGCATTGAATTATTATTACGACCATTTGCCACGTCAATGCAAAAATGCATCAACATGGGCACTCTACCGGAGGAATGGCTGTCTGCTGTCGTGATACCTATATTTAAAAAGGGTGACAAGTTCGCTGCTGTAAATGCATGGAGAAAGTCATTACCAGAAATATGACTTCATTTCTAGTTGAATCAAATATTATTCCCAATGAACAACATGGGTTTATGCCCAAGAAGTCGGTGGAGTCGAATCTTCTGGAGTGCCTCAATGTGTGGACCAGACATAATGATGTTGGTCAGCCTACGGATGTGATGTATCTGGATTTTGAGAAAGCATTCGACAGAGTGCCATTTGCTCGTTTGTTGCTGAAATTGGAGCATTACAGCGTGCGGGGGGCACTCCTGAGGTGGATTGAGATGTTTCTTACAAAAAGAATTTTCCAAGTTAGAGCGAATGGTGCATTATCCGCTAAATTGCCGGTCTTGAGTGGTGTCCCGCAGGGGTCTGTACTGGGGCCATTGCTTTTTCTGGCATATATATCAGACTTAACAAGAACCATCACGTCAAACATGAGCTTCTTTGATGATGACACCAAATTGTTTTGTAACCCACTGCGAGACGATAATAAATTCCAGATCGACATTGATGGGGTAGTGTCCTGGTCGGCGGTTTGGTTGATGAACTTGAATTTGGAGAAGTGTCAGGTACTACACATCGGAGCTAATAATCCTAGGACTCCATATTTCATCAATGGAAATGCCGTTAAATCTGTAAATCAGCAGAAGGATCTTGGTGTCATAGTAACAGCGGATTTGAAGTGGGAGGGCCATATTTCCGCCACAGTGAAGAAAGCTAATAGACTGTGGTATCTGATACAGAGAGCTTTCAAATCAAGATAAAACTCTCTAATATTGCATTTGTATAAATCGTATGTCAGACCACTATTGGAATATGCCAACAGCGTTTGGTCCCCCTACTTCATTAAGGACATAGAGGCATTGGTTCAGAGGAGATTCACTAAGCTACCTCATGCACTTAGCCATATACCATATGATGAGCGATTGAGGCTTTTAAATTTGACATGTCTATATGATCGACGACAACGAGGCGATCTAATTCAAACATACAAGATACTTAGTGGCTACTACTCAGTGAATCTCGATGTATTTCATCCTGCTAGAAATCCTAATCTGCATGGCAATAGTAAGAAACTTGACAAGGAGAGATGTGCTAGACTTCCTCGGAAGAATTTTATAACAAACAGAGTTGTATATGCATGGAATTCATTACCTGAAGAGGTGATAATGGCGCAAACGGTTGACAGCTTTAAGAACAGGCTGGACAATTTCATGGAGGACCATGGCGATCAGTTGGTCCACTACTCGCTATAGAAGATTAGTGAGGATGACATAAATATTTCAAAAACCTCAAAATAGGAACTGAGCAACAGTTTCATCGGTTTTACAGTTTACTGTTTTACGACTAATAATAATAATAAAGTAAATTTTACTAAGGATTTAGATGAAAATTCTGTTTCTAATTATATCAAATTTTATATATGTAACAATTTTCATGTTATCCTTTTCCAACCCCTCATCATTCCGTTGCCTAGGTATTATACAACTTTCGGTGTACATATCATACAAATTTTCTTTAATAAACGTTTCCAGTTTGGCATAACATATACCTACATACAATATTTACACTGTCCTGGGCACACAGTCATAACTCTCTGGATTATCTCTTTCACGACATTTCAGCAATCATTTATTATGACGCCTAGAAATGTTAAATATTTACTGTGTCACACTCGCATCGTAGTAGATGCAAAGGATTATTAAGGATATTCTACGTATGCTTTTTTTATTATTCCTTTTATATATCTTCCTTTTTCACCCTTGCAAATATTAAACTAGAAGTAATTAATGTGGATATTCCACTGGGAATGCACCTTAATAAAATCATTTGGTATTAGTTTCTTGGAGATATTCTTCAGAATTAACCTCGTCTTTCAATGCATCAAATTTGTTGCGATTTTAGCAATAGCATGTAATGGAAAATTGACACATTATAAATCTCCATAACTTCCATTGCTTAAAATATTTTAAAACAGTCTTTGGTGCGGGACATCGTCATTACACTATTTCATTCGCTACTAGCTAAATCTATTTCCTTGTGGGAATTACACTTGAATTTTATGAGGTGCTGAACACATCGTAAAAGTGCGACCAAAATTGTTCATCTGGCGAGTGATATATACAATTATATAATGCGACACATTTATACCTTTTACCATGCTACATAAGCATTCAGAAGTTTTACTTTACTTTTTAATATACAGGAAGATTTAAAAGAAAATGAACGTTTCATATTCTCTAATATAGTCTCAGGAAGAGGGCTATTCGAAAAAAAATTACTGTGATTTTGTTTACGGTCCCATGTTAGACGTTTTTGATAGAAGACGTATTCAGGGAGTACAAAATTGCTGTGCTAGGTTTGTTGCGGGTCTTAGGAAGTTTGATCGTATTTCTCAAGCGATTCGTGATATGAATTGGCTTAGTATGGAAGACCGTCGTCTCCATCACCTGGCTACGTTTATTTTTAAATTACTTCATAATTCTAATGCTCCTTTTGATATTAAAAGTAAGCTTGTGTCCAGGAGAGATGTACATGACATTAATGTTCGCCATTTTGATAGACTTACAATGCCACATCATAGAACTTCATTGTTTCAGAGAAGTTTTACTTATAATGCCATCAGATTATATATATATATATATATATATATACAGGGTGAGTCACGAGGAACTGTACATACTTCTACCATAAGTAGAGGCACATTAGGGGATCATCAAATGACCATTAAAAACTGTCTCCTTGTTTTCATTATTAATATACAGGGTGAATTATGGATATTCACCAAAACAATGTTTCGTCATATCTTTTCAATGATTAAGTCGATTTATCTCATTTTTTTATAGAAGTGTGTATTGGTGCCTGGCAACTAACTGACATTTTCAGAATTGAGAAAATCCAGGTCCGTCTTCGAGAAAATTTGTGGGACTGCTTCATATTCAACACTTCACCCTGTATATGATTTTTCAAAAATCTGATATAATTTTTTCAGAGGGCATAAATAGACAGTTAGACCCGAGTATTTGAATTTTTTGTTACACTCACCTCCCATTTCCAATTAAAGATTCATTTTAGAGCCAAATTGAAAATTGGCAGTAATAAAGTATCTTACTGTACAATAATGCTTAGTTATTAAAAAGAAATCTTCAAAATAGACAGAAACGACACACACTATGCTCCAGTATGGTAAATACCATAATTTGAATTGAATTACAGGGCCGGATTTAAAAATCTGGCATATATGGTTCATCCCAATAATTCACCCTGTATGTAACTTTTTCCACCCGTAATAGACAGAAAACAGATAAAATATGTTTGTAATAACCTAGTTTTCTTATTTGTTTGAGGAAAACTCATGTGTCTAATTATTTTAATCGGAATGAAATGAACAAGCCAGAGATATGTTTATTCATAAATTAAGAAATAAAATAAAAAACAATAACCAAACAATAAAACAGTTTTAACAATGTGGAACAAAGTAAAAAACAATTTATCAAACATTACGATTATAGAATACAACAGCTCTTAACGCAGAATTATTCACTGTTAATATTATCAGAAATGACCTATTGACAATCAGAAAATCCATTACACATTTAAACATTCGTCAAGAAAAGTGTATTAAGGCAGATGGATTTCATTTTGAACATCTTTTATTATCGTAATGTTTATTAAATTGTTTTTTACTTTGTTCCACATTGTTAAAATTGTTTTATTGTTTGGTTATTGTTTTTTATTTTATTTCTTAATTTATGAATAAACATTTCCCTGGCTTGTTTATTTCATTCCGATTAAAATAATTAGACACATGAGTTTTCCTCAAACAAATAAGAAAACTAGGTTATTACAAACATATTTTATCTGTTTTCTGTCTATTACGGGTGGAAAAAGTTACATACAGGGTGAATTATAGGGATGAACCATATATGCCAGATTTTTAAATCCGGCCCTGTAATTCAATTCAAATTATGGTATTTACCATACTGGAGCACAGTGTGTGTCGTTTCTGTCTATTTTGAAGATTTATTCTTAATAACTAAACATTATTATACAGTAAGATACTTCATTATTGCCAGTTTTCAATTTGGCTCTAAAATGAATCTTTAATTGGAAATGTGAGGTGAGTGTAACAAAAAATTCAAATACCCAGGTCTAACTGTCTATTTATGCCCTCTGAAAAAATTATATCAGATTTTTGAAAAATCATATACAGGGTGAAGTGTTGAATATGATGCAGTCCCACAAATTTTCTCGAAGACGGACCTGGATTTTCTCAATTCTGAATATGTCAGTTAGTTGCTAGGCACCAATACACACTTTTATAAAAAAATGAGATATATCGACGTAATCATTGAAAAGATATGACGAAACATTGTTTTGGTGAATATCCATAATTCACCCTGTATATTAATAATGAAAACAAGGAGGCAGTTTTTAATGGTCATTTGATGATCCCCTAATGTACCTCTACTTATGGTAGAAGTATGTACAGTTCCTCGTGACTCACCCTGTATATACGATTCCCAGTGAGTTCAGGGGGTTGAGTCCTAATACATTTAAGACTCGTTATAAGCTACACCTACTAAATAAACCGTGAAACGTTAGATACGTCCATTGTATTTCGAATTTGATTGTTTTAATTTGTTTTTTCCCTTTCTCTTTTGCTTTTGCCTAATATGTTATATTCATTAAATTCATATGTTTTAGTTTTCTTCTTTTTTGCATTTTTATGTTTCTTTCTGTTAAGTTGTTTTGGCTGCTTCTAAGGTTAAGTAGAGTAGCTTTAAGCTAGATTTCGCCTTTTTAGTGGTCGTGTGTGTTTTTTGCTTGGGTGCTTCCCAACATGAATGTATTTAGTTTCCAAATAAAGACAATTTATTATTATTATTATTATTAAGTTTATAATGTCAAATGTTACAAGACAAAATGTACAATGAAAAAAATCCAGAAAAAATAAATTAAAATCGTCGAAGACAACACTTCCTCTATGTGCTGCATTTAAAAGGCGTATCCACGGGCATTAACTAAAACTCCTTTTTATACGAATATTCAATTATTCCCGAAGAAGTAGGTATGTCTATACCACCTATCTACAATAATACTTCAACACATTGTAGTGTAGATCTCTCTCACTTCCAGGATTTAAATAATACCATTCCCTGTAATATGTTATTTCCCCACTTTGAAAAATATTATAATATCCTCTGCTCTATATAGAGGGGGATTTGTTTGAAGCTTTTGTGTGACACTTTTGAGGGTGCCATAAAGAAGATCTCATCTCTCTCTCTCGCTCTTTCTCTGGCAATAACAAAATACATTTCCATATATGCCACAATAGGTCTGGAATGAGGCGGCTTCTTGTTTTGCTTTTTGAGTTTTTAGAGGATTTGAACGGGGACAAAATATTTCCCAAAAAGTAACTGAAAGTACGACACACCATATTAAATTTTCTTATCACATTCACTCAAATCATGTTAGTTATTTAGAGAAACAGACTTTTACTATACATTAAACTGACTGGTGCATATAAATAAATCACTGACAAAATGAATACAAGCCATTAAAAATGTATCCCGACAAGCCATTATAAATTTTTGTAAAATAATATAACGGCAAAGCTCCATGTTTGTCAGGTAATTTATACACCAGCTTTTTGTTATACATGACTTTTTTTATTTTCATTTTTTGGTAAATGTTTGAATGGATAACAGTTTTTTCAAATCTCTGCAGAGCCTATAAATCTTCGTCATGATAGAGATAAATAATTATGATATGGCTATTAGGTAAATTTTTATTTTTACTCAGCAGAAATTCTCGTCGATTTTCGTGTTTTGCGAAGTGGACATTTTGTTCAAAATGAACAATTGAAATAGCAACAAATATTGGGGTGTTTTTCAGAAACTAGAGGAAAAGAAACAACCGTCGTGTCGGATCATTCTTCTTCAACAAGACAATGTGAGCGCTCACACATTTCGTCAAAGATTAAACTCGAATTGAAATAGATAGACATATTCGGGACGGGGCTTTGGAGATCGTGCCATTACACCCAAACCAATATGCGTTTAGATGCGGCATGTCGACTGAGACAGTGCTGCATCAATTAGTTAGTAAGGCGGAATACGCCCTGGAGAGCAGGGAGGTTCTACTTGCAACCTTCCTGGACATACAGGGACCCTTCGATAACGTTTTAACGAATTCAATCCTAGGAGCACTGAGGCAACGAGGCATCAATGCGACTTGCTGCAGGTGGATAAACTGCATGCTTAAAGGAAGAATGGTATGTACCTCAGTAATGAGGGATACAATAATAGCTAAAACTGTACGAGGGTGCCCGCAGGGGGGAGTACTATCTCCTCTGATGTGGAACCTTGTTATAGACGAGTTGCTACTAAGAGTTCTGGACAATGAAGGATTTGGGGTTCTGGGCTTTGCAGACGACCTAGTCATACATGTCCAGGGAAAGTTCAATAGCATAGTAAGGGAACGTATGCAACGGGCCCTTGATACAGCAACAAGCTGGACTTTGGAACAGGGACTAAGAATGAGCCCGTCAAAGTCAGCAAGCAAAACAGAGGGACTAGGACCACTGTACCTTCAAGGTGAAATTGTAAAAATGTCCGGGGAGGTAAAGTATTTAGGGGTCACTCTAGACTCAAAGCTTACCTGGACCGTACACCTTAAAAGAACCAGAGCACGAGCGGAGAGAACACTTATATTACTCAGACGCTCGCATGGGAAAACATGGGGACTAAATCCAAAGATGATGCACTGGTTGTACACTGCGGTAGTTAGACCTATGATAACATACTCGTCGCTGATTTGGTGGACGAAAACGCAACAGCATACCGCCATTGCTGAGTTGGGCAGGGTACAGAGGCTTGCCTGCTTAGCAATGACGGGCGTTTTTAGAACTACTCCGACAGCCGCAATGGAAGTATTGCTGAACCTCCCACCCTTGCACATCATGGTAAGGATGGAGGCGGCGGCGGCATTCATTAGACTGCGAGGGTTGGTAGGAACTGTACCCACTTATCGGGGACATACCAAAATTGGCGTATGTATTGGGGATGGCATCATAGACATGCCCATGGACCACATCATACCAAAATTTGAATTTGACATAAACTTTGAAGGAACACGAATCTAAGATTCTCACTGGGGAAAGTGTTTGCAATTCTGCAATGTGCAAAACTAAACAGATTGGAGGCTTATACAAACAAGCGAATCAATATATGTTCAGATAGCCAGGCGGCCTTAAGGGCTCTGAGAAGCCCCAAGGTTACAACCAAACTGGTATGGGAATGCCAAACAGAACTTAGGGCCTTGGCGGACCACAACAGGGTTAATCTAGTGTGGGTCCCGGGGCACTCGGGAATAGAAGGCAACGAGAGAGCGGATTGGCTGGCTAGACAAGCCTCTGAAACCACATATACTGGCACGGAACCTGCGCTGGGCTTGGAAAAAATATTATGACAAATGGTTCAAACGCACAAAATATAAATAGTGGCCGTCGTAAAAATATTGAAAATAAAAATTACCCTAAGAACTCAACCACAATAAATTAATTAACTCCAGTGACACTCTGTATATCTGTGCCATGTATCACACTTATAACAATCACATCCAACTGCCTATTTCTCTCTCTCACTCTGTTACCAGCCACTTCAAGCTTGAATGAATCAAGTCGGTTTGTGCCACTCTTTCGAAAACAGTCGCATGTCGCCGTTTATATACGGCGGAAAACAATTGCAAACTCCCGAACATAACTAACCGAACGTAAATTGTTAAGGGGCCTGGTAAATTACCGAATTAATGGCTAGCGGTGATCGTTGTGGACAAGCCAGCACATAGAACAACCAATTGAAGAGAGAGTAACAACTGTGTAGGAACGAAAATTAATTCCTATTCAAAATTCACCGAAGCGAAAGCCTGAGGAAATGCTAAAAAGTGGGTGCATATATAAAAAAGATGTTATTAAGTAGTTATTAGAGGCTCATTGTATGAGATAATTACAGGGGGTTAATGGACGATAAAGGGGTTGAATAAAGGGTGGAGTGTAAAAACCCAATTTTTTTATTTAAAGTAAAGTAGTTTATAATAATTATACAAGAAGTCACTGCGTGATTTCCCAGTCGTTTTGTGGTAGTTTTGTTCTATGACAAAAGTCATTGAGGGTTATAAAAAAATTTCAAAAATCTATATATCTCCTAAAAATATTGAAACATTTTTGAGTTACCCCGTAGATCACCTCTACGAGCTTATAGTTACACGCTAAAGAAATCATGAATTCAAATCTAAATCAAAAGATTATTCAAAATATTACTTTTTTGACCTTAAAAAAAATAAACAAATACATTTTTGACTCACCCCGTATATAAATTTAAAGTGTGCTAAAAATTTCTAAACATTTATTCGATTGCAATCTGGAAAATTTGTTAAATGTCGGCTAATTAATGTTTCTTTTTGCATCCTGTACATGCTGCTTATTAATGTTGTTATAATCTGATAAATACTTAATTTAAATAATAAATCCACTTGTCAACTTCAATAACTTTATAAAATGTTATACTAAATACCTACTATAAATATATTAGATAGGTATTTTAAATCTGCTAGCTTAAAATTACTACCTATAATATGATTATCATAGGTGACGTTATTTTTTAGAACTACCATATCTCTCTATTTGAAATTCGTTGGTGTTAAATTAACGTTAACGTTAATAGCGGGGGCCGTTATTTTTTAGAACTACCATATCTTTCTATTATGGTTCGTTGGTTTGTCATAATTTGGTAGTATTTTTTTCTAACGTTGGTGTCACTTATTTTAGTTTAGTTGACACTTCTAGTTCACGTCATAATTTGGGTTCGGTAAGATGTTTTTTCTAACGACAGACAAATTGCTTGTGTCAAATAGTTTATTATTATTTTCTTTGTTTACATTAATAGCCTAAGAGTTTTCGGCGTTATTTTCATGTTTAAGGTCAATTTCTATCAACCTGTTGTATATTGTAGTGTTATAAAATGGTTATTCCATATAGTTGTAGTCAATTTAGAAGTTGTCATTGTGTATTTGAAGTAATATTACTGAAAAAGTGATAATAACCTAAAGTGTCATGAGAGCCCTCAGATGGATGGATGGGATCATATATTTTTCAATAACCTAAGTCTGATGGATGGGAAATAGTTGATATCTCCCTATGCGTCGCACACAAAATGAACTTTTGCAGATGTAATTAAATTAATTAATAAAATAGTGTGGCCGCATTAAATCCCCTTGAAAAGTACCCGTTGCAATGCAGCAAAAAACAAATTTTCTATATAGACAGACCTGCGGCTGCACCTTCGGTGCAGCTTTAAGTTAAGGCACATAGATAGCGGTCATTTTTTTGCAGATTTTCGACGATAAAGACAGCACGATCAGAAATTATAAGGATTAAGATTAATTCTATATTTCTCTAATTTCCCTCATTGAATGCCAATCACACAAGTTTCCCTTGCTAATTTGAGACTGTGTGAAAGCACATAACTCCACAAAACTTTCAGAGTCTTTATGATCTGTTTTAAGTTGATTTTTAAGTTTTTAAAGAAACACAAATTGGAGCATATCACTTAGGTACAACTTTTCTAACAATATTAAGGTAGTTGATCATCCCAAATAATATTCTCTGTGCTGAATGTCGCGCGAGACGGTAATAGATTCTCCCATAAGGAAATTCCTTGAAATTCTATTAGAAACACATTGTTCTATTGCTGAATTCTCACAACAAAAGGCAACAAACTTAGTTTTGATCGCGTTAAGACGTGTAAACGAATTACGGTGTATGGTAGATATAGAGGGATGGTGTAATAGAGAATGAGGAACTTCTGTTGTTGCGAAATATATTGTAATTGTTTAATTTGCGATATGGAAATGAGGGATATTACAGATATGAAGGTGTTCTATTGGAAAATACTCCAGTTGTGTAATTTATTCATTCAAAACTTTTGTATAAAGTTGTTCTTTACGAATATTAGTGCCTGGTGAAAGTTTCCCATCTTAGTCAAGGTAATTTTTTCATTGTATTGTCACACCCGGTATATGGTAATAAAAATATTGCATTCAGTCGAACTAACTATTTTTCGCTATAAAAGTTCTTCACTCTAACATTAGTATTGTATCTACTAGATAGACAAAATTTGCTGGATGACATTTTTCTACAAAAGCGGTACGACCGACGCCATGAATAGAAAATTTGATTGGTCGATATTCAATAGAGTGAAAAAAGCAAAAGCTTCAGCTCATTTATATGCAGATAATACTCAATTGTATGCGTGTTTCGATCCTCAACAACTGCAGCCGGATGTTAACCTGTTTAATGGTGATATTAATAATCTGGTTAAAGCTTCGAATGGGCACTGTTTAGAGATTAACAAGGACAAGACCAAGATTGTGGTCTTTGGTCCGAATCAAATAAGAAGGCGTTACAGAGACCTAGTTTCAATAAGGGTTGATAATATGCGGATGGAGAATGTGCCTATGGCTCGGAACTTGGGCATGATAATGGACACGGACCTGAGATTCAGGGAGCATGTGAGTGCCTGTATTAAAAAAGCGTTTTACAATTTAAAACTCTTGTACAGTAATTGAAAAACTCTCACAACGGCTTTAAGAAAACAATTATGTGACTCCTTGGTCTTGTCGCACTTTAACTTTTGTGACGCTATGGTCCTTGTCTTGTTGGATTTGATCAGCGTCGAATTCAGCTGATGCCAAATTCTTGTATTCGATTAATCGCGGGATTGAGAGGCAGGGAACGTGGGGTCAGCGCTAAGTTGAGGGAGCTTCAATGGCTAAATATGAATGAAAGACGGTTGTTGCATGCATTGGTTTTATATAACAAAGTAATAAATAAGAAGATACCGGATTACCTTTACAATAAAATGCAATTCAGGGGTGACAATATTGTTATAAACTTGCGACATAGAATGGCGATAACTCCACCTGCTCAACGCACTGCTGTTTGAACGCTCGTTTTCCTATAATGTCGCAAAACTCTACAATAAGTTACCAAATAATTATAAAATTCTGAAGGGACTTGAATTTAAGGTAAATATGTTCGAGAACTTATCAACTTCGCCTGTTGTAAATTTTGTAATTTGCAATAAAGACATTATTATTATTAAAAATTTCTACACAACTTCTCTCCAACTGCGGCGAAGTAAACTCGTGAGTTCTAGAATCGAGGAAAAGCACGAGTCTCTCTTACGGTTTATTAAATCCGTTTTTAAGTATCAGAACTAATTATTTTAAATATTTCCTTTTTGAAAGTGAAAGAAAGATCAGCTGTGTCGTCAAAGATGATTTTGATCTAAGTACAAATTTGTATATATTGTATTTAATAATTTTTTGTGACTTGTCCTTTTCTATTAAATTGACTTTCATATATTTTTTAAATAATTAATTGAATAAATAATAGTAAAATATATTTGACTTTCCTTTTCTATTTTAAAATAGTTTTTTAAATCTAATAAAATACCAATTAACTGGGAGACACGGTTCAAATACAGACCGTCACTCGTTTACGAGGGAGAATCATTAATATCCTCTTTCTGTGAGCGTGATGTACGTGAGCGATTCTCGAGTAAGCCAAGCGAGTAAATTATTAAAACAAAGAGAATAGAATTGATAAAATGAAACCCTTTTCTATATTCTATATTAATTTCAACATAGTGGATGCCGCTTACCTTAATATTCGAATCCAGAAAGGAATCATCAACTTTTAAGGCTGTTTGATCAGACTCCAAATATAGGTATAAGGCATTCATGATTGTGCACTTATTTCTTAATCGATTTGAAAAATTCTTTTTGGATCAGCTAAGAATTTATTTTTTATTCCTATATAAACCTCTGTTAAAGTGTTCTCTCTATGATCCAAAAAAAATTTTTCAAATCGATTAAGAAATAAGTGTACAATCATGAATGCCTTATACCTATATTTGGAGTCTGATCAAACAGCCTTAACGATAATAAAAGGCAGTGGAACGTGCATTGAGCCCAACTTCGCCTCATCAATGCGATATTTCTATAATTCAGTAATATCTTTAAAATCTGAAGCCTCTACTTTCCGACTGTTTGCTATCGGGATTTTTAATAATATCTACTGAACTAAAACAGTGTAATTTTACACTGCTAGAATTCGTTTCTTTCTATTTCCCAGTTGACCATCCCTCCTATTCCACATTTATGGGTTCGTAAATATGCAAATGTCTGCATTAAATCTCATATTTAATTCTGATAAGGGACCGGTCGGTCATAAAGTGGTCCGATGCAAAAACCGTCTGTATATATCAGCATCGGTACAACCCCTTCTTGCTTTACACTATACACATAAATACAGAAAGAGAACATATTCCAAACTCATTACGAATTCAACGATTGCTTCACACATAAAATCAACCACCTTACGTTTGATCTACAGGGTTGGATTAGGAGTTAATTTACTAGATGAGATGATTATGGATTTTAGACGACCTGGATAGTATAATAATAATAATAATTGTAGAGTTATTATTAGTAACTTTGCAATGCTGGGTTGAAATTTGTAAGCTCAACTTTAAAGTCAATCTTGACAAAATATATGAGTTAGAAAATAATGGTAAAGCCTCCCTTATGTCTTTTAGTATTTGAAGATTCAGGTAAGCGTGCTCTACTGAGTTAAATCTTTATATAGAGTTTAAAGAAGGGTTTGTGTGTTACCCAACGTAGGGATTAGTGCTTCAACGTCCCGAAGTTTACTTCACCGAAGATTAGAGAGAGGACTCCGTTTTTTCCTGTTGCGTAAAAATTTTTAACCTTTGATTTTCTCCACTCTTTCGGATATCGACCAATGCAATTGTCTATTCTTAGCGTCGGTCGTACCGTTTTAGGTATAATACCAATGTTAGAGTAATGAACTTGTATAAACTTTGATGAACTTTTATAAATTATTGAATCAGCGTAAAATAGCTAGTTCGACCGGATGCAATATTTTTATTACAATATACCGGGTGTGACAGTATTACTAATATCTATCTTCTCGTAGGGATTTGAGGTGCCACTCGTGTGTGTGAATTTGAAGAATACCAAAATATACAGAATGGCGCTCAGAATTGAAAAAACATACGAAAATTGCCTTTTTTGTCCCAGAACCGGCGTAGGCGAACTATTGCGATGGACAAGTTGTTTTAATGTTAAATAATTTTTTTGGTGCCCATCCAATCTTTGAGAAAATTGTTTTCTGTTTTGTTTTTTTAACTTTGCCACCCATTAGAAAAGTCGATATATCAAATAAAAAAATTAATTGGGTTACCTAAATGTAAACATATACCAGGGGCATGTTTTGTATTTTTACAAACAACCACTAGATGGTGTTCTTAACATGTATCATCACTATATTCATACATTTTTACATCTTCTGTTAATGCGAAATGCCCGATATCTTAGATATCGCCTTAGTAGTTTTAATTCAAGAAGTAAAGAAAATGGGTATTACTCGAGAAAGTTTTCCGATCTCAAAATAATGCCTAACTCCGCCAAGATCGATTTGGTCAACCTTTGGTACTGGAGAATCATCAGAGAAGACAGTGAACAACTGGTTTGAAGACTGGTCGTGCATCAGTAGGTGATAAATCACGTGAATATGGACCAAAATCTGTTGTACGAGTAATTTCAAAAAAAAACATCGATGCGTGCGCGAAATAATAGAACAAGATTGACATGTGAGAGAGAGGAGAGAGGACTGATACTTAACTTAATTGATATTCATATAAAGTGATTTGTTTGCCAAATAATAGACGAAATCAGGAAGAACATAAAACGTCGCATCATGACAATGCCAGCTCGTCAAACAGTTGACTATTTGAAGGAAAAAAATGTTGACTTATTGCCTCATTATCCATCACCACTCAAACTCAAAGCAAAATTCTTTAAAATATACAAAATCACTAGAGACAATAAAGTTCTAATTCAATTTAAAAATTCGAGACGTTCGTGTAAGGAAGAGCAGAGGTTGCGTTTAGTGAGTATATATCTCTAGAGTGCAGAGTTCTCTCAATGACGATCCTCAAAATTTTTGGTCTTTTTTCCAGAACAAAACTGGAACCTCGCGTATCCCAGCCACTATGTGGAAGGACGATCAATCTTATTCTGATCCTCAAGCCATTGTCGACTCGTTTGCTACCTTCTTTCATAGTGATTTTCTTAAATCATCTAGTTATCTTGCGCCGAATGTTCCTGGAAGCTCTAATACTGTCAATATCGGGCAGATTGAGCTGTCAGACATATTTGCAGCTTCTAAACGCCTTAAAAATAAATTTACCTCTGGATATGATAATATTCCCTCTTTATTTGTCCGAGATTGCATTTCTGTCTGAGCTCTTCCATTACAGTCAATTTTCAATCTAATTTTGAAGTTGGGAATGTATCCGGATCTATGGAAGGTATCTAAAGTTGTTCCAGTCTTTAAATCCGGCGAAAAGTCTCATATTAATAATTATCGACCAATTTCTCTATTGTGCAATTTTTCTAAATTATTTGAATCAATTTTATATGACCGGATCTATTCAGCTGTGAGACGTCAGATTTCACCTAACCAGCATAATTTTATGTGTGGCCGGTCCACTGTCACCAATCTGTCAGTTATTACCCACTGTATCTCTGAAACTCTTGATCACGGCGGTCAATTGGATGTAATCTATACTGATTTCACCAAAGCCTTTGATAGGCTAGACCATGGCATATTGCTGAGTAAACTGCATACGTATGATGGATTTCCTTCCGGCTTGATATTTTTATGCAAGTCATACTTGCATGATCGGAAACAATATGTCTTTTACAACGGCTTTAAATCTTGTTTTTACTCGGCCACGTCAGGAGTACCCCAGGGTTCTAACTTAGGTCCATTGTTGTTCCTTCTTTTCATCAATGACCTGGACCCGTGTTTACTTCAGCGTACTCTATTTTTCGCAGATGACTTAAAAATCTTCGCCTCCATAGATTCAGTAGCAGATTGCATAAACCTGCAGCATGATCTGTGTGCTCTAGAAAAGTGGTGCGACAGTAACAAATTGTCTCTTAACATTCGTAAATGCACATGTCTGAGTTTTACACGTAAAACAACGTTTATTGACTATCCGTATGCAATCTCCACAAATAAACTTGACCGATGTCGGGTATTCAAGGATCTTGGTGTTACCTTCGATCAGAGGTTCCAGTTTTTGGAGCATATGGAAAGAATGGTTGGTGAGGCATCTCGCATGTATGGCTTTATAATGCGTAACTGCAAAGGCTTCAATAATACCTCTGCCCTTATCACCTTGTTCAATGCCTATGTGAGGTCAAAATTGGAGTATTCTTCCATCATCTGGTATCCTCAGTATAATATTCATAAACTAGAGGTCGAGCAAATTCAACGTAGATTTTTGAAATATTTAGTTTTTAGAACCGATGGTGCTTATCCAGTAAGAGGATTCGATCATGAATTGTTACTATCACGTTTTGACGTTCAGAGTCTGGAGTACCGAAGAATTCAGAGCTCATTTACCATCTTATATAAATTGCTTAGAGAAAAAATCGACTGCTCTTTTCTGCTATCTTGCTTGAATTTGTTAGTTCCTAGGTTAAATACCAGATCGAATGTAACATTTCACTTACACAGAGCTAGGACCAATGTACTGTTAAGATCGCCTGTTCATGTCAGGTGTTCTAATTTTAATAGAGTGTCTGATAGGTGTGACATTTTTACAACTACAGTCAATCACTTGAGAATGGTAGCTGCAGAGACATTTGTGGTTTAGGTGTGTGTATGTGTGCGGAATTAATTAGGATTTATTGATTAGTATTTTAGTTTATTTAAGCATTTAATTTTTTAGTTTGTAATATTGTCCTTTAAATGGGAAACTGTTGGGCAATAAACACTTTATTTATTTATTTATCACCAACGACTTCTTTTTGTTCTCAAACATGAACCAGAAAATACGTTAACAGCGATTTCTATCACCTCAAAACCAGTTTAAGCCTTTCAAAACCACAAACATGGTTTGTTAAATTTGCATTTAATATAGAGACATATCTAAGTACAACAATGGTTCACATTATGATATTGTAGATAGATTTTTAATGATTAATAAGTCAAATTAATTTAAATTTCCCAAAAATAAAATGATACGGTCCAATTCTATTAGCATTAAATCAATTTTACATTAGAGTTAGGTATCTATTTGCCTTCTCTTTATCCCAACCGACCCTGTTTACCTACAGTTTTGGGTCACGTAACGACCATTTCCGAAAATTTTGTATTCGATTGCCACGACGTTTACTATATGTATAAATACGGGTATTTCTCTCTATGCCATACGATATACGCCGTTCAATATAATATGTGTTTAGAGTTTTGTGACTATTGAATACATCCAAGCCAGCAAAGGCGACGAAAATTTGGATTAAACAGCTTTCCTGGACATTTGCATTTAAATCTGCATTAATTACAACATTACAATAGTAGGTCTAATGATTTTTGGCATTATACATGGTCATTAATTGTATTTAAACATTTATTTTCATTTGCGGCTCAAAAATATGTTGATCCGAGTTTTAGAAACTATTAATGATGACGAATGTCCTAAAAAATCAACATTAACCTCAACTTCCATGAAAATAATGGCAGATGATGAAGATAACTATGAAAGCCGTAACAGCACTTCTACTGTTACAACTGAGGTGGGCGTCAGTCAGCATAATAGAGAAGATGATTGTGAAACTGAAGCGTCTGAATTCACGAGCTGCCAGTTAGATAACTGATTATTGACTTCTGTTCTGTCCGAAGACTCCCAAGTTATATTCTATCAAGATATGTTCTTGTTCTGTTTATAAAGAGATTTGTACTCTATTTTGGAAGCATTTATACTTGTTTCTGTTATGTTTAGAGATCTGGGTTCATTTTTGTTTGTTTAATTTGTTTTGTGTTTTTTATGTCTGTAAATGTTAAATTTTTGATCACTGGTCTGAAGATTTTATATCTACTTGCAAGGTAAACCAATAAAATGGTCAATAAAGGACATAATATTAAATGACAGTCATCTAACACCAAAGAAAAAAATCGGTTGTGTCGCCCTAAAACTAAAAAATTTCCATATACTTACGTTAATTGTAATTTTTCTTTGCAGCAAACATCCAAAGTACTCAAAACGACATTCTGCTCTACTTGGGCGTTACATTTGGAATATTGGTTGTATGCATTTTGTCATTTTTCGTCATCAGATTGTACAAGAAGAAGGAACAACATCAGAGTCTCTACAATATGACAGCAAATGGTAAGGAAATTTAGAAAACTTATACTTAAAATTCAATGCTAAATGTAGTGACAAGTATAATAAATAATTCCGTCTGATAATCATTTATTTATTTATTTATTCATTTACGGACTTAACTCCATTATACAAAACACGCGCATCAGCAACCGGTGGTTCACCCTATCAAAGGCCTTGGAGAAATCGGTGTAGATCGAATGTACCTGGCATCCCTCTCCCAAGGCACGACACAAATCGTTTAAATACTCAAGCAGGTTCAGCTCTGCTGACCTTCGCGAAACAAATCCGAACTGTTGGTCGTTAACAAGAGGTTCCAAAATGAGCTTTAACTGTTTAGTTAATATCTTCTCAAATAACTTGGGTATAGCGTTGATGATAGAAATGGGTCTATAATTAGATACCTCACTCTTGTTACCAGATTTAAAGATTGGCGTCACAAAACTAACCTTCCAACGACTAGGAAAGTGACCAAACTGGATGGAGGCATTAAAAATTATATGTAGAGGACGGGACAGTGCAAAACTGCATCCCTTTAATAGTCTTGGTGCAACACCATCAGGACCAGACCCCTTATTGATATTCATCGTACTAAGCTCATCAAATATGTCTGCAATGTTTATGTGAAAATCGCCCAGTCGATCCCGCTGCCCCGGCAAGCAAGAAGCGCCACCCAAGGAATCAGCATCCCCAGGGGAATAGACGGACTCAAAGTAGGCAGCGAATAGATCCACCAACTCTTGGCCATCGTTGCTAATGCTGGAATTATAGGATACTTGCAATGGTTCCTCTTTGAATTAACAAACCTCCAAAATGCCGCAAAATTATCAGACAACTCACCCTCAATGGAACGGACATAATCATTATAACAAGATCGGGATAACCTTTGACATTCCGATCTAAGCCTACAGAAATCCTCATAGTCATCGCGCGAACCCGATAATTTATAACGCTTATGAGCCCTCTTTTTAGCTAAAATTGTTTGCTTAAATTCAGAAGAATACCACCTTGGAAATTTCCTTGAACTACACTTTTTCTTAGGTACAAATAAATCAAGCGACTCATATAACACACCATAAAAGATCTCCACCATCTTCTCCACTGTCTGACCAGCCAAAATATCCTCCCACTGAATAAACCCGAGATAATCATTAAGAAAGGCAAGATCAATCGATTTATAATCGTAAAAATGCCTATCAGCCTGCGGGCTTGTACTTATATTTCTCAAACATAGGGAGACAGGGAAACACAGTGGCGAATGATAATCATCGGGGTCAATCAGAATGTCATCAGCCAGCGTAACAACCATAGAAGAGTCACAAGACAGAACCAAGTCCAAGATTCCTCCACCACCACCAGCGAACATGTTCAGCTGAAACAGACTATGAAAACAACACATCTCGGAAATGATGGACATTATTTCAATCTCCCGCGGGGATGCTATGTCGTCCGGCACTACAGAGGAACTATAGGTATCAACAATCCATCGGTCCCTAGGCAGATTAAAGTCCCCTAATAATAACATATCGGTTACAGTATTTTGATTTGAAAGTAGCTCGACATTTGAATTAAATATCTTGTACTTGCTCGCATCCGAGGCCGGCGGCAGGTAAGCCGCACCGATTAAAACATTACGCTTACCGCACTTGAGCTTAACGAAAATCTGCTCTATAACTTTGGAACAATTCAATACACAGCTTGAAATCGTCGTCCTAACCGCCACCAGAACCCCGCCACCACGCGAACAGTCGCTGCTAAGTGAGCTACGATCTGTCCTGTACACAACGTACTCATGCATGCCAAGCTCAGCGTCGGATATACTGTCGGTCAGTCAGGTCTCCGTAAAAACAATTATATCGTAAGATGTGACAGCCATACTTGTCAACAACCTACTCAACTTTGTACGCAGTCCACGTACGTTTTGATAGTAAACGGAAAGTTGTTTGTTAATTAATCATGCAGGTAAGTTTTTGGCGTTGATCCATAGAAAAACTCAAACAAAAATTGTTGCAGAAATAAAGTAGAGAAGGCTTCCGATGTTTGTTAATCAACACATATTTAAAAAAAAAAAATGTACCACCATAATAATTGAAATTTCAGAGAAAGTTTGGTGCGTCCCCATCAACAAAAAAATATTATTAAAAGTACTTTAGTATTCTCTTAAGTTAAATTCAGAATCAGTAAACTTTTTGAAAGAAAATCAGACTTATAAGTTCTTAAGGAATTTTTCTAGAAATAAAATCTATTTAAATATCTTTTTTAATCAAATTCCTGTTAACTTTGTATTTTTTTTATTCATAATTACGTGATAAAACATTAAGAGAACATTTTACCGAACATCTGGTTTTAATTTGGTAGATCATTAAAAATCCTTATGACATTTTAAGTATATATGACTCTAATTGACCGACGCGTTGGCTTTTATGTTCAACACATTTATCATAATTTTTGGATAATTAGATATGGTGGTTCCCATATGCATTTAGTAGGTAAAAAGTGTAGGCGAGCATTTGTCTCAACATACCGCGATTAGAATCGAAATATTTCAATCTACACTAATTATACCTAGTGAATATAAGTGAAGGTACTTACTTATAGATAAGTAAATCGATTTTCCCGAAAGTTGAACCATAGGTAAACAATCCAAACCACGGTCATGAACTGCGAGCTGCCAGATATGTAACATTCTATTCTTAGTCAATATATGGCAGCATTCATTCAGTAAGTCCTGCGTTTTTTTGCTCTAAAATTAAACATTTTATTACAATTTTTTTCAAAACAACTTGTCATCAAAATTATGTATTCATTTTCCAGAATACCATCCAGAGTTTTTTCCTGAACAGGATAAGAAGTCACTAACTCTTCAACCAGATTTAACACAGACAGTACCTTACGAATATCCCTACACAACACCAGCAACTTCAGTCACCCGATCTGTATCAGAACACCATTACGATGTTCCACATCTAACTTCTGCCTCCGATATACAGATGTCACCTGCAACGAGTTCAACACTAGAGTCATCTAGCGGCAAAAGAAGTCAGATGAGCGGAAGTACAAATAATTGTAAGTAATTAAAAAATACCATTTGTCATTAGGTAACTTTACCATTTATCGTGTTTCAGCTGACTCCACGTACGAAGTTGCAACTGAGTCCGTGACGCTTCTCCCAGCAGCGTACGCAGCGACACCGACAACAAGCGGAAACTACACGAGTGCTATTATTACAAATACAGGCGCATTCCTCAATCTACCCGACTCAGGTGTAAGTCTTCTAATTCCCGAAGGTGCGGTATCCCGTTCCCGCAAACAAGAACTCTTCCTATCCATTCTTAACGAGGACTGTTTTCGTCCGAAACTAGCAGAAAGTGTTACTCAACTCAGTCCAGTGGTTTCATGCGGTCCCAATATATCTCTGAACAAAGCAGTGGTGCTAAAGATGCCGCATTGCGCAGAATCTTACCGAAACTGGTCGATATCAGTCCTGCAAAGTGATTGCAGCGATTCCCAATGGCAAAACGCAGTGACGTTAGGACAGGAAACCATCAATACCAATGTATATTGCCAATTTGATAATGAGGCAGCATATTTAGTCACTGAATGTCTGTCGCGTTATGTTTTAGTTGGACGATCACTAAATTCAACTAAAGCGATTAAGCGATTAAAACTAGCGTTATTCGCTCCAAAATTAGTGTTATTACCAGCAACGAATAACCTTGACTACTGTATCCGAGTATACGTTTTGGAGGATACAGAAAGTTCCATGGAAACAGTATTTGGACAAGAAAAACGCTTAGGTGGTTATCTCCTGGATCAACCGCGAGCAATTACATTCCAAGACTGTGGTGCTAATCTCTGTTTATCACTTGAATCACTGAGTGACGGTTGGCGATATAAACCTGGTGCAAATTATCAGGAAATCCCGTTCACACACTTGTGGCAAGCGAACAGTAACAGTTTACATTGTTCCTTCACTTTAGAGAATTACGAAATGAACCGTACGTTGTGTTTTAAATTACGCGTGAATCAGAAAGGTTTCGATCACCAACAAATGTTTGAAATCGCGTGTTGTAACAACGAACTAGTGCCAAATTACGCGAGTGAAACAACGCGTTCCAGCGATTCGCAAAAATCAAACAAATGTGCCAAAAGTATGATTGTAACGGATCGGGGAGTATCGACTTGTGACGATTTCAATATCCGATTATCGAAAACGATAAGAAAACAGTTGTGTCATTGTTTGGATCCGCCAACAGCGCGTTGTAACGATTGGCGAATGTTGGCCCATTCGCTCGGAGTCGATCGGTATATAAACTATTTCGCAACAAAACCATCACCGACTGATTGTATTTTAGATTTATGGGAGGCGAGGCATAGAGATAGTAATGCTTTGACAGAGTTGAAACAGATCCTGAGTGAGATGGAACGGTTTGATGCTGTAGGGGTTTTGGAAAGTTGTTTGGGACCGAATTGGTTGTAGTTCGGTTAATTTACTTGGTTTAGTTAATTATAATAGGGTTTATTGACATTTATTTGAATAAATAGAAGTGTTTTCTCGATGTGGTGTTTCGATCGATATCCGTAGGTATTTGTATACCAACCATTGCCATTAACGAATTGGTTCGACTACACTATTGTGCGTTTAAAGACAATGACTACACCAAATACGCTATACCTACCAAGTATACTGATTGAAATTATATCATTATTTGAATCATTTACATACATTTATGATAGAGAATAAATATCTACTATCCTTAATAACATCAATTTAACATGATGTCAACTAAAAACAACAAGGAATATAAAAGATTGAAAATGGATTTTCATTTCTATTTATTTAAATCATAAACTCCAAACATATTATTATTTGTTTTCCACTATACAAAAATTGTTATAATTATTAAGTTTGTACATTCATTAAGTAAATATAGCTAGCTATATATTTTTATTATAATAAACTTTGATCTTCTTTATTATTAAAATATTTTGTTTAAATTATATTTAATGTGCAATTATTCTTGTTATTCTTGTATAATCACAATACCGAAAATTTTTAAATATTTATCTTCTAAAAAGGATTTTGTTTGTTAAATACTTTGTACATAACTATGATTGTTTATTATTTTTTATTATTATTGATTGAGATAAATAATTATTATATTATCTTTCGTTTCTAGTATACTTAAACATTATTCTGTGCTTTTATTCAATCATCTATAGCATATTGTGCAACGAACATGAAATGACATATATTTCCTACGAGTAAGTATGATAGTTTGCAAATCATACGAGTAGGAAATGGTCATTTCATGTGAGTTTCACACTATACTTTTTCTACAACTGTTTTAATGCTTTTGAATAAATTAAACATCATAATTATTAGGAAAATATTTGTTTTTCGAAACTTACCTGTTGGTGTAAACATAAATACGATGAGTGTTAAATTTTTACCAGGTGGTGTTAAACTATATTCACTATCACTGTTTTTCTTTATATAAATAGCTTTGAAACCTTCGAAATTATCGAAATAATTATAATTATTATTAATTATAAATGAAGGTAATCTTGCAGTATACATGTGTGAAATTATGGTCTGACCGCGCCGCTGCGCAGTCAGACGAATTTCCGGAGTTGAGATTGTAATCGAAGTGTGGTGTTGCCAGGTTTAAAACACACATAATTATGTTGAAACGGTTAAATATTTGGCACTTAATTTTTAACCGTTAAATGTTAATGCTACTCTAGGTTATACACATTTGTTGTATCAATAGGGTTATTCTTTCGTAGTGATTGATCTGAACAAGTGAATGTGATTAAACTGAATGTGATTATACTGAACTGAATATTTGGCGAAACCGAAAGATCATCTTTTTTGTGATTGTCTTTCACTTAACCTCGAAAACTTGTGAAAACAACCAAATCCGCTCTGAAAACTGGAAAATTATTTCTTCCATGACATTATTATCCATGTTTTAAACTTTTACAATTTTTTGAGTTGATTCGAAGTCTTATTCCAATTATTATCTCTCAATATCCAATACTTTTAGAGGTTAACTGTTAACTGAACGAACTAACCGGTACCAAGAGGTTGATCAGTAAGGGGCAAGGGGGGTAGGAATTTTAATCAGTTTGGTCATTGTCTTTATAAAGACAATGGTTTGGTAGAAGTGACCGATGTCGAAAGAATACGCACAATCGTGAATGAACTGACAATTTTCAGATTGTTCACTAAGTTCAGTACGAAAGAATAACCCTTATGTGATTTATATTTTTGTGTGAATTAGTTCGATAATAGTCATCGTTAGGTAATCATTGCAGTAGGTTGGGGGTAAAATGCTGAATATGGAAGGTTAGGTAGCAGGCAGGGATGTGTTGTAAGTGTGTAATAGTAATTATCAGGAGGAGTTAGTATAAAGGAGGGTGGGTGCAGAAAGCTGGATTGAGATGAGATGTAGTAGGCATATAGGTGTTAGTTCGATAGCAATCATTGTTAGGACAACACATCCCTGCCTGCTACCTAACCTTCCATACTCAGCATATTACCCCCAACCTCATGCAATGATTACCTAACAAAGCCTGCTATCGAACAACTATGTGCCTACTACATTTCATCTCGATCCTGCTTTCTACACAGACCCACCTTTACTAACTCTTCCTGATCATCACGATTAGACCCTTACAACACATCCCTGCCTGCTACCTAACCTTCCATACCCAGCATTTTACTCCCAACCCCTTGCAATGATATAATAATTTCATCCACTGTATAAATTTATAATATCATAAAATTGTATTATTTGTTCTATCAGTCTATATAGTGAATAGATACCAACCTGGCAACATCGCTAGAGTAATGACACTTTCTCACCTAAAATTCGTCTGACTGCGCAGCGGCGCGGTCAGACCATAATTTCACACATGTATACTGCAAGATTGTCAATTTTGTGTGTTTGTATTGTCGGCAGTCGGCATTGCTATCATCGAAAATATACTACGGTGTTGCTATTATGATTTTTCAACGCCGACGCTACTTCTGTCATCAGGATATTTACCCGTGCGTTTGGAAAAATATCTTGTTGTGGAATATTTCCCACTAGTTGCTAGGCAACGAATAACAGGATTACAATGTACTACATTTTCAGATCATGATTAAACATATTATAATATAATAAAGGCATTTAAAGACAGGCGTAGAAAAAATTTTATTGTGACTAATTTTATTAAAATGAACGATAGAACAATTTTAACTAACAGGTATTATGATTATATTCAAATATAATATCTATATTTATGGAAGACGAATTTTGTAAAAAAGTGTAGAATTCACATTCAAGGTCATTCACTGAAAAGAAAATCACAGAAAAATGGGTAGTATATCTTGACATCACGCAACGACCAAAATAATACAGGGAACGTAAAAAACTGTGTTTACTTTTTTCATTACAAAATATCAATCAAAACATAAAAAATCCTTGACCATCTAATAATCTTGTCAATAGAACCGCTTTTCATTGTTCGGTTAATTGATGTATTTTAGAAAAATTATTACTGATGTCACTGTGACTTCTAACCTAAAAATTTAAAATTAACTTTCTTAACAAAAAATTATGCTAAATTCAAACTTCAATTTTATGGGATCACCTTGAATGTCCTAGTTTTTTTGGTAACGTCCGTTCAACAAAACAACCAGATTTTGGAAAGTGAGGTTAGTTGCACCGTTAACGCATGACAGATACATATTTAGTATTTAAAAATTAAAATCTATTCAAAAGAAATCCCTTATTTTTTCACGAACTGCGCATGATCAGTATAACGTTTAGCGTTTAACGTCATTTACCAATTAGAACGACTAAAATCTCTAATATTTAATAGTTATCACAGAAGAAATAGGTAATTAATCATATAATTATTATAGAAACCAGTTGAACTGATGTGGCATACGATCATCAGCGACTCATCTCGCATCAATTTTTGTTGCAAAAGGAACTACAAACTATCAAATAAATTTCTCATTTACAAACATCGAGTCTATGTCTATTCGATGCATACTGAAATATACATCAAAGACGACTAATAATTAATAGTTTACACATGGGATTTGAAATCTTGAATTCTCTATGGTCAAAATGATTCAGTATTATACGAAATAAAATTAAATACATTTTGCATTTACAGGGAGCATAAAATATGTTTTTAAATGTAATCATTCTTGTTTTCTTATGAAACTTTGTATAGATATTTAACACTTGTTAATCAGGCACTAATTGCAATGGTTAATGATATTAGTGATATTACTATTAGGTACGATAAGTTATTGATCTGTCTGCTGAATTAAAACGTATAAAAAATTTATTTATATTAACGAAAACATTATGTGAAAATATAAAGCGTCTGTTAATTTATATACCTACCTATAAACCATATTATATACCTACTTACCGTAAAATATAAGTAAAGAAAAATCAAAAATGTGTAGTTTTTTAGATATTTTAGAAGAAATGTTTTTGTACAAAAAAAATATACCTAGGTGTAAAAGCGTAATAAAACTATATTAATATTAATTATATTCGTGTATTTATAGATTGTGTAATTTTAATTTCGTTAATAATTTATGATATAAGCTTTAATAATTAAACGGATATGATTTGTAAATAAACCAAAACAATATATAATATTACCATTTTTGTACACATAGCATTTTATTTCCTTCCAAATTATTTGACAAGCCCTAAAGTATTCAGTATATCTCAAATCATAAACTACAAGATACCATCAAGACCCAATACAATGTCCTCAAACTTAGTTCTCACTTCTAGCACAGTTTAAGTTCAGACGGTATATAAGCTGTGCTTCTACTAGTAATACGATCTGTGTGTCAATTCATGAAAACAAGAAAGTGGTTGAAATAGGCAAGAGTGCGAATATTTGCAACGAAACATTTACTTTTCATGATGCGGCCGTAAATTCTATACCTAACCTATATCATTGTATTTATTATAATATAGTGTGTCAGCGCTTGGTTAGTACCTGTCAACTAACAACAGATGGCGCTATCATATACCAGAAATTTATTAATGAACGACTGAAGTTGATAACGCCGTCTGTTGTTAGATGATGATATTAACCAAGCGCTGACACACTATATTATAAAACACAATTCCTATATCTAGGACATCAGTAACCAGAATATTAAGGTTTTAAAATTTTGTTACCGCTTATATTAACCATTATCAAAGATTAATTTGTGTACATTATAATCAAACTCAATTATACTGAAGCAGAGACTTATCACTATCATTGTCTTTATAAAGACAAGGTCATTATCAGTAATCAGTATATTATTCAAATGCATTAACTTAACGAGCAAAGAATATAAAAGTTTCCTAACCGTTTTGTCGCTATTAAATGCAAGTGTAGAAAGAAATAATATGTGACTTTTACATCAATATCTACTGCCGTCTCTGTAAATAATCCTTCGGCTTCTGCCATCTATTGATGTTTAGAGCAACTTTTATTTCAAATAGGCAACCCGTAATATTTTGCTGTATCTTTAAAAACATGTGAAATGTGAGTTGCATACTGCAGTACATTGTACATTATTTTTGTTTCAAATTAGAATATTATGATGATGAATAATAATTATGATGCGTTTTACTATATCCCGATAGCTTTTCAATGGAGATTATCCAAATTAATGTCATTCCAATATTTAACTCTAGTTTTTAATAAATATAGCAACTCCAAGGTACCACAAAAAAACGATATATCCGTCCGAAGTTAGTCATGAAATTAATAACCTCAAATGTTAATTTTATAATTTACATAAACCATTGTCTTTATAAGCAATATAAACATTATTCTATGTTTATAAGAAAATAAGGACAATGTTTAAACAAAATCCGTCTAAAGTATGTAGATATTTTAGCAATATATAAATTATTTGTAGTGAAAAAATAATTTAAAATGTACCAATTTATAATAAAAACTCTACGTTCTTATACACTTTTTCTGAACTAGTTTGTCATTGTATATTATATGATAATGGCTGGAGTCCACATAAAGCTCTCACGAATCGTTGTAATGGTGTTGACAATATTGATAATAACACCATTATTCACACACTTTTATTTATCAAAAGTCGAGAGAAACTCTATCACCCATAGTAACGCCCATTCACACCAAGACTTACCAGAAGACATCCATGTAGTCCAAGAAATAGACTTACGGGTTGGCGTTGAAGAGTTACTACGTATCCGCGGTTCTGTTCTAAGTGAGCTACGGAGTATTGAGAAAAAACGCCAACAATATAAACAGGAATTGCAAAATTATGCAAAGAGTATTGAGGAATTGAAGGAAGACATGACACACCAGCAAACTAACTTGAATCGATTAAAGATTTCTGTGGAACAAGCGCAAGTTGCACAGCGTGAAGCCTTGGAACAAAATACACCTGATTTAGCTTTACCAAAACGACTGACCGCTGATGTTTTACCGCCTGTGTTACGAGAAATATCTAGGAATCATTCGAGAGGGTGTAGGATGTTCTCGTGTTTTGACCATTCCAGGTAAATATTTGCTTTTTAGTGTACTTAAAAAGCTTCTTCCTCTTTGACAAATGTTAGTTTGTCTCTAAGATGAATTTCGTTTCAGATGTTCTTTAACGTCGGGATTCCCTGTGTATCTCTACGATCCAGACCAATACCCAGTCATGCATGACGGTTGGGACGTAGATGGTTTCCTAAAGACTACTTTGAAACAGGCACTAGGCTACAATCCACATTTAACGAACAATCCTAAAGAAGCGTGCATTTATCTAGTGCTTGTTGGTGAGGCACTACAAGACACTGACGATATTAGCGATAATGTTGGAAACCATTTGAATTTACCACCATTGGATCCGTTTGCACTAAAACGATTGCCGTACTGGGGCGGAGATGGTAGGAACCATGTGTTGTTAAATTTGGCTAGAAGAGATTTAACTGCAGGTTCCGGAGATGTTTTTTCTTCGATTGATACAGGCAAGGATTGTTCTATTGTTTTAGGTAATTCTTATACATTATCCTTCCCTTTTTTAGGTCGTGCTATTCTAGTCCAATCAACGTTTATCCATTCAATGTTTCGTCCAAATTTCGATCTTATTGTGTCACCAGTGCTAGGGCCACCAGGTGGTGATGTATGGCAAGAATGCGCCCCTATGGTGCCTAGCAGAAGGAAATATCTTCTCACATTTCAGGGTGAAATCAAAACTGTGAGTTCAGCGACAACTTTTGACAATGCGGATTTTGAAAAGGTGTGCGAATTGATTCTATAGTTAAAATTAGTGCTATTTCTTATTTTTTAAAGGAAAATTTGGAAATGGGAAATGAAATGTTGAAGCACTTGCGACTGCTTGCTAAAACTGAGACATCAGATCGGTTCATGTTTCAATTTGAATGTGTCCCAGCTAGTGATAATAGTATAAATGTGGGACCGTACGATTGGGCGTTATGTGGTACGGATAGTAGTCGTAGGGCTGTGCTAAGAGACTCCACGTTTGTACTGATTTTTGCACCGAATTCGATTGAATTCGTTTCAACTACGCTGCTACAGACTCGTGTCTACGAGGCTCTACGTTCAGGTAAGTTATACAATCAAATCATTAAATATCCTTAACAGATTTCACATCTGGGGCCCCATTTTTACGGCTCTATTAAAAATATAATAAGGAAATCCCTACAGTAATTAATAAAAAATCAATTTAGGTGCGATTCCAATAATTGTGGGAGGTGACCAAATAAAACTAGCGTACGACGAGGTAATCCAATGGCGTCGTATCGCTATTTTCTTGCCAAAACCGCGAATCACAGAAATGCACTTTATGTTACGCACCATTTCCGATGAGGATATAATTCTTTTTCGACGACAAGGCAGACTAGTATGGGAGCGATATTTAGCGTCAGTTCAAAGTACTCTGGATACAATAGTAGCGATATTGCGGAATCGTCTGAATATACCGGCGATTCCAGCCGAAACTGTTGCCGCCACCAGTGTGTTTAATGACACGTTTCAGCCCATACAAGTCGTTTCGGCGACTGATGTCGAACAGGAGGAAAGTTTAGGTTAGTTTAATTATCTCAAGCAGACGACATGAGTGTAATTGTATATTTCTTTATTCAGGACCTTTAGAGCCTCCATTCGATAGCCCTGCATTTAGAAGAAACTTCACGCTATCTTTAACGCAGGGTCATGAAATGTGGAACGATTGGGGTGATCCATTCAGATTATATTCCGCACTGCCGTTTGATCCAGTCTTACCTTCGGATGCAAAGTTCGTAGGTTCAGGTCGGGGATTTCGACCAATAGGAAATGGACAAGGAGGTGAAGATCAAAGCTCGATTGTAAACATCATTAGAATGTATTGTTTCTTATTACTTTGTAGGAGCTGGTAAGGAGTTTTCCGAAGCCCTTGGTGGTAATAATCCTCGTGAGCAATTTACGATAATTTTGCTTACATATGAGAGAGAACAAGTGTTATTGGATTCGATAGCACGTCTGCGTGGTTTACCTTATCTTCATTCAGTAGTGGTAGTTTGGAATTCGCCTCGACCACCAAGTGCTGAACTTCGTTGGCCCGATATTGGTGCACCAGTTCATGTGGTAAGGCGTAATGCTGGTATTTTATTTAATTTTACACGACTGCCATTACCAATTCTTTATTAAAGAGTTAAACGCAAGACACTGTCATGAATCAAATATTAGTAGTTTCTTCAGAAGTTGTCAATTATGAAGGACTATCGTTTCTGTCAATATTTCGAATATTTTTGAACAATAAAAAATTCAAACTAATATAACAATTGTCTGTCGAACGTATGGTACAATAACTCTCTAGGTAGGATATCGCCTCAGTTGTGCGCAAGTAGGTGGGGGAATGTGACGTCGTCGCTGTCCGTGCGTCATTTAAAAGTACAATATTACGTATTATTTCCTTGTGTTTGATATTTGTGATTTCTTTTTTATAATTTATAGTAGTGTTTCGTATTTATTCTGTGTTAGTGTTTTTATTTTATCATAATTAGCCTCATATAGCAGTGCATGGCATGTAAGTATTCGCTTGGCACAGATGACGTCACTGCGCGAACTCGACTTATTTGAAACCGGTCGATAGCATACCTATGGAGTTATTGTACCATGTGTCGAACGCGACATGGTCACAAATGATGAGTTTTTGACATATTTATTTTTAGGTAAAAGCTGCCAGAAACTCATTGAACAACCGTTTCTTGCCATTGGACAATTTAAAGACAGAAGCAATTTTGTCTGTGGACGATGATGCGCATCTGCGTCACGATGAGATTCTGTTTGGATTCCGTGTTTGGCGTGAACATCGAGAGAGAATCGTGGGTTTTCCAGGACGATTTCATGCGTGGGATTTGAATACGCAGAATAGTTGGTTGTACAATTCGAACTACAGTTGTGAATTGAGTATGGTGTTGACAGGAGCTGCATTTTTACACAAGTAAATTAATATTTCGTCGAACGCGACTAATTCCTATTTAATACACTATACTTCTTGATATAAAGAAAGGATATTAAGGCATGAACGACATAAAACTTTTTGATTCTTATATTTAGCTTGTAACCTGAATTATACAACTATTCGAACTACTTGCGCTGTCTAACCTAACTGTCAATCCAATATACAACCATAGATGTGTGTAGAGAGACACTCACATAGAGATGTGTATAGAGAGACACTCATCTAAGGTTACCATTTTCTAGCCAAACCTGCATGTATTATAACCATACATAACAGTTCTTTAGTTGGTTTTGCAAAAAGCGTTATAATGTATGTAGTTTCAAAAATTGTATCAAATATTATTCGTGTTATTTGCCAGACATTATCTGCACCTGTATTGGAAATGGCTGCCTCAAGCCATCCGAGACAAAGTCGACGAATACATGAATTGTGAAGACATCGCTATGAATTTCCTAGTCAGTCATGTGACGCAAAAACCACCAGTTAAAGTAACGTCTAGATGGACATTTCGATGCCCCGGTTGTCCTCAAAGTTTGTCGGAAGACGATACGCATTTCCAGGAGCGACACAAGTGCATAAATTTCTTTAGTCAAGTAAGTATCTAAGTATTACGTTTTGTAGCGTAACTTTTTCTAATATTCAATTATTTCAAAAATTCTTCTAGGTTTTTGGTTATACGCCACTTCTGAACACTCAATATAGAGCAGATTCGATATTATTTAAAACTAGAATACCACATGATAAGCAAAAATGTTTTAAGTTTATATAAAGACCAATATTATTCGATTTTTTTAAAATTATTTTTGTATATAATTGTAGATATTTTAATTACTAAATTATTTTTTACGTAAAAGACTTTTTTAATAATATCTAAAAAGAAATAATTGTGATATTTTTAAGTAACTGTGCCATTATTTTAGTTATTAGTAACTTTTTGTTATATTATTATAAATCTGCTTTTTATATGTTAATATAGTGAATATATTAATTAGAACACTTTTAACACGTTTCATTAGTCTCCTTTTATACAATAACAATTCTTTGGTCTCATCATAATTATTACGTTGATTAATTTGGCAGCCTTGCATTCTGCTGCATATTATCAGCATTATAATTAATTATACTGTCAAAAACTGTCAGTTCATAACAGTAATAATTAATTACTAAAATAAAGTTCTTTTGGTTTAATATTGTAGTTCCAAGTTATGAAGAGGCAGGCGAAAAACAGTTGTAAGCACCACTGGCGGTAAAGCCGCTGCAGCCCTTCGCTGTATAGCTGTCCTCACTCGCTTCGCTCACTCGTGCGTCTATACAGCGGCGGGCTGCAACGAATGCTTTACCGCCTTGGATACTTAATATACTATTGTAGTTTTTAACAGCACAGCATGCCATAGCTACCCCCTACACTTCACACTAATTAACGGTTTTCTTTTTTCTTTAAATTAAACACTAACGCCACTAATAAAAAACTGAATATCCAAAATAAGTCTACACAATTAAGAAATAGCAGCAAAACTTTATTTCGAGTGAAAGGCACTCACATCTCACATGAAACAAGAACATAACCATAGCCACTTTAATAGTGTTTTGATTTTTTGACGTTTGTGACTAGAAAATGGCCGCACTCATAGCGTCGTCGGAAATGTGGATGCGCAATATCTCTGATGCGCAGTCGTCGAAGCTCATTCTCCCTTCTGTATATCTCTGGTTCCAGCCAGGGCATATCACTGTAGTGAACTGAGAAATTAACCTCAAAATGTTTCATAACCAATGATAATAACAGCTTTCGCCAGGTGCATCAATCATTATGATGGGTTGAGCGTTTTATAAAAAATAGCAAGTGAGGAGACTGGTAAGTGAGCATGTCCAGCCCAGCTGATCTCAGTTTATTCTACAAACAAAACACCTACTGTCATAAATGTCAATTTGTTTTCAATTTTGACAAGGGTCTTCCCTTGTGTCAAGGGTTGTTATGAATTTGTTATTTGTTATTTTTTAGGTTACAAGTTACAAATTATAATCCTTAAATAATAAAAAAGGACCTATCAGTAATTACAAATTACAATTATTTTGACAAATTATAGCTTAATTAATTAATTAATCTGGAAAATAATGGCTACAGTCACTTCACCATCTGTAGAATTAAGTTCGTATAGAGATCAACATTTTAAGGTAAGTTAAGTTCATGATAAAGAGAAGTGTATTCTAATAGTTAATCCTTTTGATTGGTAGGGTACTAGAGCAGAGCAGGACAGACTTCTAAGACTTACCACAACACTATACGTTGGAAATCTATCATTCTACACGACAGAAGAACAGATCTACGAACTATTTTCGAAATGCGGAGATATAAGGCGAATTGTTATGGGTTTAGACAAATACAAGAAAACACCGTGTGGATTTTGTTTCGTCGAATACTATACGAGACCAGATGCGGAAAATTGCCTCAGATACATTAATGGGACGCGGTTGGATGATAGAATTGTGAGGACAGATTGGGATGCTGGGTTTATCGAAGGTAGACAGTATGGTAGAGGTAAAACTGGTGGACAGGTAAGATCTATACCTATAATGTTACTATGAAATCTGAGCTAAATGTTTTAATTATTCTTTAGGTTCGTGATGAGTATAGAACAGACTACGATGTCGGTAGAGGTGGATATGGCAAAATTATCCAACAGAAAATTGGCGGTACAGAAGTACCAGCGTTTTTAAGATGAAATGTGTGATTGTTAAACAATAACTTACGTTAAGTATTTTTTTATGTTAAATATTTTATAATAGATTTAAGTATTCGTATAAAATTTGATTTGTGGTAAAAAATTGTAAATTCGTGTTTCATTTATTGGGCGCTTCTGTCGTGTGTCATAATTTTAAGTAGCTTGTCTTATAAAGACCATTGATAGCTTACAGAAGATTTAGATGCCCAAAGTGACAATCTTTTAGCAGCTATTGCTACTAACCAAAAAAGAAAAACCAATATACTGGTTATCTAATCATATAGAATTTACATTTTTTAAACCAATTAAGTGACAGAATTTACAAATTATTTACAAAAGGACAGAACTAAATTTTATCATTAGCAAAGATTGATGTACATTAATTTTTGTCAATGGTATCCACTTTCCATAAACATGTAATTTTCTCACTTTCTATGAAATGTTCCAGTCTTACAGAAAATAACGAATTCTTCAATTATTAGAAAACTATAAATGCTATATTCACGTTATAAGTTATAATAAAAAAAAACATGTAAGAGGAGGTAAACAGTGTTGCCAACTAATTGGTTGCCCATATTACCAGATTGTAAAAGCCAAATTACCAGATTATTACTAGATCTCATTCTCTTTGTACTTTGAAGATCTTTTGTGTTTTGTATGCAGAACAAAAAAAGCGCTCATTATGCAATAATAAATAAAGACATCAATAGCTAGGGATTGGGCAATACGGCAACACGAATCGAGCAGCAGGGTTCGAGACTATGTTCGCCGAGTCCTTTTAGAATGAATATAAAAAATTTGGGTCACATCGGATTGCTAATACTATGTTATCAGAATTAAGCGATTAGTCTTCATTACCAGAAATATTACTATTACTAAAATCGTGGTGGAATTACTAGATCTGGTAACGAAATTACCAAGTTGGCAACAGTGTAGGTAAAGATGTAGCGCAAAAATCGGTCGGAGCATGTTCGTAAAAACATGAAATATATCGCCGGGCTATTATAGATATATACTATAGCATCCATGCGTGGTGGCTTGCACTTTTTAAAGCCAAGCGATATTTGTGTAATATGTAAGGTATATAAATATTATATTATCGCTTACCGTCCGTTGAGGGCTTTAGAAATACCAAAGATTAATGTACACAATCTTTGGCAATACTTACCTATCTCTGAATAAATAAATAAAACCACATAAGTTAATATTAAATTTGTAATATATCTTTTTCCGAAATAAAATTTACTCCAAATCATTTATATTTAACAAAATTTCTAAAAATAAGTGTGATATTTCAATTGTTACATAGAAACAGAATATGTCGATAAAATGGGAGAGTAAATCTGAGAATATATCAGAAGAATAACTCATCAATCGACGATTTGAAACCAGAAACATTTATTTTCATTAATATATTTTGTCTTTTATTTTAAAAACTAAATTACAAAAAAAATAAAACACTACGAAAGGAAACAATCGCTAAACACAATAAAAAAAAGAGAGAAATTATTAAAAATACATACGTCATTTAGCAATTATTTTCTTCACATTCCAATCAACAAAAAGATCAATAATAAACTTAAACACTAATAAACTATCTAAGGTTCCGCCTCTGGTGTATGCCAAGCGATTCGCTCCTCATAAAACTTGATTACGACTTGAGGGCACTTCACGTTCGCTTCTTGTGCCAAAACCAGGTCGGTCTCGTCAGTACCTTTCCATTTCATTAGGAACATTAGTTCACCGGTGGTGTCTGAGGCGCCAATTATTTTTTCTGCATCCAGTCCCTGTTAAGAAAAAGTTGGGTTTACCAAAAGGTAATAAAGTCTACGGTCACATGCGCTTTATTAGTGTGGTGGCCGAAAGTAGACACTAAATATTTACTGAAGCGTCTACAGCATTGCAACGGCACACTTGTCTAGAAATAACAGGGCCGATGCGAACTCACCCTACAAGCCTAACTGCTGTTCATTAGGCCCTCGGAATCAAAAAGCTTATCGAATTGGATAGAAACGATTTAAAACACTTTAACTACCATGTGTACCCAATATGGTACACAACTATCTTTTATGAATAAACTGTGTGACCATATATGACCACAAGCACTGGTTACATTGAATCCGATGTGTACACTAGGCGCTCACGCTATCTATTAAAATATATGTACATTTCGTTTGCTCTAGTTTATGACTAAAGTTTGGCTAAATAGTTTCGCTATCAATCAACGATGGAAGCACTTACTTAGACTTGTTGATTGTCATTTTCTTTACATACTTATTTTTATTATTTTCTGCCATTGTTTGTGTTTCGTTCCTTGTATGAGTCGTATGTTGAATGGAAAAATGAGTCGAAAGTTTTTAAACTGTAACGAGTTGGAAGAAATTGCGGACAATATGAGTGATATTGAATATGAGTGAGACACCGATGACTTTCTACGAGACCCGGATTATGAAAATTCAACTTCATCGGAAAGCTCTAGAAGTGGAATCAACGTTGGTTTAGTTAACAAAAGACCTAGGCTTGAGAAATGCGTTACAAAGTCAAATGTGGGTGTAATGGCTAGCAACAGCCTGCTGAATGCTGAAGAAACTTTATACGCAAGCCACGATAGTATGTCAGGCGAAAGCGAAAATGGCCGAAATGTAGACGAAGAGGCACGTGAAGTTGCAGTTATTTGGAATGAATGTTCAGGTAAAATAGTACCTACATATTCTCTACAACTAATATTCTATAGGACCTATAATTGTGTTTTTCTTGCAGAGCATTTGAAAGATTTTGCTTTTAACGCCAACCCACAATTATCTGAGAAGTTTTTTGCAAAAAGAAGAGGAGATGAACCTCTAGACTTTTATATGCTCTTTCTGGCAGATATTTTACCCACAATAGTTCAAGAGACAAATCTATATGCAGAACAGAAAATTATATACGGGGTAACAAATGAAACTTTACAAAAATATTCTCTGTTAACACATTGGAAAGACGCTGATGAGTCTGAAATATTGGCGTTTATTGGAATGCTAATGTGGATGGGACTAGACAGGAAACCTACTCTAAAAGACTATTTTTCACGCAACATATTATATAACAGTGAAGTGGGAAAATACATTGGTATGTCCCGAATACGATTTGAATTACTTCTGTCTAATTTGCATTTCTCAAATAACGAGGCAACTAATTCTACCAATCCTTAGCTGATAATCTACTTGCGAATTTTCAAGCTGCTTATAGTCCCAAGAAAGAACTGTGTATTGATGAGACGATGATTCCATTCAGATGCAGACTTAATTTTCGCCAATACATTCCGGGAAAGCGCCATAAATATGGTGTAAGATTTTTAAATTGTGCGAAGAGAGAGGCTATACTTATAATTTCAAAATATATTCTGGTAAGGAGAACCAACCAAATGGGCAACCAGTTGCTAGTCGTGTGGTTCTCGAACTTATGGAGCCTCTACTAGATTGTGGGCGTCTACTATGCACAGACAATTTTTATACTAGCGTGAGCCTTGCGCACGCACTTCTAGCGAGAAAAACGCACCTTATTGGAACTCTACGGAGAACTCGCAAATTTAATACCAAGCCAGTTACTGAAGCAAAACTTCATAAAGGAGAAATGATTGCACGTGAAAGTAATACTCATGTAGTTGTAGGAGAATGGAAAGACAAAAGGGATGTCTTATTTTTGACAACGGAAGCAGTTCCCGAAATGACAGATGTACAAACGAGAAGAGGGCTTATAAAAAAAAAACCGTCTACTATTGCAAAGTATAACAGTATCAAGTCATTTATAGATGTGTCCGATCAAAAAGCTTCCTACTCCACTGGTGTACGACGCGGTATAGAAAGGTTGCCATAGAATTACTTACAAATACTGCTCTGGTGAATGCTCATATAGCATATGAGTCTATTACGAAGAAATCTATCTGCATAACGAAGTTTAGAGAGGAGATTCCAAACAAATTTTTTTGTGATAGTAATCGTGTGGTGAATATTCCCACTCAAATAATTTCTAGAAGTCATAAACTGGTTGAAGTACCATCAAGGGGTAGATGTACCAGATGCTATAAAGGAAACAGTGAAAAAAATGGTCGGGCCTACGCAATGGCTAACACTTCTCGAGTGAAGATGAATTGTCAAGGGTGTGAAGACAAATATTTGTGTATTAAATGTTGTTTTGATACCCACAACTGCAATTTGCAGAAATAAAAAGCGTGACAAAATATGGTACACATAGTTTGAAGTAAATAACTAGAAATTTTTGTACCTAAACTGCATGTACCATATCTTGACACACTCAAAAACTGAATTTGTTTTTCTAAAAATTTTATTTATCTATCTTATTTGTATGATTACTAGAATAAAATATAGTTTTTTTGAAAAAAATGTGTTTCCGTTATTTTTGTCCACTTAACAAGAGAACATGCAGTAGTGAAAGTGTTAAGGCGCAGACAGATTTTTTCACAGGACACCCGGTGAGGTACCACTTCAAAAAGATGGGCGCTAGAACCAAAGGACAGTTTGGGGCAACTGGGCGATATCTAAATTACAGTCGTTAACAAAAGATCTCTTTAGATCGAAGTGAATAGATGGTAAAAGACTCTACACCAATCGACAACTCCTGCCCACTCGACCGAATGATTTAAACGATCCTCTTCATACTCGATTACAAGTAGGTAGTGTGATAATGATTAATTGCCAGCTATCTAAGTCACGGTAGAAACATGTATGCAGAGAGGTGAACGTAAACTCAATTAGCTCGCAATTGACTATGCCCACGATTTATTAAAATGGACATTACTTTTTGGTGATCTAATTTTTTGTAATGAATTTCCGGAGATAGTTTGTTGGAACATGACAGAACTGAAACTCAAGGCTTATTATTCGTGAGTTACGAGAGGTGACAACTGCTCATAACGAATATTAGGTTATTGTAACATCACAAATTTAACTTATTCATTTCCCCTCACCAAATTGTATATTTACCTTGTCAAATCCAGATTTTTTTGGCACTGTTGGTTTGCCTTTATTCTCTTTCGACTCTGCAGCAGTTCGTTTCTTCTTCTTATCTGATTTCGAAACATTCTCTTCATCAGAATCCCGACGAACATCATCATTGTCACCGTCCTTACTATGTGAATTTCCCTTTTCTGTATCAGATTCCACATCAGTAACTTTCGCTCCTTTTGCTTTCTCTTCTGCGTCTTTCTTCGATTTCGGTTTAGATTGAGACTTTCGCTTTTTATCCTTCGATTTACGACTCTTTTCGTCGTCTGAGTCCTTTTTCCCTTTAGTACTATCGTCATCTGAATCATTACTTTTGCGTGATTTTTTCAATTTGGGCTCTTCATCGGATTCGGGCGATGGTGTGCGAGCCTTCTTCTTACTAGGCTATAAACATCACATTAAAAAACATAATTAATAGACAAAATTTCGAAAACAAAAATAAAGATCTCAATACAATTCCTAATTCCAATTGCATCAACAAAATTTTATAGTTGGATTAATGATACAGCGAACGGCACAAGCAAAGATATCTTCTTTGCAGAGAAAAATTTGCTTATTAGTGATAATTACTATTCCGTCAGCAAATACGGAACGACTTCTAGACGGATTACATACAGATTAGGGATTTCATTCATTTTAAAAATATTTCACATGCATATTACAAGTTTCTTAAAAAAATGAGACTTTCTCCAATCCTCGAAGACCCTCTGATATTATGCGCTTTCGGGTATGCCTCCTCCAGCGAAACAGTCATTATCGTGGCAAAACTCCGTCCGTGGGTCAATTTTGGGAATAGCGTGAAGTCCAATAAATACGATGACAGACATAATTACGGTGTTACTTTTGGCTAAAAAAATCACGAACACGCAACGATGTGTAAGCAGTTGCTTTGCCCTGCAACCGATGTAACTTAATCTTAACTCAAAAACTGATAACATTCACAATAAGTGCCACTTAGTATGGGGCAAAATGTTTAAATCGTGTCATTATCAATATCACTTCCTACATACCTTGACGTGCTTGTTTACCACCGTGAATTAGGAAAAAATGGATACAAGTATAAACACTAAGAAAGGACACTATTATTAGCTTTTAATCGATTCGATTTTTTTTAAATTATGTATTTACACATTGAAACAAAAAAAAATCGGTAATCCTACATTGTAAATAGACTCAATGACCGCTCAGTTAGACGATTTTGGAAGTTCAGTTTCATTTACAATGCAGGATTACTAAATAATCTTACAAATTACATGTTTCTTACCTTCTTGGAATCAGATACGCTGGAATCATTTGAAGTGTCAGAGTCCCGTCTAGTTCTCTTTTTATCCTTGCTGTCTTTAGCAGTTTTGCCTTTGTTCAATTTACGGTTCCTCTCAAACTCTGCGATTAAGTCCGGACAATCCAAATTCTCCTCGGGCTCCCACGTATTATCATCTTCACTGTAGCCCTTCCACTTCAAGAAGTATTCTACTTTGCCTCCTTTGACGACACGCCGGTCAATGATTTTTTCCACTGAATATTCTTCTTCAGACTCACTACTACTCTCGTCGTTTTTTGGTTTACCCATTTTGTGTATTTTTGTCTGAAATTTACGATTGAAATTGATAAAAAGCTATTTTTTTATATAAAATATATGGGTGACGCCATGCAATAATGTACGCAAATACCGCTAAAAATTCGAATGTGCTGTTATGGAAGTTTTAGTTTTAAATATCTATCATTGAAATACTACTAATAATTAAATAATATTTTTTGTAAATTGTTGAAAGCTACCTTTTAAAACTACTTAAACTAAAATATTAAATATCTATAACAATTCACACTATGGCAAATATCCACTATTCTCAAACAGCATCAACAAAAATGGCGACTGGCTGTTGTTGGCGGTATTATTAAATGTCAAACCGTTAGAACTAGTGTTTTGTACTACCAACATAAATCCTAAAGTGCCAAAAGGAGCAGATAAATCAACAACTACTCCAATGTTGCCGTTTTACTATACTAAATTCTCTTTGCTTTTTGGAATATCGAGTAGATAATATATATTATAATATTCATAAAATAAAAAGAAATATTTATTATCAAAATATTTGGATTGGTGAAAGTCAAGATCCGTAAAGTACTGGTGAAAGTTAGTTAGAAACAGATGATCTCACATCAGCTCAGATAAACTGCGATGTAGAAAGATAACGTCTAATGTCAACATTTATAGGTTACTTATCACTTATTTATTATAAGCTTAGACAAGAAAAGAGAGAATCTAAGATTATAAGCTCTCTTTCCTAGTCAAAGATTATAAGTATTTATCTATGTCCATGGTACATAAAACATGCCATACATAGATTCACTCTTCTCAATAATTATGCCATTATAAAGTGATATATTATGGGAGTTTCTGGTAAAACAAAATAGAGAGGTAAAATTTATAAATATATATATATATATATTCCCGATATATATCATTTAAGATATAGTATATCAATATATTTCTTCCGATATTTTGGGCGTATCGATATAAGCATTACGATATTTTTTGATATATCGATTTTTCTATAAATTGAATCCCTACTAATGTCAGTATCAAAAAGGGGAAAAATATAGGGTGGGGATTTCGCCTCTTTGCTCTAGACACACGGAGTAATAAATAACCAGAGGAGACAGGAAAGGCGTGCGTAAGTCAAAAGAAATCTGAAGTTTCATTATAAAATACGTTTTGTAAATTTTCGATAATATTTATTGGAAAAGGCTAGGTATAGATAATACAATTTTTATTTTTGATATTAGTTATTTAGTACATATAATATTAATTATAAAATTAATAACTAATCACAATAAATATACCTATTAACATTTCATTGAAACAAAGAGGAAAAGTAAGAGTGTGCATCAGTTAATTATTTCTTTTACAAAATTTTAGCGTAACTATTCAATGTTTGAATAATTATTGAATTTCATACCTAATTTTAGTTTATCGGTTATCCTTTAATATCAAGTTGACAAATTTTGCATAATAAAACTTTTTTAACAGTTAATAAACTCTGTGATTGATTATTTAAGTTAAATATTACATTCTCTATAATATGTATATCAATTTGTCAACTGGCTGTATTGTATTCAGACTTTATTAGGAGTCATATTTAATATAAATTTTCAATTATAGGATTATAAGTCCGTTATGTATTTCATTATTATTTAGTATCGTATATATTAGAAAATAATAGTCTATTTGTGCAATATGTACCAATATATTATCTATATGATGATTAAGCAATAAAGTTATCTACTAATTTTTACTTAAATTCATCTACTGTTTTAACACAATAATTTTAAGAATAATAATTTGTCTATAATCTAATAAAGTAGGTTTGATATTATTGTGAAAAACTACTTTTTACTAGACAATGACACTAATAGACTATTATAAGTTTGTTTCCACTAGTGAACTATATATATGTAACTATATAGCTCACTGGTTCCACAGGAAATCTAGTCCATTACTGTCACAATCCCAGCCGCTAAGGACATTTTGTAACTAAAATCAACTGAATTATATTATTCTGGTATTTATAAAAGTACGTCCAAACGAAATTTCTCTTAATTCAAGTTAGTTGTGGCAGGCTTTGGTTTTCCTTTTAATAAAGTACAGTGTTGTCAAATTATTAATCATTCTTACATCTTGTTGAATACTATTTACAGGATGACCCAATATCTGGTCATCCATAAGATCTGTGCACTTGGACGTTCGTTCACAAAATTGAAGTCATCTACTTACTTATATTTTCTCATATTATGGTTTATTATTTTACTACTTTTATTCTATCATATATTACTTCATTGACATTAAATATCACCCATATCGTTTAAATCTTACATTATATGAAATATTCTGTCAAAATCAAACAATCTAAATATCATTAATGTTTAATTCTTATTTTAAGATGTTTCTATCGTTGCATATTATTTATGTTGTTTATATTTTTATTATTATTTATGGGTTATAAAATTTAAACAAATAACAGGAAACATCAGCTGTTCGATCCGTTTTCGTATTAATATAGGAATTAATTGAAATCGTTACTTGTTTTTACCTAATTAGCCTCCACTACAAGATACTTACTTAAGCCTACATTTTAAATGTATCAACTTATCATAAATTATACAAACATCATCAATAATTATTATAAACGATGCTATTCTCATAAAATTTCGGAAAACGTTTCCAACAACCGAAATAATACATACTAATAACATTTAAAACCAATAATCAGTAAAAAAACCTTTTATCCCAACATTCTGCTAAAGAAATACGGATAGAAGTTCTTCCTCTGCGTTTTGCCAGACAATTGTCTCCGACGATTTGGCTTTTTCGGTTCCTCTGAATTAAATATATTCACTGTAGAGGAGGAGTTTGAACCGTTATTATTATTTATATCTTCATCAATATCGTCGTTAAACATGTTAGAAGAAGAATTATTGAGTATTTCCGAAACATTTGCGACCAGGTCAGTTTCGTTATTATTAATTAATTCTGGTAAAACATTTTGATTTAGTACATCAATTTTCGGATCAATAAGTGATAGATTACGTTTAGTACCGTCAAAAAACGATTCTAAATTTTGCATTGAAGATACACTGCTGTCGTCGTTTTCCGTTAAATTTGCATCGCGTTGGATTGTTACATCAAAAACTACGTCTTTCTCTTTGTTCAATTGATTATGATCCATCGCATGAACTACTAAATCATCTGAATCATCATCGTTGATCTGCTCTTTATTAGTATCGTAATCCGGATTCATGGATAGCGGTAGTTCCTTACGAAATGTTCGATTGAGTCGCTCATTGCTTACATTTTGACTTGGCAACATTACAAATTCTTTATTTTCTGTAACTATAGTATGTTCTGTTGTTCCCATATTTTGTACTTGTCTTATTGTTGTTGTTGTTGTTTTATTCTCTTTATTTATATTGAATTTTGTATATTTTCTTGTTGGAGTTATATAAATTTTCTTGGTTGGTTTTTTTGTTAATTTCTCATCGGTCGGAATTCGTTTTGTTGTTGTTAAATCGTTTGTAGTTGTTGAGGATTGGTTTGGTGTTGTGGTTGGGTTTGCGTTTTTCATTTTCTGTTGATGAGGTATTGATTTATTCGTGGTTAAATTTGTTTCGGATGAGATTGTGTCATTCAGTTCGATGATATCGAACATGGTACCTGAAAAGAATAATAACAATAATTAATATTATATTAAAGGATCGTAAAAAAATGTTCTATCTAAAGATTTTAATTGCACCGAAAAAGATATTTTGGCGAAAATATTTTTAGCTCTCCATATCATATATATAATATATAATGGAGACTATTAGTTTCATGAAAAATTTTTTTTTTTAATTTCACCGGAAATACTTGTTTTTGGTCATTTTATACATAAATAAGTAGTTTTAAAAAAATGTCTGTCTGTCTGTCTGTCTGTATGCAGAAAACGCAAAAACCGCTTAACAGATTTTAACCAAATTTGGTACAAAAATACTATTGGACATGGCAAGGAGCTGATTAGATTTTGGGAAACATTGAGCGTAGGCAAAGGGTTTAAAAGAGGATTCAAAAATAAAAAAAATTCATAGTTCTTAAACTTATCCGAAATACTGCATAATTTTTTACGCATTTAATTGAATATAAACTAAAATATTGAACATAAAATATTAGACCACATTGGCGTTCGAAAATAGTGTAAAATGGGGTAAAAAAGATTTAAAAAAAACGTATTTCTTAAAAATAGCAGAAATATTAACTAGTTATTTATAGTTTTGATAGAATATAACCTATAAAATGTGTCATAAATAACTTACTTTCATAGGCGTTCGTAAATAGTGGAAAAGGGGTTAAAACATAAAAAATATATATTTCCTAAACTTATTCGAAATATGGAATAATTTTTCATAGTTGTGATACAATATAAGCTAAAAAATATTCCATAAAAGAATTGGTTCACACAGGCGTTCGAAAATAGTTTAAAAAAAGGGTCAAAAACGAAAAAAAAAAACGTTTCCCAAATATACCAGAAAAATTGGCTAATTATATATAGCTTTGAAATAAGATAACCTACAAAATGCAACATAAATTTTTTATTTACATAGGCGTTCGTAAATAGTAGAAATTAGGGTAAAATAAAAAAAATTATTAAAATGTAAATTTTTTTATATTTAACTAGTTGAATTGGGGTTAAAAATACACAACAAAAATTAATATACCATAGGCGTCCGTGAAAATTCTATAAAAGGGTCAGAAAAAATTTGTATCCGTGATAACTCAAAAACCACTTAACGGATTTTTTGTACGACCGACCTTTTTTGATTGTTTACCGTGTCTGTCTTTATGACAGTAAGTGACATTTACTGGCTGACAACCCAAACACGACGGTAAGTAATTCACTTACCGTTCAGAGAACGGTAAGTAAATTCACGACGGTACATCATTGCGCATTTATGCTGACGTCATTATTTTGATTTTTAAAATTGTATATTAAATGGCATTAGGTATGAACTTTTATAAGCATTTTCATACCGTTCTCTGGAATTATAGCGGCTATTTCAACATTCCATGCTTCATCAAGATATTCACATTCAAAGTCACTCATTTTCAATAATAATACTTATTTAAATAAGTTCTGACAAATACATGACATAAAAAATACGATAACAATCATATCAATAACAATTAGTTCCATGGCAACGTTCATCTGCAACTTTGTAGAGGGTATTCAGCTAGCCTGAATTTGTATTTCATTGAAAATAATAATTATTAAAAATAATAAAATTGCAATTTCAGCTATTTCGATCGTACAAAAAATAGTATAAGCATCTCAAACAGTAAGTAGTTTACCGATCTCCTCCAATTTTGGCGACTTCGCTTCGCTCAGTCGCCAAACATTGTCGTCGATCGGTAAACTAAACTTACTGTTCTCAATACTTAATATACTATTAACCATATTTGGTACGAAAATACTACAGGATATTTATAGGTGGTGATTAACATTGAGCGTAGGCAAGGGGAATAAAAGAGGGTTCAAAAATTAAAAAAAATCATGGTTCTTAAACTTATCCGAAATACTGCATAATTTTTTACGCGTTTAATTTAATATAACCTAAAATATTGAACATAAAATAGTAGACCCCATTGACGTTCGAAAATAGTGTAAAATGGGGTAAAAATGTTAGAAAAAAACGTACTTCTAAAAAATAGCAGAAATATTGACTAGTTATTTATAGCTTTGATAGAATATAACATATAAAATGTGTTAGAAATAACTTGTTTTCATAGACGTTCGTAAATAGTGTAAAAGGGGTCGAAATCAAAAATATACACTTCCTAAGCTTATTCGAAATACGGAATGATTTTTCATAGTTATTAGATAAATGACAAAAAGGTCATAAAATTATTAGTTTACACTTAAATATGGAGAGCTATTCGTGCTTCGAGGGCAACAGTTTATTTATAATAAATCAAAGATTAGTAAAGAATTTTTTGTTTATTTGGAGTTTTTGTTTTATTTTTTATAATTTGTTAAACAAAATTATCAACTAAAAGAGAAAAATGAGATATTTTTAAATTCCTTTTGTTCCTATTTGTTTATTTTACTCTATTCTCCTCCAATTATTGGCACAGTGGGCAAATTTTAAGTTCAAATTGCACCTTGCACATTATTCCCATATTGCGTTCTGTTACATCGCGTGCTTGTTCCAAATCCCAAGGGAGGTAATTTATTGTTTGTTTTGTTTATTCATGATTTCAAGATATTAGAACTGTAACTTAGGATTGCAATGAACTACAAACTGTTCTCAATTCTGCGTTTGTAAGGTTGCTATTTAAGTAAATAAATAAATGATAAAAACCGGCTTGAAGTATACACTGTACCTATATCGTTTAAAAACAATATAAATAGTCGGAAATGATAATTTCCCGCTAATATCCCCATACTAATTATATGATTTACAAACCGTTCTCGATAATGCTGAATAGTTGTCCCTGACTGATGGCGTTCGGATATTCTTCCTGTTTGGTAGACTCGTCGTCGCCGCCGCCGCCTCCGCCGCTTCCAGCTAAATCAACGACGCCGAGTGTCTCCATGGTTATTTGTTCCTCGTCGCTATTATCATTATTGTTTGATGTAAATGATGTCACCCTGGATGCTACTGCAAATATCGAAATGGTATGAATGATGTATACAGGGTGACATAGAAAAAAGTACATTGCATACTGCCACACAATAGAGGACACTAAAATAAGAAAAAAAACTTCCCATGAATACGGGTCCGCAAGGCCTTCGGTTAAAAGATACGGGGTGTTGAATTTTAATTTTTTTTTTTTTTGGTTTTTATGAATATCTTTTGCCAGAGACGCAAGAAATGGATAAAATGTGGTATACAGGGGTTTTTTATCACGCTAAATTCAAATATGATCTTAGTTTTGTGATTACTGATAGAGGGCGCCACATACAATGTTCCATCCTTATTGAATCGGTCGTAATTTTTTTGTTATACACTGTATGTCATTTTCGACTGAAAAAAATTGTTATCCCTTCTTTTATACTTAAAAAAGGTATACCTTGTCCAAGTCGCTAGAAGCAATGGTACAAATGCATCTGAAAGCCGACAATGCACGCAAATTATTCAAAAAATACCAAAGTAACCTTTGCAAAAACAATGATAAATAAAAATTAAATAATGTGTCATAATGACACTTGTCAAACTAATGTAATAATTGTTAAAGGTATAAAAAGTTACGACCGATTCAATAGGGATGGAACCCTGTATGTAGCGCCCTCTATCAGTAATCACAAACCTAAGATCATATTTGAATTTAGCATGATAAAAAACCCCTGTATACCACATTTTATCCATTTCTTGCGTGTCTGGCTAAACATATTCAAAAAACTAAAAAATTAAAATTCAACACCCCGTAACTTTTAACCGAAGGCCTTGCGGACCCGTGTTCATGGGAACTTTTAATCTTATTTTAGTGGCCTCTATTGTGTGGCACTATGCAATGTACCCTGTATATACGGGAATATTTTTACATTTATTACGAAAACCACCCAAATTTTGTTGTTTTCAATATTCTTAAAACAAATTTCGTGAGTGACATATTAAATACTATAAAGGAATCTTTTTATAAAATTAAATAAACAATTATTCACGTTGTTGACACTGTGGTGAAGCACAGCATTTTCGGATCAAGTCAAATGAAATAGACAGATTCGAGGTGGGTAAGCTAAATACAATATATCAAGTCAACTCAATCACTATTTAAAACTAGAATGGGAAAATATGCAATCAGGACTAAAGCGACGACTGAAGACGTCACATCGGTCCTATTTGAGGACTCCTAGTAGATATAGGTTGTTACGGAACCTCAAGTCGGCTGCATTTTGATGTCAGTGAGTAAGGTCTTCCAGATAATCCAATGGGGTCCCATAACCAAAACTTTTCATGTACCTCCAAACAAAAAAGTAAAGAGGCGTGATATCAGGAGAGCGAGAGGCCACGCGATAGGACCACCTCTCCCAATCCATGTGCCATTATAATTTTGGTGAAGCCAGCCTCTAGCCAACATCGAATAATGTTCTATGCGGACATCTAGCTATTTGAAAAGAAATAGTTAATTCCCAATAGCTAGCTAGTCATTTTCAGTTACAAATCCTAAAAATGTTAGTCAATCAATCCTGTCTCGCCAAACAATAGGCCCCAAAACAAAATCTCTTACCTTACGCCTGGAGATTAACGAAAAATTCATTGTGTTCCGCAGTCTGACAATGTGAGATTTTTCCAGGAACACGAAGATTTAATATTTGCATTTATGGAATTTTCCACCTTTCGATAAAAATGTGGGCCGAAGAAATCATCTATCATTGAAAATTGGCAAGATAAGAAGATGTCTATAGAGTAATTGAGCATACTGCGGACAACACCTAATATTGTTTGATTCTAAAGTTTATGTAGATCCTCCTTCCTAAGGGAGTTGATGTTCTTAAATTATTTTTAAATCTTTGTAGCATTGACTTACTTGCAGCATTTGCTGTGACAGAACTCCCAGCAGTAAAGTAGTGGAGTTCAGTCGTGCTATCACTGCTTCCATTACTGTCCGCTTTTGTATCAATCCGTTGTTGATGTTTTGTGTTGTCGTTTTGCGTTTCGTCCGTAGGTGTTCCAACAGTGGTGGAAAACATTGAAACTACATCATCAACTTGTGTGGGTAACTTGTTTTCTTGCGATAGTTTCCACGATAAATCAGTTGTCGAGAAAACCTTTTGAAAGAAAATATAGACAACAACAATTAAACTTTCATTGGAGTTTTTTCTATAAAACTAAGTTTGGTCTCTAAATTATCTGCAGATATAAGTATGTACAGGGTGGTATCTTGGTTTTTTGGTCTTACTGGACATACTGCCTTATCGGTCTCAATAGTATTAGCAGGAATTGGAATTAAATGTTAGCTGATAAAAAAAAAACAGAATGTACTATATAATTAACAAATTTAGTTGGTCGCTGTGATCAAAAATTGATTCTTTGTTGAATTGCGTATTCATAAACAAATCAGTCTAGTCGTGTTGTGAAATTATGATCAAACGTGCGAGTTTTTAGACTGTAAGTTTTCCAAGATATTTGAGAAAAATATTTATAAAGTCACGTTTGTATTGACACTTTAATTCTTATTGAAAATGACCAACGAACCGGCTGGTGCAAGAATTTGTTTTGGAAAAATATCACAGAAAAGGTAATGACAGCGTTTGCCATGAAATGAAGTCTTACGGCTAAAATTTGTTGATAGTTCACAAACCTCTTTAAATGTGCTTTTGGTTGCTTCAGGACTTAAGGTATCCTCAGTTTCCCGTCGATGTCTCGTCGGCATCCCATAATCCACATCGACAGTATTTAATGTCCACAATTTCGTCGTTTTATCACTTGACATAGAATTTTCATTGGTTGATGTCTCATATTCACTCGATACTGATGACAATGATACAGTTTTCGTGAATTTATCTTCAAAATCTTCAGTGGATTCGACGCAAGTGAGCTGCTTCAGCATATCTGCTCTATCCTGAAAGCCAAGAACCGTATTATCTTTTCCAAAATTGTATTTTATGTACCAAAAATTGTGGAATACGCGATTGTACACATAAAGTATTTTTTTTTTGGAAAAAGTAGCCAATTACAGTTTTATTTTACATCAAAAACATGTTCAGGGATATCATCCACAATGTAGTATGTTCATTAAAACCAAGTGAATTGAAAACTCCACAATTGTAATAAGTGCGCAAAATAATGTATGCACAATCATTTGGGAATTGAAATTTGCAACTAAAACGCTCTCCACCGATCGTTTTATCATATCATTATTATTATTGCTATTGTTGTTGCCATTTTGTTTTGTGGTAGTCGAGTGGCACAAAATATATTAAGCTGGCTGTTAAATACAAATAATAATATGGGAAAATTCAACCACATAATTCCTGTCGGAATTTCCAATATTATTGACAATGACAGTTTATTATAAAATAACTCGTGTATGACATGGTAATAAACTACATGAGAACATAAATATAACTGTGTAACTATACATGGATGCTCACAACAACTGTTTACAATTTTTATTATTATTATTAGTTCAGACAGTAAGCGGTGAAACCGATGAGACTGTCGCCCGATTTGTAAAAGATAAAACTTGGCTCAGTGCATAAAAACACGACGATTCACTATAACGAGTAGTGGACCTTGCAGCTGCCCCGATCTTTAAGCGTAATGTCCAGTCTGTTCTTAAAACTATTCACTGTTGGCGCTGAAACAACCTCCTCCGACATATCATTCCACGCATATACCACTCTATTTGACAGAACGTTTCTTCGAGCGAGCTTGGCGTATCTTTCTTTGCACAATTTCTTGCTGTTACCACGTAGGCTCGGATTTCTATTAAGATGAAAGAGATCCAAGTTTATTGTGTAATGTCCGCTAAGAACCTTATACGTCTGTATCAAGTCGCCACGACGACGCCTTTCTTGAAGCGTTGTTAAGTTCAAAGCTCTTAGCCGATCTTCATATGGCAGGTGGCACAGCGCTTGTGGAAGCTTGGTAAATCTTCTCTGAACTCTTTCCAAAGCCTCAATAATCCTTAACAATATAAGGAGACCATACACTATTGGCATATTCCAGGCCCGGCCTGACAAACGACTTGTACAGCTTCAGAACCATGTCATTGGACCTTGATCTAAATGCTTTCTGGATCAAGTACCACAATTTGTTGGCCTCCCTCACTACCGCCGAGACATGGATTTCACATTTTAAATCATTGGTAATAATCACGCCGAGATCCTTTTGCTGGAGAGTTGGTCTTAATTCGTGTCCACCAAGAGTGTAGGACATTTCGGGGTTATTTGGTCCCAAATGGAGGACTGTACATTTATCCAAATTCAAACTCATCAGCCAAGTTGATGACCAAATCATCAGTCTGTCGAGATCGGTCTGGAACACCTCAGCACTCTGCAGCGGATCACAAAACAGTTAAGAGTCATCAGCAAAGAAACTTGTATTTGCATTTATATTTACAGTCAGATCGGATATGTAAAGCAGGAACAACAGCGGGCCCAACATCGAATCCTGAGGCACCCCGCTGTGGACCGGCAGTCTACGCGAAATCGAACCATTCGCCCTAACCTGGAAACTTCTTCCTCTAAGGAAACCCTCAATCCATCGCAGGAGTTCTCCGCGAGTACCATAATGTTCCAGTTTCAATAGCAGACGAGCGAATGGCACCTTATCAAATGCCTTCTCAAAGTCCAGGTACACCACATCAGTAGGCTGACCATCATCGTTCTGTTTGGTCCACAAGTTAAGACATTCCAGCAGATTTGACTCCACTGATCTTCCCGGCATAAATCCATGTTGTTGGTTAGGAATAACGTTTGACTGCAGTAAAAAAAAGAGTCATTCGTAATAGTTTTCTCCATGCATTTGCACAGGGCACAAGTCTAACTAATTTTCAGCATTGTATTTGTTCCCTTTCTTATAAATTGGTATGACTATTGCATTCGACCACCCATCTGACAGGGTTCCGGTGTTAAAACAATTCTGCATTGCTCTTGTTAAAGGTTGCAATGTAATTTTTGTTGGTTCGTTTTAGCGATAGCCACAATTATAGATATTATCCAATAGTTTTACTTCTGATAATCTAGTAAACCGACCAGGGTTGGTAGCGGCTTCCAAAATAGAAATACAGATAACGTTAATTTAGCAAGCATATGTATGTCCAGTTGGGATTATATTGTTGGATTACGCCACCAATCTGTTTGGTACCGCAACGCCTCTGGTTTTAATTTAAATGAAAGAAAGAAAATTACGTTTCAAAAACATTGAGCAAATATTCAATTTTCGTACAAAATTTCATGTAGCCAAAACTTGGAGAAAACTTTATATAAATACTGATGATATTGTAAAGATATACCCAACAGAATGTCTGAACATTCTCCAAGAAACATTATTGTTTCTTTTATACTGTTTTATTCATGTTAGAATAATAATATATCTCTATATCTAACCGTCTACTACTAGTTTGGATGGTGTTCCGTAACAAAGACGTTCTTTAAACTTCTAGAGAAAGAAGAACACTTTGTTTTTTGCCTCTTCCTATTTTGATTAAATAACTTTGCTGCAACTGAAAGCTTTCTCCGAGGAAATTCTAAACTATACTTGGAAAATCTTATCGGCATTTTGTTATAACAAAGAAGGAAACCATCAACTTTATTTCGTTTTTATAGGGCATGTGCTTGTGAGATTTTTGCTATTGAAGATATAGTGTGAACTTTTTACGCACGAAAACCGGTGCAATACATTAATTCCAACAGGATTATTGATTCTGGCGAATGAGTAGATTCATCTAACCAATCTAACGGATAGGCTTTCTGCTGGTTCATTATCGAATCATACGTCATTTTGACACTGACACTCCTTAACCTCTATAAAAGTTAAATCAGTTTCAGAAATAACAAACCCATCGCGTTGTAAAGCGTTGATGACAAGGTGCACTTATACAATTAAAAAAATGATCCAAATGAAAAATAGAGCTTTTAAGAAATATAAACAAACTAAAGATCTAACAGACTGGGAATATTATAATACACTCCGTAATATTGCTAATAATGCAGTTGCTCAAGAGAAAAAGAATTATTTGAACTTCTGCACTCAAAAGTTTAAAAATAATAGTCGTGCTCTTTGGCAAAAATTAAATGAACTAGACATCCATTCAAAAAATAAACGTATAGAACTTCCTACGTCAATTAATGACCCAGAAAAAATTAACAATTTCTTTTTACAATTTTCTTTTTATAATGATAATAAAAAATGTAATTTTGAAGATCTGCTTGAATTTAGATTAGTGGACCAGAATGATGTAGCTGATTCACAGGCCAACACACATTTTGGTGCCTGCGATTTTTTAACTGTTCCTGAGTAATTTTTGGATGCAGAATGTAAAAAGGTTCTCAGATTTTGTCTATCAGATCTAGTTTTTGAGATTTTTTAAAAAATTGTGTATATAATTTACGTTATAACTGTTATAATATATAATATTACTATTGACAGTTAAAAAAAACAAAGACACATGGATTTAAGTATTTATTGCAAAAACTTAATTTACATAATTACATTAGTCACTAATCACATAAAAATTTTCTTTTATACGATTTTCTAGAATGGAGTTTACTAGGGCAGTCTCGCTGAAGGCTCCAGCAGTAGTCCGCCATCATGTGGCTATCCCATCGTCCTTGATAACGATCTTCCATAGTTTTAATATCCTGGTGGAATCTTTCCCCCTGTTCTTCACTACAATCACCTAAGTTTTCTGGAAAACGATCTAGGTGGCTGTGGAGGTAGTGAACTTTTATACTCATGTTACAGCCGAGAATATTAAAATTTGAAAGCATAGTTTCCACTAATTCTACGTAATTGTCTGCTTTATGATTGCCAAGAAAATTTTGTACTACTTGAACAAATGAACTCCAAGCGTTAGATTCAGTCTCGTTCATTGATGTGGTGAATTGTGGATCTTTAACAAGTTGCCTTATTTGAGGACCATCAAATATACCAGCTTTTAGTTTTTCCGTGCTAATGCCAGGAAATTTACGTGACAAATACCCAAAACAATTTCCATCTCGATTTAAGGCCTTCACAAATTGCTTCATTAGGCCTAGCTTGATATGCAAGGGCGGAAGTAAGATTTTTTCTCTTGAAACCAAAGGTTCGTTGATCACGTTTTGTATTCCTTGAATCATGACATCTCTTGAAGGCCAATTTTTGTTAACCCAGTGCTCATTTTTAGCTCTGCTGTCCCAAAGGCACAAAAAACAAGGATATTTTGTATAACCACTCTGCTGTCCAAGGAGGAAGTTAATCATTTTTAAATCAACACAAATTGACCACTGATGTTCTTCGTATTTAATTTTTCTCAAAACTAATGCTATTGTTTCATATTCTTCCTTCATGGTAGTAGAATGACCAATAGGAATTGAGCCATATTTGTTACCGTTATGTAAAAGAACACATTTTAAACTACGTTTTGAACTGTCAATAAAAAGGCGCCAATCATCTGGAGTGTATTCAGGCAAACCCATTTTTTCTAAGAGCCCTTTTATATTGTTACAGAATACCAAGTCATTTTCCTGAGTGAAAAAAGGCAGCAGATCCTTATCTCTTTTACGATAAAATGTAATATTAGTACCTCGACAAAGTAGATTTTTTTCTTTTAATCTGGATGCAAGTAATTCAGCGGATTCCTTTGAGAGATTCAGGTCTCTTATAAGATCGTTTAGTTCTTCTTGATTGAAACACTGCGGAGTTGCTAAATCTGCTTCAAAATCGCTGTCGTTTTCTGATTGAATTCTTTTAACTTCGTCAGACGTTGATGTTTCTGTATCATCTTCTGTCAGTTTGGGTAGACTGCTGAATGATGGAACGGGTATTTCTTCCGAATGCACTACAGGCCTTCTTGCAGAATCTAGATCAGGATATGTCCATTTGTGTCTATTGTTTCTATTTATGCCTTTAATATTAACGAGACAAAAATAGCAGTCGTCATGATGGTTCCGCGGTTCTCTCCAAACCATTGGTACACCAAACTTTAGGCACTTCCTCTTTCCAGTTGTCCACTGTCGCAAATGTTCAACACATGTTTTACATATGAAATGTGGGGCCCAAGATTTATCTTGATCTCCTAAATGAACGCCAAAATAGGCAAGATAAGCTCTTTTCACAAAGTCAGAAATCCTTTTTCTGCTCTCTTTCAAAGTGTATTCACCACACACATAACAAAAAACATCGGGATGATTTACACAGGTACGTCTGCTTGTGGATGCCATTGTTTCAGTTTAGTGTCTTGATACTACAAAACGACCAAAATTTACACAAAATGATAGCACAACTTTACTTGGGAAAACTCAGTAATATACTAAATCAAGTACAGCCAAACAGGTATAGAAGGATCGGGTCATAGGCAATTACAGGTATAAAAGTAATTAAGAGCATTGTATTGAGTAGTTCCTAGTATAGGAACATTGGGTCAGGGACAATTCCAGGTATCCATTTGGCTAATTAGATTCTGGGAAATTCCTATTTTGACGATTAAGTACATATTTATCTCTTTATTTGTTGTCCTTTATCAGAAAAAAATATATCATTTAACCTGTAACGTGTATCTCAAAAACTAGAGCTGATAGAAAAAATCTGGTGGCATTTTTGGAATCAGCACATTAAAAACATCTAAAATCAGATGTTAGATTTCTGGCACCAAATTTTTTTTTTCATTTTGTTGGCCTGTGTTATCTATTGGCAATTAAATCTAGGGCAGTTGGGGCGGATAAGTTAGGGATAGATATGCTGCTTTTGTGCTGTCCTTATATATTGCCCTTTATTACCCATATAATGAACTCTTGCATTTTGAAGTCCACATTCCCAGGCATATGGAAAGTGTCAAAAGTTTTTCCTCTAGGAAAGAAGAAAGTAATTGGTGATTTAAGTGACTTGAGACCTATTTCGATCTTGCCTGCACTTTCTAAAGTTCTAGAAAAGATAATCTGTACTCAAATAAGAGAACATGTTAACAAATATAATATATTGCCCACTAGACAGTCTGGATTTAGAAAGGGTTACAGCTGTGTGACTGCCCTCTTGGACATTGTGGATGATTTGTTGCGTGACATTGATACGGGTGAGACTGTTTTGCTGACGCTTTTGGACTATTCCAAGGCATTTGATAAGATCAGTCATGACATCTTAATGGCAACATTCTAAATTATTCTGGTTTCTTTTTGACCTCAATCAAAATGTTAAAAAACTACCTTTCTAACCGATTTCAATACGTGGAGACAGATCGAGGTTGCTCCACTACAGATCAAGTCTGGCGTGGTGTGCCTCAGGGCTCAATATTAGGACCTCTTCTTTTTTGTATATTTACATCAAATATCTTCGATAGTTTGCTTTATTCTACGCCATACTCTTACGCAGATGATACGCAAATTAAATTTTCTTTTAAATCATGTGATTTAAATATGGCATCTTTTTGCATTGATAGGGACCTTAAATCACTTGTACAGGCTTCAGAGAAACACCATTTAAGTATAAATCCCTCTAAATCGAATGTTCTTGTGTTTGGTAAGGATCGAAAGGACGTGGAAGAAAGAATGATAATTTCAGTTAATGATGTCACCTTACCTTTCACTAATGTAGCAAAAAATTTGGGTGTAGAGCTTGACAATGAGTTGAGGTTTACCAGACATGTTACTAAATGTATTGACCGAGGTTATGCTAGTTTGAAATTATTCTACCCACACAGGCACATCTTGTCCACCGATTTAAAGATCCGTTTAACTGACATGCTTGTATTAAGCTTCCTGAATTTTTGTGACCCGTTGTATGGTCCGTGCCTATTACAAATAGATAAAGATCGTATACAGAGGTTACAGAAGTCGTGCCTCAGGTATATTTATGGGATCAGAAAGTTTGAACCGGTAAGTTACAAATTAAGAGAGGCTGGCTGGCTCTCAATGGAAGAGAGGAGACTTCTTCATGCATCTTGTCTTTATCACTCAGTAATTTTATACAAGCACCCGCCATACCTTTACCATAAAACAAAAGTGTATCTCAGTTTAAAAAACATTATAAGCGCTTTTTATTCCCTAGCCCCTGAGTCTCTGCAGAATCAATCCCAATACAAAAAAAATACCTTCTTCCATTTTTCTTTTTCTTTGTTTCCCCTCTCACTGTAACTTTTTTTTCTCTCTCCTCCTTCTTAGCTTTTCTCCACCTTCTTAGCTTGTACGTTTGTATTGTATAGTGTTGTTATTATACTTGTAGGGTCTAAAAAATTTATATCAGTTTTTACTGTCTTTTGGATCCTTTTTGTAGTCTTCAGTTTAAAATTTAGGTTTAGTTTTATTATATTTTTCTTTTGTTTCTGTAACATAAGTTATGTGCTGTTATTCTGATTGGGACTACAAATAAAAGATTATTATTATTATTAATTACAATGGATATCATTTTTAAATGCTTGACTCGAATCTTAATTACGATTTATGTCAGTTATAGTTACGAGGGTTTTTGAAAGTGCGAATTAAATGGCATAATTAATACAAAGGGCGTTAAATAACCATATCGGAAACTACATTTAGCGACCACTCGATCAAAATGCTTACTCATCGTGAAGTCCTGTTTATGTCAAAAACATGTAACAACTCTTGGAACATACCTATTCAAACAAGAGTTAGTGTCTGCGTGGAACGGCCTTAGTGAAGCAACAGTTATCACGCTGTGAAGAAAGATTCAATCAGCATATTATAACTTTAAAAAGTAAATGGGGCTCTTAAGAATTATTTTACGTATTTTAAAGCTCTGAATAATTACTGTAAGAGTAGATGAATATTTTATTACTATTAAATAGAAACACCAAACTAACTAAAATATTCAAATCTGTTTCGCATTATTAATAAGCAACGAATTAATTATTATGAAAGTTAATGGAAATATTCCTTACCGCATCTCCTTTACAAGCTATCCGCTTAGTGCCGTCCAGTCCACAATCTGACGTCAGCTCCAAAGCCGATTGTTCCGGAATATAGAGCACTGTCAATGAGGGTAGTTCAGTCAAAAGACACCCTCTAGCACCGGCAGCCCACATGGGAACTGTACAAAAAATAAATATATTTTCGATATAATGATAATAGTAAGAAGTGCTACGTATATGTATCGTTTTAGAAATAAATGCGTTTAGTCTAAACGATCATTCACATGTACGGTGCGCAAACAACAAGCGATTAATGGTATGCAGCGTATTGTTGATATTGGTCGAAATGCGTCAACAATTAAACTTGCTTTCATCCACTTTATGGCAAATTTTGCGACACGATCTTAGTTTACGTGCTTACAAGACTCTTGTACTTGCACGCAGTAATTGAAGCCAAACGACCATTTGCTGAATCGGCCAATAGAAACGTTGCTATCGATTCACAATTTCATTTGAAAATTTTGTTTAGTGATGGAGCACACTTTTGATTACATGACCATTTCAATAAGCAGAATTGCCACCAGAGTATAATCCACAACAATTTGTCGAAACGCGACAGTTAACGGTGAGCGGGACAGAGACATGATTGTTAACTTTTCCCTGCCTTCATTGGTAGGTATTAATACTGCAGATATGTAGTTTGAGCAGGATGGAGCCACATGCCATCCAGTGCGCGATGCAATTAATTTACTGAAAGAAACATTTGACGAATGATTAATGTCCAAAAATAAACCTGTTAACTGGCCACCTCGTTCATGCAATTTGTCGCTATGTGTAAGCCCATAAACTAGAAATAATTGAACTTTTGGAAGCTAACGTTCGATTAGTTGTTGCCGAAATAGAGCCTGATTTATTGAATAAGAAGAATGTGTGAATATTATACCTCCAAATTATGCTATATACGCGCTAGCCACGACGTGGAGGCCACATATCAAATCATAATCAAAGATACCAATAATAGCATAAAATATCTTTTAAATAAAGCTAATTTCATGGATATTAAAAACATTTTTCCGTGCTTTATTGCCATTTTAAATTCTCAGCCTCCAGAAAACAGAAATTTTATTTCTGATGGACCGACGAAGGAAATACAAGAACAACGAAACAAAATATAGGGAAACCCAGAAAAAGATAAGAACAAAAATAAGGGTAGCAAAAGAACGAAGGTATGAAGAAAAAAGCAAGGAAATAGAAGGGCTACAACGCAGATTTGACTTGTATAACCTACATAAGAAGACAAAAGAATTGGCAGGTCTCAGAAAAGGAAGATTACTACAATCCTCTTAGATAAAAATGGGAAAACACTATCAAACACAGAAGACAAACTGAAGAGATGGCAGGAATATATAAAAGACCTTTTCGACGATGTGAGAAATATCACATCCGTAGCTAGGGTAGGACTGGAAGACACAGGTCCCGAAATCACGAAGGACGAAGTCACTCACACACTAAACAACATGAGCAATGGTAAATCTCCTTGCCCCGACGGAATTCCTATCGACATTGTTAAGATCATAAGTGATCAAGATATGGATGTCGTGGTGAGACTTTTGAAAAGCGTCTATGAGTCTGGAAAACTACCAAAGGAATGGCTCTCATCAGTCTTCATATGTTTACCGAAAAAATCGGGTGCAAAAGAGTGCAGTGACCACCGTACCATAAGCCTCATGTCCCACACTTTGAAACTACTGTAAAAATTATACTCAACCGCATCCACCAGAAACTCGATCTGGATATAAGTGACAGTCAGTTTGGCGTTCGCAAAGGATTAGGTACAAGAGAAGCACTATACGCATTCAACGTAATAGTGCAGCGATGCCTAGATGTTAATCAGGACGTATATGCCTGCTTCATTGACTATAATAAGGCGTTTGACAGGGTCCGCCACGACCAGTTGATGGAAATATTACAATGTAAAAACCTAGACCACCAAGACCTGCAAATCATCTGAAATCTCTATTACAGCCAAAATGCCATCGTCAAAGTGGATCAACAAAGTTCTGGCACCATCTCAATAAAGAGAGGTGTACGTCAAGGTTGTGTTCTGTCACCTGTTTTGTTTAATGCCTACTCTGAAGAGATTCTAAAAAGGGCGGTGGAAAATGACAGTGCAGGAATAAAAGTAAATGGAGTGCTTATAGTTGTTCTAAGATACGCTGATGATACCGTAATTTTAACGGAAAACCTGGAAGATCTACAAAGAATCATGGACAAACTTGTTCGATATATCGAAGAATACGGCCTTACACTCAACGTAAACAAAACAAAGTTCTTGAAAATAACAAAGAAGGCCCAGACTAACAACGAACAGATAATCGTCAAAGGTGAACCCATCGAACAGGTAGAGAAGTACACTTATCTTGGAACAACAGTTACTTGTAATAACGACTACACGAAAGAAATAAAAGCACGCATAGAAATAGCAAGATCCAATTTCAATAGCATGAAAAGAGTTTTGTGCAATAGAGGTCAAAGCCTAAAACTGAAACGGAGACTATTTTGCCACTCTGCTTTATGGCGTCGAGGCATGGACTCTGAACGCAGAAATAACCAAAAGACTATAAGCTTTTGAAATGTGGGTGTACAGAAGAGTACTGAAGGTGTCATGGGTCGATCGGATAACTAACTTAGAAATACTTGAGCGACTAAACATAGAAAGATAGTTGTTAATAACAATTAAAAGCAGAAAACTGCAGTATCTTGGCCATGTGACTCGTGGACCAAGATACGCCTTGCTTCAATTGATAATGCAGGGAAGGATCCAAGGTACAAGAAGCGTGGGTAGAAGAAGAATATCCTGGTTGAGAAACTTGAGAGAGTGGTTTGGATGTTCCTCGATAGAGCTTGTTAGAGCAGCTGCATCCAAAATAAGAATTGCCATGATGATCGCCAATCTTCGTCGCGGAGTTGGCACCTAGAGAGAGAGAGAGAAAACACCCAGTATAGATGAAGTCATTTTTTATTTGTAGAAAAGAATTTAAATTATTTAAATGAAGTTGTAATCGAGAAAACTCATTTAACTTTTTAATTGGGAAACATTTAATATTTCCTCGAAAACCAACAGCCTTATTTATTATTCTATTTTATTCGTACAATAATATTTCCAACGTAGAATCGAAGGAAGGAATTAGAAAAATCGATTGGGGGCAAACAGCCACCGACTGGTAACGGCTGGGTTAGTAAACAAACATTCAAGTTTATAGTGTTTGCTAGTAAATAGACACACACCCAACACATGGTGTTTCACCCTAAATTTATTTGCGCACCGATATGGAACAAAACCGCCGCTTTAGTGTTGTTGTAAAAATATAATATGATCTCGTAAACTCACATTTATATAAATAGAAACAATACCTCAGTTTTTAGTTTTCTTGAAAAGGAAGTAAATTTTCTAGTGTATTTCCGTGGCGTGTCCCAACGTCATTTCTAACAAACTCGAAAACAAAGAAGCCATGAGAAGTTTGAGACAAATTACTGAAACAACTGCCACCAACTATTCTTCTATTTCAGTAAAATTAAAAATAAAAAGACTCAAATAAACTTTATCAACGTTTCTAATTAAAAAAACTATTAAATTGTAGCATTTAGAAGAGTGTATAATAAAAGTTTAGCTGACAATTGTGATTGTATACAATAACAAAACTTTTGCGAGAAAACAACTCGTGCAGTTGTTGTTGTTCGTTGTTAACAAAGTTTCGTTCTGCAAAACTTTTAGCTTTAAATATACTTACATGTGCATAACTTTACATTACGTTGTATTGTATAGTACACATTTGTCTTGTGGTTTGAGTTTACTTTGGTTGGAATCAAGATTTCCATATTCAGCTCCAAGTTATAGCGAATTTGAACATTTTATCAATTAAGGAAATTTGTAATATACAAAGTCTCTGACAAGAAAGCATGCGCAACCAATCGCTTGTGTTTGTGGAGTTAGCGATATAGCACTAAGGAAATTTTGCAATGATCGTTGTTTACATAATTTAAATGATGCTCCATGTGTTTCCTTTAAGTTTGGTGAGACCGGTTTAACACTCAATAAACCGCAGTCCGACCAAGGTCATCGAGAAAGAAGGAATCCATAGAGTGTAAATCGATCTGTAAGAAAGAAACCTACTTGGTAGTTCGCATATAAATGCTGCTATTTCTGGACCGCCGCAAGCCAGTGGTTTCCATAAAAAATCCGCTGAAGGATCCATCACGACACATAGAGCTTCATCATCTAATGGGATAGGTAACTGGAAATGGCCGTCGCCTCTAAGTGGCTCGAAATTTCTAAAACAAAAAAATCACAATAGTTTAAAAATTAACGTAGTCAACAATTTTTCACAAAGTTGTTTTATTATTATTATTCAAAGCGGTACGAGTATATTCAGTAATTAGTCAGTTTGTTTTAATCATGCAGGTATATCAGACCCAGAAAATGCATGTCAGGTTGAGTAAATAACCCCCTATGTCACCAAAAACATTGCAAAAGAGTGTGGCATGAGCCAGGAGAAAGTAGCAAGATTTTGAGGCATATGAGGGAAACGGTATTAACTGAAAACAATGAGAAAAATGACATGAAGAAGAGATGATAACTTTGTTCTTCGAACAAGCAAGCTAGACTCAAAAACAAAAAACCAAGTCACGACCTGTAACAAGATTTAGCAGCATTATTAGCACACTACTAGTAACGTTATACGAGACATGTTTTTAAAGTATGTACCGTTTTGGAATTTAAAAAAAACACAGTCTACTTTTAGTATCAAAATTGTTTTAATATGAAAGCATACACCTTAAACTATTTTTGAAGATGATTTCCGTCAATATTGAGACACTTGCCGTACCGTACAATCAATTTTTAAAATCCTTCCTCGAAGAAATTTGCCGCCTGACGAGACAACCACTGCAGCACTGTCGTTTTAGCAGTATTTGCATGGTCGTGGTGTTGTCCTCCCAGATGCTTTTCCAATTTTAGAATAAATATGAATCACTGGGCGCAAGAGCAAGGCTGTATGGTGGATGATCAACTTGTTTACAGCCAAATGATGGGATCAGTGTTTGAGTTTGATTTGCTGTGTGAGGGTGGCATTGTCATGAAGCAAAACGATACGCGTGCTTAACATGCCACACCTTTTGTTTTTGATGGCTCAGCGCAAATTTTTTAACGTCTCACAATTTATAGTTTGACCTTGAGGCAAAAACTTTACAAACAAAACACCTTTCCTGTCCGAGAAAACGGTACACATGATTTTTCGGGCAGAAATTGTTTGCTTAAACTTCACGTTTGTGGGTGACGCTGAATGGCGCTATTCCATTGATTCTGGCGTAACGTAGAACACCCAAGTGTCGTCGCCAATGACAATTCGGTTAACAACTCGTCACCTTTCTGGTTGTACTACTCTAGGAATGTGAGAGAACTGGCTAAAAGTTTGTTTTTGTGAACTTTAAACGTTCTGACACAATTTCGTAAATCACACTTCTTGACACTTTAGGAAACTCACAAGGTAACGCTGATATCGTAAATCGTCTGTTCTCTTTCACTTTTTCATCAATATTTTGCACCAAGTCATCTCTAATGAGTGAAGGTGGTCCACTTCGTTCCTCGTCATGCACATTCGTACGGACATCTTTTCCTTACGATCCCATCACTCATAATGTATTCGTCATAACTTCACATGACATTAGAATGAATCTCAGCTGCTTTCACGCCTTTATCATTAAGAAAACGTCACACCATTTAACTCACAGTTTAACCTCTCGTAAACAACCTTTAAGACTGTCAAATGGGGTCCATAATTGCGGCTGTGGCTTGCCAACAGATACCGGTACCGCTACACAGCGTGCATGTGCCGATTTCCGACGGCAGCGCTATAACGGCGGAATTGCAGAACGATCCTTAATTTAAAATCATGTCTCGTAACATTATGAAAATATTGCAGAATGATCAATAATTTCAGAAATAGCAACACTTCCAGTTTAGACTTATTTATTCAAATATAACCAAGAGGTAATATGCAATTAATTTTATCGAACACTTTCAAATGTTTGCCTGCCATTTTGAATTGCTCTGTATGCTTGCTGAATATTATAGATCTTGAACGAGAAAGAGAGATAAGAGTGACATTAATCTGTTAGGGTGAAAATTAAACTTGGAAAATGAACATTGAGCTTAAATACCTATATACTTTACACTATATAGCTGCCTTTATTGTATAGCTGAAGTCTAAATAGAGTGTTATAAATTATTAAGTGTATGGAGAAGGGAATTCAGGACACAAGACGTTAAGTAACGAAATCTTTTAAATTCCCACTAGACTTGAACTGCTAGCTGGCATATCGCCGTCTATATTCAATCAATAAGAAAACAGACAAAAGTTAAACTACATTATTTTACGCTTCATTGCATAAATTCGTTCAGTTGAGTTTACTTAATTACGGCATAAAATAATGTTGTCCCGAAATCAAAAATCAGAACTGTTCCCAGAAATTATGTGTTTACTCCATCCGTCCAAGTCTGAATATATCAATTTTCTGCTAAACCGCACCTCTTTATCTTTTCAACTACGACTACAACACTATAAAAATTTAGGTGTATAATATGTTAGATCGCCAGTGTCCAAATGAGTATACCTACTCTTGGAGTTTTAGGTCATCCATATTACTAGTATTATTATTATTTTGGGAACACTATTTGTCATATCAATCCTATGTAATTTCTCCAAGGTCTTTGAGATTGTTCTCTACGATAAAATATATCCTACTGTGAGAGGTGTCCTGTCGGTTGACCAGCATGGTTTTATGAGTGGTCGCTCGTGTGCATCTAATCTGGCTGTGCTCTCTGAACAGATCTGTTCCGTTATTGATGGTTGCCGCCAGCTGGACGTGATCTACACTGATTTTCAAAAGGCGTTTGATCGCATTGATCATTGGATTTTACTCAGAAAACTTGACAATTTTGGTTTCTCAGAAGGGCTGGGTGAGATCAAGGATTTGGGTATATTATTTGATTCCAAACTCACCTTTATTCGTCATGTTGACAGAATTGTCGCGAGTGCTAGTAAGATGTTGGGGTTTATCATTAGAAACTGTCAACAGTTCAATGATATTTATACCATGAAATTGCTATACTACGCGTTTGTCAGGTCAAAGTTGGAGTTTGTCTCATTTATTTGGAATCCTTTGTACAATGTTCATGTATGTTCTGTGGAGTCTGTTCAGAGGCGCTTTCTGAAGTATTTGGCGTACAGGGGTGACAGTGTTTATCCTCCGAGGGGTGTTGATCACGGAATCTTATTGTCGCAATTTGGGGAGCCGTCTCTTGCGCTTAGAAGAAACGTGTTAGCTGTAAATTTCTTGTATAAACTGTTACACAATGTTGTCGACTGTCCTCATTTACTGAGTAGAGTCAGGCTCCGTGTACCGCGTCTAGGGGCTTTGAGAGGTGTTCCCTTCGCTCTTGGTACAGCGAGAACTAATATATCTCTGCAGAGTCCTGTATTCTATATGTGTAGTATTTTTAATAGGTTCTGTGGAGAATTTGATATCAATGTTACCCCGCTTTCTGCACTGATTAGTGCCGTCTCGGCTAATTTAGGTGATGTTTAGATTTATTTATTATATTGTTGTTGCTTATTATTTATTATATTGTTGTTGCTATTAGCTATTGTTTGATTGTAATTTTATTGCTTATTTTATTTTTGATTTACATCTCAATGTAAGTGATTTTTCTGTAAATGGGTTTATCCTGTTGAAAATAAATGCTTATTTATTTATTTATAATATCGTTTTAATCAAGAATTTATAAGAACATGTAATGAAACCACAAATGCTCCTTAGCGAATTGTTATCTCCATTGGAATGCTGAAGTTTGGCAAAGCAAGATGTTACCAAGAGCCCAGGTTTTAAGACATTTTCGGAATAGACAGTTCATGAAACAAAAACCACGCAACGACAGTCTTTTAACAATACGAACTCTCGACGAATTTTTTTCACCTTCATTTATCACTCTTAAGCAAGCTGAAGAGTGTTTTTTTTTTAACAAAGATATACCACCCTTGTAGTATTTTATAAATAACTTTAGCGTCTGGATTTCTGGCTGTCCTGCTTTAGGCTACTTATCATAGATAATCGCCATAAAGAATTTACGCCTCAAGAGAGTAAGGTCTATGATACATACATATCAGCCAGCCTCTTCATTCACAGTATGTGTCTTTTTCCTCTTCACGAGACTGAAAATTCCAGTACTGTTATGCCGGAATATAACGTTGTGTAGTTTAATTCTTCAATTTAGATATGAGCTTTGTTTCTATTTCCATACTCTATACACAGTGATGGAATGGAAAAGAATAAACAAACTGAATCAGATGTAGGTACGAGTAAATCAAAGCATTTACAGAAATTGCGCAGTCTTTTGTGTTTATACATACAATATTTATATAAAACATATACAAACAACAAACTACCCTAACAGTTTATATGTATAAAGAAAACAGATAAATGTATGTTTCTTTTCGAGGAAAATATAGAAAGCATATATCTACATACGCACCTTTATTTTCGCTAGGTACGTATAGGTATATGCAGGAAAACAACGGCATAACCGGAAAAATGTTTACTAAAAAGGATGTCCCAAAAATAGCGCATGATTTCCTATTACGATGGTATTTTAAACGTTGACAATTTTTTTTTCTGTTCGACATAAGTCCCCGGTTTCACTGCAGCCTCATGGGCTTATTGTGAAAAGTATTATATCACATGGTAAGCTGTTTGAACTGCCTCATTACACAATCTACATTCCAGGCCCCGTTATACAGCGCCATTTTATTTAGGTGGCTTTTCAGGGCGCAATGCCCAGTGAGAAGGCCTATAGTTACTCGCAACTGACTGTTAGCAGTTTTCCAGTGCGTTTTTTCCTGCACCAGGTATGAATTTCTCACCATGTTCCTGCTTGGGAATATGTTCCCAATATCTCTGATGCTCGCTTTTAGCCCAGCACTTCAGGAATTCCCGCGCCTTTTTTTAGACAAGCCCAGCGAAGGTTCCGTGTCAGTACATGGGGTTTCAGAGACTTGTCTAGCCAGCCAATCCGCTCTCTCGTTGCCTTCGATTCCCGAGTGCCCCGGAACCCTATTGTGGTCCACCAAGGCCCTAAGTTCTCTTTGACATTCCCCTACCAGTAAATCCTCAATCTGTTTAGTTTTGCACACTGTAAAATTGCAAACACTTCGGCTTGAAACACGGATGTGGTTTTCCGCAGTGAGAATCTGAGATTCGAGTTCCTTGTCTTACTATATATTCCTGCACCACTTTCACTTTCGGTTTTTGACTCGTCTGTAAAGCAGGTTATCCCTCTCAGTGTCCGCATGCAGTCTTGATTAAGAACTTCTCGGTCCATAATATGTATCTCGAAGTTTTAGTCGAATTTAAATTTTGGTTTGATGTCGTCCATGGACATGTCTATGATGCCATCCCCAATACATGCCCCAATTTGGGTATGTCCCCGACGAGTCGGTACAGTTCCTACCAATATTTGTGTTGTTAAAAATTATTTGAAAATGCTGTGCAAACATTGATCACGCAAGATCGCCATGTAAGATATTGTGAGATTGAGTCAACCTCAACCTTGTTCGAACGCATGCAAAAGTGGGAATGGGGAATGGCAAGCTCAGATGCATGAATACATATTTTAAAATATAATTATATAATTCGCAGCTTAACGGATCGCCGCATACTAAATCTTTGGAATCACTGGCTTATCTCTTGAGGAACATGTAAATTTCTAGAAGCCACTGCTAGACCGGTCTATCATATTGAAATTTATATCCTTCAGTCGGGTTATTTCTATTTTAATTTTATACGTTATTATTCTTGCCAAACTGGGAATCTTTATTTTGGGACACCTTTACCATCTAAGACTGTAATGTTACGTGGAATATCAATACATAGGATACACACCTTTGTTTGCCTCTAGTCATATATAATAGATATCAGTACGAAAATAAAACCGATAATTTACTGCGTTGACTTTACTCTAAAGTTTGACATTCGGTTGTAGGCCGTGATGGGAACGAAGAGGCGTGCTTATATATAGCAGAATCAAGATGATAAACAATCCTAGATTAGATACTTCGTCTATATATTACAAAGATATATTATAGGTGTAGGATTCATTCCATTCATTTGCTGAAATTCACAAATCGATAAATTCATCATCAATTTCAAGTCATCTAATCCTTACGACAGTCGTCTGGTGAATCTCAAGCAGGGGTATTGTATTAAAAGCTTTAAAAATCAGCTTACAATGGGCTGAATATCCAGCACTCACGAGGACCCAAACAACTTTCTTCTGCCGCCTAAGCATCTGCAATGCTAAAGAGGAATTGCGCCAGGGTATAACTTTTATGGGAGCGAACAGCGAAAAGTAAACAGCGATGCCGACACAGTCAAACCTGTAACCTTCGTATGATGAAAATATCATAACTAAGAGAGCGAGATGATAGACCCAGCATGGTGCATCAAGAGAGTCAGCATAAATAGTCATTGTTTTTGGATACAAATCATTTATGTATCTAATAAACATAACAGCCCTGATAAGACACTCGAACCCACGATCAGAAGCTGCACATCAGACACACCACGACATTCAGGGTTGAACACCATATTACAAAATTTTTAGCCAAGTTCCTAAAAGACACGGTCTTAGTAAGGTCACACACACACAATAAGCCCATGAAGCTGCAGTGAAACCGGGGACTTAGGTCATACGGACCAGCTAGTAAGGTCGTCACACAATATGGATTGTCGAACGCCCTCCCTTAACATAAATTGAGTAGGAGTCAAAAGCTGATTTCCTTCCGGGTACCTCTAAGATTTTTCTTGATTATTTATTATAGGATTTGAAATACTCACGTCCAAGTAAAGTTAGGTTTCTCTGCTGTTCTTGATAAACCAATCCAAATATTGTCTGTTATGTCCAGTTCTTTCAAATAGGCTCTGATTGCATCATATTGAGACGTATCGTCAGCTGTAACCAAAATATATATTATTTAGACCACACCTGTTTTACATTTTTCCTAAATTCATATTCATTTTACCTCCAGTAAGTAAAATAATAATATTGTGGTGCCGCTTTTTATTCTAAACGATAGGAGAGATTTTAAATGCAAATTAGCTCTGGGCGAACATGGAAATTCTTACTGTACAGTTTGGCCAAATATCAAAGAATTAAGAAACGTTAGTAAAAGGAGTAAAACTAAGTAACCAGGCATGTATTAGATTTGGGTGATGGGGGACACCCGTTTTCAATCTTATCTGTTCATTGATAATTTTTCCAATATTTTGTTTTTCACTTAAAGACATTTCCATTTAAATTTAATAAACGAAAAATTACATGGACACAAGTGTATAAAAACTACAATATACTATTCAATAGGAAATAAATCGCTGCTTTGTGGTATATCAAAACTATATATTATTGAGATACATGGTTTTGCAATTATTCTCATAATCACTGTCCCTGGCGTTTAATAATCTCAGTGGCACGCTGGGACTCGACCCACCAAGAATTCTAGAAAAAATTCAGGCACCTATGCTTTGAACTAGCTACAATAAAACTTACACATTACATAGTTTATTGAATTGTTCATCCGAAACAAGTCCTTCCCGTTCAATATTAGCTGGACTGCAGTTTACATAATAGAAGTCGGAGACGACGCCAGTCCTAAGTATTGAGAAAGAGTGTAAGATAAAACCCCGTCTATACGGTTTTATAAGCAAATTTCCGAAAAACTTTTACAACAAGGTTCTGTGGTTGTGCGGATGTGACGCGAGAGCAATGTGTTTTTTTTTTGTGTGTTTGATAGTTAGAGGCAATGAAAATTGGACAAAGATAGGAGTTTGTGATCTCTATCCTTTTGTAGACAATATTAAGAAACATGAAAATGAAAAATATATATTTTGTATGATTTGAATAAAACGACGTCTACTTCACAAACATTTTGTGGAGTAGACGTCGTTTTATTCAAATCATACTATTCACTCCTCGATAGATGGATTACTTCAGAAAAAAAAATATATATATATTTTGTAGTTTAAAAGTCATCGCACCCAACCTGTCCTCAACAGATCAGATCACTATAATTATCTATTACGATACCTAAAATCCATGCTGTGATTGCTTATTTATCTATGTCAGTATTAATCCTGAAATAAACGTTTAGAAGATATATTGCATCCCAGATAATCCCCATGCAACAAGACTAAAAACAAAAATTTGTTTTATTACATGGGAATATTCGCCATACATAATATTGCATAGGTGTACACTATGAAAATCAAGGATTTACAAAAGTATTCTAATAGGAAAATATGGTTTTCTGAGGCCTTTTAAATAATGAGCAAAGCAATACATAAATTGTCATCTCTGCGGTTACTCTCTTGCAATTCAAACAGGGGTCTAGAAAACCAGAAGCAAATGAATTTATCTGGGACAAGATTCATGACAAAACAGGAAATCAAAAGATTTGAGAACATTTGTGTGGAGTATCCGATATAACCGTTTATAAAATTCTGCAAGATGGGTGCCGAAAATGACCACCACCAAAAGTTTAAGGTCACACAGTCAGTTGGAAAACTCATGGCGATCGTCTTTTGGAACTCAGAGAAAAAAGAAGAGGAGAATTCACGAGAGGTGCCTTGTTCCAGTACCTTCAAGAAAGTCGTGTTGCGCTGGTTGCCCTGCACAAAGTGAGTTCGATAATGTAAATCAATCACCCTAGAGTCCAGACCTGACCGTGAGAGAGTATTATTTGTTCCCAAAAAATAAAAAAGGACTGCGTGGGAAGAAATTTACGTGAAGGAAGCAGTTTCGGCGTATTTTTCCGCGAAAGATTCAACATTTTTTTTTAATGAATAATGATAGATGTGAGAAATGTATTAGGGTTGCAGCTCAATATACGGAGCAAGAAGAATAATATTTTTATTGATCCCCTATTCCGCAGAATTAAAAAGACCTCCTCGTATATGTGATAAATGCACACAGTTTTCCACCAAATTTAGGAAGTCGCAACGGAATTAAATCAAACCTACGAAGAACTAACTACATATATATACAATGACAGGAGAGGCGTACGAATATATACGCTGAAAATGAGTTATTTCATGGTCCGATGGAAATAATTAAGCTTATATTCGGTGAAATTGAATTCCACCCTACGGGAAAATCTACCACTGCTGTACCTATATAGATCGGTAAAGCGAAATGCAAGTTTACCTGTGCCTTCTGTCTGACGGGCACAGTTAGAATTTACACCGATATGCTTTCATGTTGTTAAAATTTATTTTTGTTAAATCAACTATATACAGGGTTGGCATTTTATGAGAGTCATATGTATATCTTTTCTGAGACTTAAGAAAAAAATTGTTAAAACAAAAGTTTCTCGATTTTAAGGCAATTATTTAATTATTTGAGTGTTAATAATACAGGGCTGGAAATTTGCTTCATACTACCAGACGGGCCGTTTCCTACTCAATTTAAGCCTAACGTTGTCCGAGGTCTTGCACCGTATGGGTACCTACACGTTTTCATTATGGATATTTTCTTTCACATAACTCACATCTTGAAACATAAAATCTGCGGAGCAAATATCAGGCTACCATCCAGTAAGATTCCCAGATCTTTAACCACAGCGACCCACATTAGTGATGACTGCTTCAAGATGATATAATTGAAAGAAATAAAATGTTCAAAAGGTGTTGTATTCCTTGCCGAGACGAGAAAAATGCACGTCGAGGCGAGAGTAGATAATATGTTTTATATCTCCTGGCATCTCTAGTTTATAGTTTTCTAAGGATTGCTGTAGACAGAAATTCATGGTTTAATAGCGTTACGATTCTCCGGAAAAGCTTTTGTCGGAGACTATTTGATAAATTCGGGTCAACCATTGCACGACAATAACCAGTAGCACGAAAGCACACATGGATGGAATAATATATTGGAAGAAAAACAGGGCTTTTATGTCTCATCACGTGCACAAACAACAAGCTCGTAGGTATATCTCTATACCAACTAGTGGAAAACTGGAAAATATCAATAATGAATGTGTACTTAATGGACGCGTCCCTATTTTTACGTGACAAGCTTTGGAGTAGCTGGAGCGCTATCACGAATGATATTATTAGTGTTCCTAAGGAATATTAAATATTCAGGAAAAATAATAATTATGTTAAAAGTTTAGAAAAGTAAAGTTTTACTAAATGAATATAGCTTTTGAGTACGAGCGAGGGCAGCGAGTATCTTAAAAACTATATGACTTCAGTGAAATAGCTTTTCACACGAGGCTTTTTATAGACATTTTTCTCAAGTTATTTTAATTATTATACGCAAAATATTCATATAAATAAAAGTATTACAAATTACAACAGCTGTTTTTGTTAGTCATACATTCCAGTCCAAGCGTTTAGCTTCTGAGGATGGAGCGTGGCTTTTGATCAGACCAAGAAAAACACTCATCTGAAAAATAAATGTTTAGTAACAAATTCAGGTTATTTATCATCTGAGCACTAATTAACTTGGAAAATTGCCAACGTACATTAAAATCACCTCAATTTAATCCGTGCAAAAGGTTATTTTTGTATACGGGTGAATTTTAAAATTCATTGAATGGTCGTACGTCTTATGCTAGAAACTGTAGAGAATTGCTTGGTATACTAAACCCACATTGGAGATATTGACGGGAAGCAAAACAGCAACTTTCAAAGCTTTGTTTCCGCTATTTCCGTGTAGCTGTCTACGATCTGTAGAAAAACTCCTTTCTAATTGGCACTGGTTTAACGTATCGTTGAGGTATCTCAAGAGAGTGACGAAAGTTAATTGGAAATCGTTGTCGTTGACATTCACTTGAGGAACAAAACAATGTTTACCATAATATGATTAAGCTTGGTTGGTTTCGAAACGCTCCCGGTTGTTCCTTACCTCTATATATTGCTCCTACACCTCTGCGTGTATGTTTACGGTAAGGGTTATGTTTACAAACAAATATAGCAATTGCTTAGTGTCAAGGGAATGTATCGAGATTTAAGGTTTGAGTCAATTTTATAACAAATATTTCAACAGAGATTATATAAATGTTTTGTTTTTCTTTGTCCCATAATAAACTAAGAAATGCGGGGACCCCCATTTTTAGTTTGTTTTTGCCAGATATAAAGGTTACACGTGTGTTGGTATGCTTGGCGATTTTTTGCTATTACTTGTGTAATAAAAAGCTCGTGCATTATACTAGAACAACTGTATTTATACTAATCTAAACGCAACATACTAGGACTGTTTTACATTTCAACTAAAATACGTACATCCAGTAATCCAGTGATTAATTAAAGTCAACAACCGTCGAACACTGTTCTATATAACAACCAGGCTGGTAGTTATCTACCCTCTCAACCTTCAAACCTCTAACTGACCCTCATCACAAATGCATGTATGTACATAATGCCAAGTGGGATCGATTTTATTAATTATACCCTTATGTATATGTATAGATTTTAAATAAAATTATTAGCGCACGGGGGTGGATTTCTATAGATGTTTTTTTAAACCTTCAAATTCGGTATAATAATTGCATGGATGTTGTCCAGGTTATACAGGATATTGCTATTGTCGGTCGATTTGAAACAATTTAAATTGCCCCAACATAACATTTATAATATGCAATCAACCACATCAATTATTCAGTTGCCAGACCTTTCGTGAAATGTCAATTTCTCAAAGAGTTTCAGAAGTAAAAAAGAACAAGCTGTGCATAAATTGTCTAAAACCTAATCATTTTGCCAACAATTGCCAGTCAGGTGGGTGCAAAGTGTGTTCGAAAAAACATAATTCCAAAGCAATTCAGATGGTTCTTCTGTGACAAAGGGAGATCATGAAACTCCAACTAAATCTACAAAGACAGATGTTGAAAGCTTTGATAAAGTAGTATCACATGTAGGGATAAAGGAAGTTTCACAGACTTTGTTATCAACCGCTCAAGTCTATATAAGAGATCATCAACGGCAATGGCAAGAATGTCGAGTACTTTTGGATTCAGGCTCTCAGGCAAATTTTATTAGTAGAGAGTTAGTACACAGGTTAAAATCACACATCTTCAGTACAAGCATGTCGATTGGTGGTATTAACCAAACCACAAGTAATGTGGTCGAGTATGTTGACACGACAATAAAATCTAAAATTTGTGAGTATCAAGTTGAATTAAAATATTTTGTACTTTCAAAAATTACTGAAAATCTTCTAGTAATGTCAATTCACCCAAACAGTTTCAACATCCCAAAGAATGTTGTCCTTGCAGATCACTTATTCAGAACACCAAGTAAAATTGATGCATTACTTGGTGCAGAAATATTCTGGGATCTAATTTGTGTAGGTCAGATTGCTCTTTCTAAACCAGGACCAGTTTTGCAGAAAACAAAACTTGGTTGGATTGTGTCAGGTTCGATTCCGAAGAAATTGTCGGGAAAACTATTTTGTCATGTTTCCAATATAGAACTAAATAATCAACTCTCAAAATTTTGGGAGATTGAGGAGTGCAAAAGTGCCACAGTTTTCACAGCAGAGGAAGAGTGGTGTGAAAATCATTTTCAAACAACACACAGAAGGGACGAATCAGGAAAGTTTGTTGTTAAATTGCCATTTAAATCTTCAAGCTCCATGTTAGGCGACTCAAAAGATATAGCTCAGGCGCGACTTTTTTCATTAGAGCGTAAGCTGTCAAAAGATCCACAATTGAGAAATAGGTATAATGATTTCATGCAGGAATATTCGTTATCATCTCATATGACGGAAGTGAAAGAGACAGATTTAGATAATTGTACCTTGTTTTACTTACCTCACCACGCAGTTTTAAAGGAAACAATTCAAACAACAAAACTCCGTGTTGTCTTTGATGGTTCATGCAAAACCAGTTCAGGCCATTCGTTAAATGATTTGCTAAGTGTGGGTCCTACTCTTCAACAGAATTTGTTTAAGATCATACTCAAATTTCGTCTCAATAAGTTGGCCATAATTTCGGATATTGAAAAAATGTACAGATGCATTTGGGTTGATGAAGGTAACAGAAGGTTTCAGAAGATTTTATGGAGACCAGATTCAGCTATGTTCGACTGTTCTACTCCAAAATGAATTTGGATCTAGATATGAACACTCACAGTGCTTAGTTGCCTATAGATACACAGATACCTTTACATATTATATATTTTTTAATTTGGTGAGCGATATGTTTTTTAAAAAAAATATGTTGACATAAGTTGACATATTTTTTAGACAACTGGTCACATTTTGTTATTTTTTCTGAAATTCGTTTAACGACTTCCTTTTGTTCCCAAATCTGAAACAAACCTCAAGAAGTTAATTAAAGTAATTATTGGTAATGTTAAAAATTGAATTCCCTATTTATAGAATTTTATATTTTTTCTCCACGCAGTATATGCATTGCAACGACAAACGATTAAGCAATGAAACCAGTAAAAATGTTTTACCAGCTTCAGCTTTTAGAATAATTACTTTTTCCAGTTTTATGCTCCTGCAAGTTGGCAGCTACCACTCGCATATCTGCAGCAAGTAGAAATTCGTCGTAGCCATCGTAAATTTGTTCAGTATTTAGACGAGATTAAAGTATTACATGGTAGTTTGCATAGGAAAATTCTGATTAATTATTCCCCATCTACATGCGCTGAATTATACGCGGTACCTATAGCAAGACACACATATCAGCACAGCTGCACTGGCTTTCGGTCGTATACATATATTACAAATACCTGTTTCGGATTAATTTTGTTTTAATGGGAATTAGGCACTTGAGTTGAATTATGGCGTTTTTAGCCACACAGAAACATTAATTAATGTGTAAAAATTGTCCACTGTACTATTAAAAATCTAAGCTTTGTACCAGTGCAGTGAGACCATTATATTTACTCGTATTTTTACTTTTTTTTTTTGCCTGAATATCTGAAAATCTAACTTTATTACCATTATTCACTGGTGAAGGAGGACGCTGGAACTCGGCCGACCAATAATTCTTGTCATTGTGTTTGGACTGGCTCTTTCAAAAATTATGGTGGAAAATGTATCCTTCCTCTTCGTCGACATAATGAAAAGAGTGATTTGGTTAACAAAGGGGTGTTTTCAGAACTGGTCAAGTCTAGTCGAAAAATTAATTCAAATTGATTATAACCGACTAAAAAAATAACCTTAAGTTAGCACTTTTGAAGAAAAGTAGGAGTGCCTTGGTCAGTATAATTTCTCGCAATGGGGTATCCATTAAATAAGCACCAAGAAAAATCCCATAAGCTAACACAGTAACATTCAAGATATCTCGTAGGTATTCCCTACCAAAACCGAGTCGATATTCAGCGTCTTTAATAATGTGATTTTAAGGTTAAACATCGAAAACGTCCTCATAATGACAAAGCTGAGTCTGTCTTTATAAAGGTGCACGACAATCATGCGGTAATGAAAACCACCTTACTTAATGTGACCAACGATTGGATGTCAGATATTTTGAACAAAGATAAGGCAATGCATTCGTCAGTTTAATGTATTTCTTTCAAAGCTATGCTTTTAAATGAAAAATCATATTAGAAAAAAAAAACTCTACATTTAGAAGTTTTAGTATCCAAACACAAACTGAATATAAACGTATATTTTATCCCATTTTTTTTATTTCATTCTACTTCAGGCTCATCATATATTATAAGATCTTAAGATCCTTGCGAATTTTATGTTATAACGGTAGAAAACTAAAGGGAAATCTCACATTTTCGCTAAACGTGATGTGTTTATAGAATGGTTGTATATTGAAAATAATACCTGCACTATATACGAATACGAGTATATTTCACACAAACTACAAGCATGCGTTTGAATCTTGCATGAGGTAATAAATTTGATTTAGCTACCTATTTATTTTCAAATTAATTATAAATTAAATACTCATACTATACTGAAAAATAGACCTTCACAAAGTTACGCAATGCAGTATTTTGATGAAATGACAACAATAATATGTACCTACGTGGTTTGTCCAAAAAAGTTGTATATAATACAGTTAGCATTGAGCTCTTCCAGCGATGCGGTCTAATCTCCTCAATCGTGGCAATATGCCGTCCTTTCATGGGTCTTTTCGGTTTTGGGAATAGGAAAAAGTTGCAGGGGGTAAATATGGTAGCTGAGACATGATTGCGGTGTTGTTTTTGTCCAAAAATCACGAACAAACAACGATGGGTGAGCAGATGCATTATCGTGATGTAAAAGTCATAAATGTTTTTAATGCGAAAAACCTTTACTTTTGGACGAACCTGGCATGCATCTGACCACTTCCATTGGGATGATTGGGCGTTGATTTCATGTTGCGAGACTAATATATTGATATTTTTGAGGAGCAAATCAAATTCGACGATATACGCATGCTGTCGATTTGACCATTTTGTAGGAAACAAGTTAGACAACAGTCGAAAATACCTCAATAATATGCCTCTGTGCCCCGCATAATTAAAAAATTCCTCGAATTGGGACAAATCTCTGGATTTGCTATCACTGGCGTCATCTTTGTATCAAGCGAAACGCAAGCCGATATTTAAATAGATGTTTTGGTCAAGTGGTAAACCGTGTTTTCTAATCTTCATTAACAGTGTAAAATTTAATGACATTCCAAAAAAAGCATTATATATAGCTTTTCGACATCAATACAGTAATTTGTAGCAATTTGTTATTATATAAAGCAATCCAACTAGAAATAGAAAAAATTAAAACATAATCCGAAATGAAGTATATAATTTGTCATTTGCATCCTGTTTACTTTACTTTCTCTATGGATGGATAATTAGATACTTATAGGTATATGCAAATGAAAACCATTTACAATTATTGTACACTTGTATACGTCTGCCGTCTCCTTCACATCATGTACGTTTTAAAATATATTTTGCCAGTTGGTAGCATTCAAACTTCAACGAGTTGTGAAGTTATCTTTGGACGTATATGAAAAAAGCATTTGCCTGTTTGCGCCATATGCTATGCCACATTTTAAATACGTTTCAAAGGAGCCTCTTGAATCCTGATAGTAGTAGTTGGGGTAGTAGCATACATAATATATGCGTGTATGGTTGTTCTATTGCGAAGTTTCAATTTTTTGCAGTGCTATGTATGTACACACTACAAGAATTGCTATAATTACTATAAAAACTTAATTTTATTATCACTGAATTATATATTATATTCTACCCAAACAAAGCACATGGGGAATAAGGGAATATTTTAATATTGTTTTGAATGTGGAAGGTGAGCCAATATTCCTTTAATGCCCAGGGTTTTACCGTACTTTTCTAGAATACTGAAAAGGTATATAAAGAGATGTGCCGTGGCCAGTTGAATTGCAGTTGTAATTTGAAAGAAATATTAGTAGTAATATGAAATTAAACCTAAAGAAATGTACGCTGTTTCGACAAGAAGTTAAGTTCTGGGCCTGATATATGTTAAAGGCTTGAAGAAAGTAAAACCGCCCTATATTTGGGCCCGCGGTGGCAAAAAGGTTTTGAAAAATGTCACAGAGATATTTTTTTTCACGGACGCCTATGGCACATACATTTTTTGTCGTGTATTTTTAACATTAAGCACTTAAAAACCGCCATATAATTTTTACAGTCTAATTTTTTTGACCATTTTTCTACTATTTATGAACGCCTATGTAAAGAAGTATTCTGCATTTTGTAGGTTATTTATATCAAAACTACTGTATTCAGTATGAAAAACCTTTTACAACGAGGGGTCGCACCCCATAGCTACGGGGCTAGATAAAAAGTTGCAGTTTTTGCTATTTGCCTTGTTATTTGCACGGAAAGTAGCTGTTTTTTTTGGCTGCACTATATTCAGTAGAAAATATCCTTTAAAACGAGGTGTTCCATCCCATAGCTACGGGGGCTAAGTATAATGTTACAGTTTTTGTTCGTTTAGAGACGTCATGAAGACAAATATTATTAAATTTTTATATTTTTTCCATATACATCTTGTAGGTTTCCATATATGAATCAACTTTTCCTTATACAACTTTTCTTCATTTTGACAAATAAGGCCGATCCGACCCTCAATCTCAAATCAAACCTAACGCTATAACTCGACTCGTACTACCATCACATATTTCAAACTTCGGCATGTTTAATTTTTCACAATTATCTATTTTCATACCGATCTTCAACGTCATAGCTCTTCTCATTTCCATCTAATGACGTGTCAAAGTTTTTACTAATTATTTTTTAAACTTCTTATTTCAATTAGACGAAACTTCGGAATTAATTGTGCATGATCTCAAAACATCCGTCTCTCTAACGTCTATCATCACTCCAAATTTGATCTCTCCACAACTTACATTTTTCGAACTATTTATTTAAATGTACAAACCTAACCTAAGGTCCTGAGACCTTAATGGGACGAGTGGAGACCCTAGCGGAAAGCTTAAAAGATACTTAATTTCATTACGAATGACATGGCGCTATTAGAATTTTAAATATTTAGGAAACCTCCTAATAACCCCCCGGGCTCTTTGAAAAATTGCATGCTATAATTTATACCTCTTCAGGTAACCCTCAAAAAGTCAAAATTTTCCAAAAATTTTCAACTATGTCTTGTAGGTTTCCATATTTCAATCAACTTTTCCTTATAGAATTTTCCTTCAATTTGACAAATAAGGTCAGTGTGACCCTCAATCTCTAATAGTAACCCAACCCAACACATCTAATAGCCTCCATATACATATAGGTATACAAATTACACAATATATGATATGGAGAGCTAAAAAGCCATATCGTTACGCTTCGTAATAATTTAATATACAATCTACAACAGCAATCACGCAAACGTAAGCAGGGCAGTGGTATAAAAGCAATAAAAAAGACCTAAGTGTAGCCATAATTTAACCCCAACTAAACCATCCAGAAGGGGTAATTCTACTCCTATCTTCCTTTTAAAATGTAACATACGATTCTATTCCACGGTTGCAGAACTATTACAGACAAGTTATCTCGCCATTTCCATTTATCACTCCGCATGACCCTCACCTCACACAGGAATATTTCGTCTTATACGTAGGACCTCTGTACATTGCCAAAAGTCGTGGTGTTTCTTACATTGATAATAATTGTAAGTAATAAAATGTAAAAAACACTTTTAAGAATTAGTATATTCATGTATATATTGTGAGTTATGAGTACCTAACAGAAAGCATGAAGGACAATCGGCATGCGGAATAGTAATTTTATAAAATATGAAAATATATGAATTGGAGAAAATTTTAAGTGGCAATATTGCTTATATCTTGAATCGCTGATTGACTGACCTAATTTTATTGCCAATTACAAATAATTTGTCAAAACGAATCTGAACGTATTAAATTGTCAAACATTAAAAAACGACGACGTAATTAAGCTGCCAAACTTTGACACAGGATAGCGGAGCATGGTTCCATCCATCTACAGGATTGCAATATATTTTTGGCGCAATCGGTAGAATATAATTTGCAGCTCAAATAACTAATTAAAATGATTCAACTTAATTAGAGGTCTAGTTAATTTTATTTGTTAATTTGCTAATAACAGATACTGCGAATATCAAAATTATTGCTTTTTCGCAATAACCATTTCAATTTATCCAACAAAATTATAATTCACCAATATTCAAGCATAGATAGATAATGCTAACTACAATAGAATATTGGCAATTGGATGTTGAACATTTGATAACAATATATATTTGTAAGTTTATCAAGTTTTCTTGGGTATTGGGACTAAATCTAAACTCAGTAATTCTGAATTTTAAATTCTGTTGCAACGTTTCGTGCAATATGTGCACATCATCAGGCTACAAAAAAACACAAAACCTCAATAAAGTAAACGTTATAAAGTTATATAAATAAAAATACTCAACAAAAGGACGATGACCAAACAGACTAAAATAACATTTTAAAAAATTAGATTACACTGACACAGAGTCTAATACCTACCATAGAAAATCTGGTCAAATTCCCTAGAAATATTAACATTGTTTTCGAACCTATAACAAATATAATAAAATTAATATCCAAAGTGTCAATGAGAGATGGGAATTCTCTCACCACACTGATCATAAAAAAGTAGTTGCAATAGAATTTAAAATTCAGAATTACTGAGTTTAGATTTAGTCCCAATACCCAAGAAAACTTGATAAATTGAAACAAAGTGGGATGATAGTTTGATAATTGATTATATTTATAAGAATGCCCTCTTAAAATAAATAATGGTACCCGCTTAATTCTTTCGGATATATCGGAAATTGACGTCAACTATATAAAGATAGATCAGTAGAAACAAAAAATGAGAATTAGAACCCGAAACCACAACAAATTTTCTTGCTCAAAACCGAATATAAGTACCTAACAGAAATATTGATCAGAAAATATGCAAAACTAACATAAAGAAGTCACATCAATACATTACGAATACTTAGTTATTTCAAATATACGATTTACAATACAATATTAAAATTGTTCGTCTTTGATTGGTGTTTCAGAAGTTTCCTTAATTTCTATGCAAAAATATCGCAGATATATTCTAATGGGCGGTGGTCACCGCGAAACACTTTGTGAAACTTTTCGTTCAATAAATAATCTGCATTCTTTAGAATATAGAGCTGAATAGAAATGTATACATATCACAATTGGAAATAAAATCTTATCTAGACACTGCAACTACAATTTTTCTCTCTTTTGGTGCCAAAACATATATAGAAAGCAGAGAAAACAGAATAAGGAACAAGCTAGTTTCACATCTTTTGAAAAACAAATTCGTTGAAGCAGCACTAATGAAAGGTAGAAAGAAGAAGGTACCTATTTTAGGATTTTTGTTCCACGGCACAAGCTAAAAATCTGTGTGCGCAAATTGAGATCTCTTTTAACTTGCTTTGCCTGCTTTTTCATTCATTTCTTATCTTATATGTAGGTATGTAGCAACGCCTTTTCATCATCTATTTCGATTGCGACGATTTTACAGATTACAGGATTGTAGAACGAGAAAAAAAAACAAGCGAATTTTAGGACATTTTTATCGCTATATTTGTTTATTTATTGTCATTACATGTCATTACCAAAAAAGGTTTACACAAGTCATATTAAATATTAAAATATTACAGAACACAACATAAAAACATAGAAATGTATATAACTTAATCAAAACAAAAAGTCAGTGCTGAGGAATTCATCAATGGAGTAAAAAGCCTGGTCAATTAAGCAGTTTTTCAATCTATTTTTGAACATTGCAAGGCTCAGTGTTTTCAAACTATCTGGCAAATGATTATTGCATGTGGGACCATAATAATTCACAGAATTTCTGCTTCTACCCAACCTCATATATTCAGGAAGAATGTCATTTTTGTTTCTGGTATTGTGGTTGTGAACTTCATCATGCCTTATGTACAGATTGTAATTATTTTTCACATACATAATTGAATTGTAGATATAGAGACACGGGAGTGTAATTATTTTACATTCTTTAAATTTAGGGCTGACATCCTCTCTAAACTTTAAATCTGTCATTATTCGCACCACTCGTCTTTGGATTGCGAATACCCGACTAGCATGACAAGAGTGTCCCCAAATTGACAAAGCATATGAAGCCACACTGTGAAAAAGGCCATAATATGCTGATTTCAAAACATTAAAAGAGACTTCACCCTTCAAGCTTCGCAAAATGAACACAACCTTAGACAACTTGGCAATAGTAACCTCGACATGACCCGCCCAGGTTAGCTTTTGGTACAAAGTGACACCCAAAAACTTTACCAGACCATCAGAAACAGCAACATCCGTCTCACGTAATGTAAATATTTTAGTAGTTGTTTTATTGGCATTCATACAGAGTTTGTTAGCTGCAAACCAGTCCGCAGCCCTCGACTGTGAATTAATCATACTTGAGGCCAGAACATCACTCGACAGTTCAACATCGACAATAGTTGAATCGTCTGAAAACAATGTCAGGTCAGAGCATGGCAGATGTAGCGGTAAATCATTAATGAAAATCAAAAACAATAGAGGTCCGAGCACCGAGCCCTGTGGGACTCCACAAGAGCTCAACAAGGGCTGAGAAGACTTTGACTCAAACATCGTTACGACATTCCTACCAGTGAGATAGGAACTCAGCAAACGAATCGAATTCGCACTCATACCGTATCGCTCCAGTTTACCCAACAAGATATCGTGTGAAACGCAATATGCAGGTAGGTAGGTTTGAAGTGAATATAAATAAATAAATACCCTATACTGATGCCTGATTTTTGTCGTCAATATGAGTATGATTTGCCAGACGGTTGTAACAGAGATTCAATATCATTTTACTCTGGATCATTCATACCGACTCCCAATACCTACAGGTGTCTTGAGAGTATCTTTCAATTCCCATCAACTATTTGCATTTTTAGTTTGAATTTGACAGATAAATAGGTTAGACGTGTTTTGGTGGGATTGGCGATTTTTTGATATTGAAAAAAATTGATCAAAGAAGCTGTAGGCACTAAATTTGATAGAAAAATATTATTGACTGTGGCATTTAGTGAGCCGACAAAGAGCAAAAAAATGTTTATAAGCGGTACGAGCTCTTCACAGAATGTCGAAAAGATGTTAATGACAATGCCCAACCTGGACGTTCCATTACGTCAACAAACGATGAAAATGTTGAAGTAGTGCATATGAAGAAAATTTGCTCTAATCGTCGAATCACTTTTAGAGAAGTTGTTGAGAATGGCCGCTTATGGGTTGGCTTATGCCATGCAATTTTGTTTTGAATTTCGACCAAAAGACCTGTCGTATAAAAACTGAAGCACAATGCGTATAGAAGATATGCTGATTGGGTGCTAAACAACGACGCGGCGTTGGCGTTTGGATGAGGAATTTTCGAACCAATTTTTGTGAAAATCCACCAGTAACTGTTGAGGAACATTTTTATTATCAAAAAATGGTATGTTGTTTAGTCTGGAGGTGTATTGGTGATGTGAACTGGTCACCAAGATCGTGCGATTGGTCACCGCTGGCTTATTTTTTGAGTTATTCAAATAATGGCAAGGTTCAAACAATGTTTTATACAAAAAATATCCAAATCTCAATGAGAAATGTGTCTCATTAACATTTACTTGATCAGAACTGTAACATTTCACCTTACAAAACTATGTTTAACGAATTAGATTCTGTTAAATTCCTGCGCAAGAATGTGTATACGCTGTATGTGTATGCGATAGAGCATTAAAAAGTTTGACAGAGAACTGCAAAATATCCCATTTTAGAATGATGAATTGCACGTCATATAATCGGACAGATATTACACTTCCAAAAAACAGCGTTGGCATAAACTTTTTTCGGTATGTTTTGTCCAGTCTGTGTAAACAATACACAATTTCTAATTAATTTTACACCCCCAACAACGTTAAATAAAAGCTGAAAAGCTTCTTTAGCCCATAAATCATAAAATACGGGCAGTTATTGCTACTTATATACACGTTTTTCTTGTTTTGTTGGCATAGGCAGATTCACTATAGGTATAAAATAGTTTGGTTTTTACTCAAATAAATTAGAAGATAGAAACCGAGAAATCTAAACATTTTTAAAGCACTAAAACTTTATGAAAAACTCTGATCATTTAATTTCTCTTTAATAATTCAGTAGGTTGTATTGAAGCTTATTTTGTTGCGACTAGAAACAACAAAGAGAATGAGAAAATCGGATATAATAGCATTAAGTACACAGTAACATACCTACATCTGGCGCAATATATATACAATCACAATCAAATTGGTATCTATTTTGTCAATTTACAAATATTAACTGGCTTCCCTTCAGTGGGTCTTGATAGTTGTTATAGGAATGGAATACAAACATAACAATAATACATAGTGAAACAACGCGTGATGTTTGAAATCAAAACTTTTTCGAATAACGTAGATATCTAATTAGTATTATGTGCCCTTAAATATGAAACAACCTTTGATTTGACGCATTATACAACAGACAAATCCCTCGTCATAATATATGTAGAAAAGCTTAAAAGCTTATTGTTTAATATCTAAGTATTCTTTTCAGACACTAAACATACATTTTCCCCGGAATAGCTTATTTCCGCTTCAGCTATTTCAGTTGCATATACAACGTAGTACTAAAATGTAAGCCTCCTTTTTCTGTCATTAATACTTGAGCGATTTTCAAATACGAAACAAAAAAGTAGATGTACGTTCGCGACTCGTCAGATTTCTGCTGGTGCAATTCTTTATTTATCATTTTCTAAAGTGGCAAACAATATACGAAAACAAGGCGTTGCTTTTAGCTCCATCGTAATATGAAATATTTCTTGTTATGTGTCATATTGTGTCGTTTACAACATGAGTAATAGGAATAACTACTAAACTTAAGTGAAGAAATGGATGCTCTTCCTTAGAGAAATGTGAACGTAATTTAAAAATGTAAATAAGAGGAATTATCATTGATGCGTTAAACAACATGTGTTACTCGTTTAAATCATGAACATTTTCTTCGAGCAATCAGCAAATCCACAACAAAAACAGTTCGTGCACGACATACAGGAGGATCCAACTTTTAATTGGAAAACTTTACCAGCGGTGTATATAGTTCGACATTTGAAGATAAGGATAATGTTTTGTATTCCACCTACAGGACGTTAGAAATGCAACTAATTTTTATTTAACACGTTCTTCTTCTAATAATTGTTGTTGTTTTCTCTTAGCTCAATGCATTTTCTACATCCCACGCAATGGCTGTGTTATTCCTTATATTTCTAGAGGATTTCCTTGCGTATTTGATTTCACGCCACCACAGACTTTGTGTTTTACTATACCTCAAACATAGTAATCTAAAGGATTTAGGTTTAGCAACCTAGGCGACCAAGCGAGTGGTCCTAAACGACCAGTTCAATGCGGCGGATAGTTCCTGTACAGTTTCTAATATATTTTCTATTACATTATACAAATCATTATTCAAAAACTGGTCGAAATGACCAACCAACTAACCAAAAAATTCACTTTGAATTCATGAAAAATACCAGAATTTTCCACATTCCACATAATATGTCAAACGAATGTTTCAATATTCAAAATTGTAATAAAAGGGTTTAAAGTTAAAAATATAGCATAACGAACGGAAAATCGAATATTAGACAGCAGAATAAAAAAAATAAAAAAAAAGGTCGCCACGTGTCGCAATGTCTGCAATATTAACGAACGTAGAGCTGTGCGATTTAACCATGAGGCCTGTGACATGCCAATTTTACACCCTAAAGGACAAATTCACGCTGCGATGGCATGCGGGTAGTGTAAACGGTATCGTTAAAATAAAATATACATACATACATACAGACTCATTTCTATAGTTTAAAATAACCCTTTTAAGAGGCTCTAACAAATAACCATAAAAGTTATTAGCCTGATTTTCTGTGAAGTGTGAAAAATTGAATTGAAAGATTACGCCATGTACGTGTCTCTCGCGATGACCATATACGCGTAATCATACTCAAATATTGTTATTAACTGTCTTTTAAAGTTTAAAGTCATAAATATTAAAATTCTTTTTAATAATAAAGCATTTATTGCCCAACAGTTTCCCAATTATAAGACAATACATACAAAATCAATAACTATTAAGTTAATTAAATACACAAAGAAACTTACAATACACACGTTTACACTATAAATGTTTCTGCAGCTAACATTTTAAGGTTATATTCTGACGTTGTAAAAATGTCACATCTACCAGAAATCGAATCAAAATTATTGCACATAATATGTACAGGCGATCTCAATAACACATTAGTTCTAGCTCTGTCTAAATAAAATGTCGCATTTGATCTAGTATTCAATCTAGGAACTAAAAAATTTATACTTGATAACAAGGAAGAACAGTCTATCTTATCTCGCAATAATTTATATAACATTACTAATGAACACTGAATTCTTCTATATTCCAAGCTCTGCATATTAAAACGAGACAGCAACAAACAATGATCGATTCCTCTAACAGGATAAACCCCATCTGTTTTAAAAACTAGATACTTTAGAAACCGGCGTTGTATTTTTTCGATCTCCAACTTGTGAGCATTATACTGAGGATACCAGACAATATACGAGTACTCTAGTTTCGATCTGACATATGTGTTAATCAGAGTAATGAGCACAGAAACACTATCAAAGCCTCTACAGTTACGCATTATGAAGCCATACATATGTGACGCCTCAGATGTCACTCGATTGATGTGGTCCAGGAATAAAAATTTGTGATCGAATGTGACACCCAAATCCGTGAACGCATGACATCGCTCAAGCTGAATTTCGGAAATGGTGTACGGATAGTCAATAAGCGTAGCCCTTCGCGTGAAACTAAAGCATTTGCATTTTTGAATATCGAGAGTCAATCTATTATGGTCACACCATGTTTGAAGAGCATATAAATCACTCTGCAATCCAATGCAATCCGTTATTGTGTCCACGGAAGCAAAGATTTTCAGGGCGTCCGCAAAAAACAACCTGCGTTCCAACAGACATTGATCCAGGTCATTGATAAATAGATTAAATAATAATGGACCCAAATTAGAGCCCTGCGGAACCCCTGAGGTCGCAGAATAAATATTAGATTTAAACCCGTTGTAAAATACATATTGCTTACGGTTTTGTAAATAAGAGTCACACAAAGCTATCAAGTTCGACTGAAATCCAAACACATGCAGCTTACTCAGCAAGACACCGTGGTCCAGGGTATCGAAAGCTTTTGCAAAGTCGGTGTATACAACATCAAGTTGACCTCCACGGTCCAGAGTTTCAGAGATACAGTGAGAAATGATTGACAGATTAGTGACCGTAGATCTCCCACACATAAAGCCATGCTGGTTGACCGAAATCAAACGCCTAACTTCCGTGTAAATCCGTTCATACAAGATAGATTCAAACAGCTTAGAAAAGTTAGATAATAAGGAAATAGGACGATAGTTATCTATATGAGACCTGTCGCCAGACTTAAAGATTGGGACAATTTTAGATTCCTTCCATAGATCCGGGTAAGTGTTTGTTTGCATGCGGAAGGTTATGGGTTCGAATCCCAACTCTGGAAATATTTTTTTTCTTCTAATTTTTGAATAAAGTAGTTAGTTTGATACTTTAGTTTATTGGAAATAATGAAAATAATAGAATTATAATAATAATTATTAAAATTCTGTTTCGTTACTCAGATCATATATTTATACCTATGTTGTCGGGAAAGTTTTGGGGCGACACAACCGATTTATTAGATTTTGTTTACGATTAAATACGAGAAGCCCCCCGCTTTTATCTGTATCTTCTTTTGTTTAAAAGAGTTGAAATAAAATTAAAATATTGAAACTATACAATAAAAGTTTATTTATCCACTCTCTTTCTCTCAACTGAGTCTCAACTCTAACAGTCTGGTGGCAACTATAAAACAAAGTCGGTCTAATTGAATTTCTGTTAAATTGCGAGAAACTCCACTAATATTCCTAATTGGTTTGTTTATTCTATGGCATTTACCCAGTGAGTTATACACCTACCACCTCTATATATAATGTATGTTTCAGAGTTAATGCGGTTATATAACTAACTAGTACTAAATTTAAAACTGGGTTAAGTGAACCATACAGTGCTGTAGCTTTAGGAAAATGGCCACGTAACAAATTTGCTTCCAAAACACTTTTCCTATACTGGCAAGAACAAAGACCGGCTTAACGACCAACAAAATGTTACATAATTAAAAAAATAAACAACTTTGTATTCTCTTGTTGTGGGACTGTATTTTATGCTGCTTTTTTGGTTTTATTACATAAACTTCCACAGCCAGGACGCGTATTCACATTCTACAGGGTTAACAAAAAGTATGGAATGTAGGTGGTAGTTTTAATTAAGAGGTAAAATATAAAATGTTAAAGGCACGTGTCAAACGTGTATGTAAAGTTATGCGTAAAATCTTATTTCAAAGTGTAAAATATCATACATCCCTTTTTTCCCTAAGTTGTAAACTTATAATGTATGACAGAACAGTATAGCCCACAGTCTGAACTCCGATACCACAATCGATCCAGCTTTTTCAAGAGTATAGTATAATTTGTTCTATATAGTATTGGAGTAAATGCTTAAGAAATTCATCAGTTACTCCATCAGAAACTGGAGTTTTCCCAATGTTTAAATAATTTGTTATTAAACTCATCACTTGTTAATGGATCTTCCAAAATAGAATCAAGCTACGTTTCTATAGAGGGATAAATATTAGAAGGATATTATTTAAGGATTGTATTTCGCCACGACAAGCGAATAGAAAAAGATTGTGTTTGATGGTCAGTTGTATTAATTGCATTCTTTATGTTTTTAATTCGTTAGGTTCTGCATAGAGAAATGTAAATACGCTTCCTAGATCAGCTTTTATACAGAAGCTTTGTACGTTTTAGAAATACAAAGTTGTATATGGATATAAATGTGTACTGGAAAAGGACATTGAACAATAAAAAAAAAAGAAGTGAACCGAATGTGTGTTTCCTCTATTTACGTCATTAACAACGCCGTGTAATTGGCTGGATAATTAGCGTGGAAAAACTTCTTTAATGACCTCAAGAGAAATACGGAAAATCCCATCAGCATGCCGTTGTGGACATCAAACCAACCAACCAGTTTTATTTTCGCAAAGAACAAGGAGAATATTTGGGCTCTAAGACACACATCTCACTAACTTTTGTGAAATGACTCTGGGTTGTGGAGAATTTTAAGACTGTATAGGTATATGTAATATTCAGGGCTTTGTTTGTTAGATAGACAACAGAATAAAGTTTTCTCTGATGTAAAGGGCAATATAAGACAAACAAAACGATTTTATTTGTAAGAATTTTTGATTTATAAAAAAAGAATACGAAACAAACTTTACTACTCCACCCAAATACTTTTTTTGGTGACTTTCGAAGTTGAATAAAATCGTTAGTTTTAGCAAAGAATGTACATTAATCTTTGCTTTTAGCATTACTCATTGCTGTATTTGTGAAAGGCAATGGGAATCACGATAAGGAAAAAGAGCGTATACTAACTCTTCATCCTTAATGCTAAAAGTAAGGTTTATCATTTAAACTTTTGCTGTCAAAAAATAAGAAAAAGCAAGTAGGCCTTCAAATGCACTTGAAAAGTGGGTCAAGTTCAAATACAAGACCCTCGAAACAAACCGAACAACTTTTGTATAAAATGACTCACTCTGTGTAATTACTAAATATGGCACTTTCATAACGAGCGTACTCTGTTTTCAAAACTTCACAAAACTTTTCTCCAGGCTAAATAATTTTAACGAATTTGGAAATGGCTTTATTATTACATTATTAGATTTCTACATTTACACCGAAATTTATTTATTTAAAATAAAACTTAAATTTAAATAAATTAACGAAAAAGTTGTTTGGTACTGAGCTAAGCTATAATCAAAAACCGATGCTTTGCCTTATATAGGGTGTTTCACAGAAACGTAATCTATAGCTCGAGTGTGGATTGTGGATAAGTTACATTTTTCAAATGTATTAAACTACAAACTTAAGCTAGTTTTTTACCATTGTGGATCTTTTCTCGTCGGCTTATTTCCTCCATAGCTTGTGGAAGCAAAGAAGCGTTTATGCAGCTAAGAACCTTAGCCTTCATTTTGCCTTTTCAAATAAGCACGAATATCAACCAATCAAATTGTCTATTTCTTAATAGAACCATTTCAGCGGCGTCGCTTGCGTCGTACTATTTTTGTAGAACAATGTCAATCAGCAAATTTTGTATATTTAGTATACAATGCCAATGTTGGAGCGTTGAAATTTTATAAATTAGGAATCAGCGAAAATACGTTTGACCGAGTGCAATATTTTTGTTGCCATATACCGGGTGTGACAATATTATATACAGTATTACCCGAGTATGAGTATTTAATTACAAAGAAAGGAATCACCCAACAATCTGGGTTATAATAATTAAAGGATAAATTTCCGTAATATTTGTATATTTAATTTTCTATTATTGTTTTTAGCGTTTATCTAATTCCATTGAAATGTTGTTTATTATCCTGGCTCTGAAGATCTACATTCGTGTAAAACTTTATTCTATCGAGAAAACTGAAAAATAATTTTGTCCAGCAGGATGCGTGTTAATATACGCGAAATGTAATTTTAATTAAATAGTAAATGGATAGATCTGTAGAAGTTTGTTAATTACAATGTACATTTTGAATAGCTGATGAAACCGGTGAATTGAATACGTTTTCATTTTGTTTTGCCTTTGTTAATAGACGAGCACTTTAAAAAATACAAAGCATGTATTTTATCATGCTGCTTTTCCATCAAGAGATCCAACTTCATTTATTATTACTTGAAATTTACTCTCATTAAGTATTTTGTTATTTGCAATTTTAATGTTCATCTACATAATAATATACGAGTATATAGGTACAGTTGTTGCAAAAATATTTTATACTCGCAATGAAACTTTCCTAAGCGCTTGGAAGAGTTTTAAAATGGAATTGAATTTATTTATGCAGTGTTTATAAGCTGCTGAGGAGAATATAATGAATAATGTAAAAAAATAAAATTAAAATCACCAAACCAACGTAGTATACAATAAACTGCTGAATTGTGATGAGGAAATTTCTATGTTGAATATAATGGGATTGTGAAAAATTTAAATGCTCTCTGGTTTTGCGGATTAAATTATTTTCAATTGCGTTAGTTGAATATGAACGAATTTTTTTATTGAATTTTAACAGTGCATTTCAAATAGAGCATTAGTCGTTTGTGATATTTTTTCGTCTTACCTCAGGACAGATAAATACTCCTCCCTCAGGATTCGAGCACATCCAACATTGCTACAAGTTGTCTTCATATACGAGACTTTTCGATTATTATTTGCATTTTTAGTTTGTTTTTCACAGATATAAAGGTTACACATGTTTTGGTATAAAAAAACTGGATCTAAATATTGTGTGAAACATAAAATTAGGTTCTCCAACGCACAATGTTGACTCGAGCGATTGGCAAAAAAAAATACTTATAAGAGGTACCTATTGGGTCTGCCAGATAACTTTTTTTTTTTCAAAATGCTATAAAAGAAAAACTGCTGAATATTTTCTCAAATTTCTTTTTTTATTTGAAAGTACAATCCTTCCGGTTAATAATGACAAATAATTTCATTCAAATGGCTGCCTCGGCTGGCCATGCAGTAGCCTACACGATCGGTCCAATTTTTAAGCACATTATCGATTGTGTGCAGCTGTATTTCACCAATGGCTTCACGAATATTGTCCTTTAAAGCGTCAATTGTCTCTGGCTTGTCGGCCTAACACTTATCTTTGACGGCACCCCACAAATAATAGTCCAACGGTGTCAAATCGCAGCTCCGAGGTGGCCAAACGACATCAGCTCTGCGGCTGATAATGCGATCTTCAAAAACAGGGCGCAAAACATCGAGTGTAGCTTCGGCTGTGTGGCACGTAGCGTCGTCCTGTTGAAACCAAATGTTGCCAATATCCTCCTCTTCAATTTTTGTGAACAAAAATTCGTTCAACATGGCCCGATAACGATCGCCATTGACTGTAACGCCAACTCCTTGCTCATTTTCGAAGAAAAATGGCTCAATTATGCCTCTGGACCAAAATCCGCACCAAACAGTGACTCGTTTTGGGTGCATCGGCTTTTCAATGTATGCGTGCGGGTTTTCTGTGTCCCAAATGCAACAATTTTGCGTGTTTACATACCCGCCAAGATCAAAATGAGCTTCATCTGAAAAGATGATTTTTTGGCAAAATCGGCATCTTCTGTAAGTCGATCGTAGGCCCACTGAGCGAAGCGAAAACGCATTGGATGGTCAGTTGGTTCAACTCCTGAACCAATTGGACTTTGTATGGCGTCATACCAAGGTCTTTATGCAAAATTCGTCTCAATGATGTCTCCGAAATGTTCAATTGTTGAGACCGACGGTGAATTGATGTTGATGGCGCTTCACGCACACTTTCTGCCACAGCAGCAATATTCTGGGGTGTACGCACTGTTTTTGGCTTTTCACGTTTTGGTTTATCGATGATTTCTTTCACTTTTTTCACGAGATAACGAACATACGGAGCTGACGGTGCTTCTCTTCTTCCAAAATCCGTACGCAATTTTCGCACACATTCTGCAACATTACCATGATTTTCAAAGTAATGTCGCAATATTTCCCAGCGTTGTTCAAGCGTATACACAACCATATTCGTTCAGCGGAAGGATAAAACTAATTATCTGTCAAATCAGACATGAGCTAAGTGTTACCCTTCACGAAATAAGCACTAGTTGAAAAAAGAAACGTTAGATGGCGGACCCGATACAAGCTCTTCAAAGAAGACCGAGAAGATTTTGATAACGATGCCCGCCCTGGACGTACCAACACATCAACAACCTATGAAAATATTGAAGCAGTGAAGAGAATTGTTATGAAGAATCGGCAACTCCTCTATTAGAAAAGTGAGGCTGTCGGCATATCGGTTGACGTTGAACAATCAAAAGCCACAGCAATTTTAACTTCTAAACACACTGTATATTCAGTTATTTCTTTTCCGTGTGCGAACTAGCAATTGTGCACATCGGTGTACGAATTCCATGGAAATAGCTGAGCAGCATTTTCTCCAGATATTTTGGTGAATTTTGATTCTCTAGAGTCTAGAGCTAGGTATATGCAAGTACATATACATTATATGGTTATGTAGATGAAAACACAAAGCCTTCAACTACCTCTTCCCATGCTACTCGACACTATTCCACTCGTACTACCATAAAATAGAGCAGTGAACCAAATTTTGGTTGCATACAATTCATACACTTTAGAAATACCGAAAAAGAAATAAAACAGATAAAACTACTACTAACCAATAGTATTTTGAAAACTCTTTTTGTTGCAATTATTACATTAAATAGACTTTATTGTCTAACAGATAGAAATTCAATTAAGTATAGGACACAATGACATTGATAAGATTTTAAAATTCTACAAACTGGCAGTATGAAAAATGTGTATGAAATACATTTAAAATAAAGTACCATGAAACTCAATCTACTTTCCCTATTTAAATTCTGAAAGTGACACTCACCCCTCTATTTTTTTTTTTTTTTTTTTTTTTTTTTTTTTTTTTTTTTTTTTTTTTTTTTTTTTTTTTTTTTTTTTTTTTTTTTTTTTTTTTTTCTCAAAGATGTATGTTACATTCTAGAAAAGGCCTTTTCAATGAACAACTTTGTATAAAAATGGATGATATATGACAATAATTTACGATAATTAAATAATAAAAATTAATTTTAAACCACAAATGAGAATTGACAACATTTATTTATATAATTTTTTTAAAGTTTGAATCTGATTCATTAGCACAAGCTGTTAAAATGGCCCTTTTTATAACAAAACAGGATTGCGAAACCTTTTCTTGTTTTTTTACCCAGCACATTTACTTCCATTAGCGAACACCAATTTTATCTGCTCTACTAAAAACCAATTTGTATAAAATAGAGCGTTCCTCTTCCTCAGTTATTTTGCTTTTATAATTTCGTATTGCTATTCACTTAGATGTTGCAACTCATTGTTCCGCATTACCTTTTGTACTCGTATATTTATTAATATCATTTGTAAGCTTTTGAGAAATTCCATGTATCCCGAGTGAGGAGAGCAAATAGTATCGAAATTTTGATATCCTATTGAAGTAGAAGCGATGGTTTTTGTGAAAATGGAAAAATGGTAGAAGGGCGATGCGGTTATCAAATACTTCTAATTGAAAGGCTTTCAGATTTTCAGATAAAGAAGAAATGTATATACTCTTCGCGAGTGAGTGATCCATGAGTCGTTTTATATGTAGCTCTGGAAAAATATAAAAATAAACTGATCTAGACTTCGAAAACATGAATCAAAAAGGCTCTATTAAATTTTGCAACGCAGTTAACATGTTGACTGTGGCATTTGGTGAGTCTAGTTTAAGCAAAATGTTGTATAAGTGGTACAACCTATTCACTGTAAGTCAAGAAGATGCCCGTCCTGGTCAACAACCGATAAAAACGTTGAAACAGTGAAACAAATAACTGTCATGAAGAATTCTATACTATCGGATTATTTCTGATTGAATAACTTGGTTCATTAGAGTCAAATAAACTTCATCAGATTCAAGTTAATACATGCTAAAATAATATATTAGATAAATAGGTATATATGTTGTGTATAGAGAATATATAACTCACCGGTAACTAAGTTGCCATGGTGGAATTGACAAACAGCATCTGCCTCATACCAGGAAATTCGATCACGGAAATAGCGGTAGAATACGGGAAACCCCTCCTCAGGCAGCATCCATGTATTACTGATGTTTACCTGGAACATTTCAAAAATTTAATTGAAATTTATATTAAATTTGGTTGATATATAGGGTGAATTGGGACCGAATAGTAAACGTACTCCCTGACGCAAAATCATTCTAAAAACTTCAGTTAATAGGTACGCATTCTACAGTCATTACAGAAATAGCTTGGGTCGCTCGAAACTATGTAATTCTCTATAGAAGGCGCTGAGGTCTTCAAATGTTTGTTTGTATTTTATTGTAGTTCGTGACACTTTTGACTATTTCGAAGAGCTTTCTTCTGATGGAAACTTCGTTTTTGACCTATAGATATATAATTAATGACATTATTTCGTTATCGAACAAACGTTCTCGTATACAAATCCAGATAGAATTTATTGAACTTTCTGCATGCTGTTGCCACAATTTAGACACAGTGGAGCAGGACATCGAACCCAGACTTCTGAGTGGAAAGAAGAGACATCGAACAACTAATTTTGGTTTAAAAAAAGTATCAAAAGAAACAACATCTCTAAATGTTTGATGTTTTTTATTTCAAAATTACTTAGAGTTCACAAGGTCTTTTTGGATTTTGGTTGCCATTGGCATACCGGAAATATTTTCTAATTAGATTCCGAGTGTTACATCTTTACTTCTTTGCGCCGCCGACGCCGACGTTCTATTGAGAAAGGAATTAGTGTTTAGATTTTTTATTGTGTTCCAAATTGGAAAAGTTACTTATTTCACTCGCACCATTCAATCAATACTTCTTGAAAACGGTAACAATAAAAAAATCCCTCCTTAATCCTGCTGTAAACTATATACGAACGCATGCTGGTATAAAAAAGCAATAAATCTGGTTAGGTTCGGAGTTCGGAATGCGCGTATATAGAGAAAACAGAAGCTCAGACAAAGTAGGGGCTGTAGAGATGGCTCAAGCTAAATCACAAAAGTGTCTCTTCATTCGTGTCGCTCTTTTCTATTAATTACTCCGAGTGCAGGGATATCCATTTAGATCAAAGTGTAAAGTGGCGATAACGAATTAGTTAATAGGCACAAAAGATAATGTATATAATGGAGTTTAATAGAGAAAAGTGATTCGATTTAGAAGAATAGAGATGTTATTAGGCACATCTCTAGAGTGAAAAAGGTCTTTTTAACTTAAAAGGGTATAACAAAAGTGATAAGAAATTTTCATGTAAATCGTAAATTCATTTATTAGAAGAACTTTTTGGTCCGGCGAAAGAGGATATTAGTCTCCAAAATTCCCACCGCGTGAATTTTAACTGTTGAAACAGAAATTGAAATAATGTTAAAAATCAGTAAAATTCTCTAAAATATAGTTGTTTTTCACCATAGCCGGTGATGAGTTTTCAATAGAATTATAAATATATTTTAATATATTCAATATAGAACATAACCAATTGTTTTCAAAATGAACAATTATTGCTACACAAATGTTCAATGAGAACGTAAAATTTTATTATATATTTACCTATATAATATACATATATTTTACCATTTATTCTGCTATACTGTAATTTGGCAATAAAATTATAGGTACACTGTAAAAAATTACCGAATAATTTATTTTTGTGCGTTTTACATTCCCACACAAGTAAATTTTGAGATAAAGACGGATATAACCATTTTGAAGTTCCTTGAGACGATTAAGACAATTTCCAGATGGAAGTCTGGCTGTCTGTGGGTCTATATGTATTCTTCCACGATAGCGCCTAAACGCTTTAACCAATTGAGGTAAATTTAGGTGTATAAGTGTTAAAATAATTATAATTTAATTATTTTAACACCCCACCTATCTTGGCGACTTTGCATATTCTGGACTATCTAAAAATTGAATGTCGAGAACTCCAAATTCTTGTAGACTCCATTCAAACTTCCTTTGCTGTATAGGCTTGGTCAATATGTCGGCAATCATTTTGTCAGTTCCAATATGTTTAATTAAAATTTTATTTTTGTCAATAACATCGCGTAGAAAATGATGCCGTATGTCTATGTGTTTGCTTCTTGAATGATACACATTATTTTTCGAAAGCTCTGTAGCACCTTTGTTATCATTATAAATTTCGATAGTTTTACATTCAATTTTAAAAATATTTAATTCTTCCAATACTCCGCTTCAGTTGTAGATAATGCAACTGTAGCCTGTTTTTTACAGTTCCATGAAATCAAGGACTGTCCAAGTTTAAACGCATATCCTGAATATGATTTTCTATCATCTTTATCGCTTCCCCAATCAGCATCGCAATAACCGATTAATCCAATATTAGTGTTTTGTGATTTCCTGTATACCAACTTTTTATCGACGGTTCCTTTTAAATATCGCATGATTCTTTTTACTGCAGTCCAGTGTGCTTTTCCTGGGTTATTGTTGAATTTGCTGACTACACTAACTGCATGGCTGATATCAGGTCTTGTCTACTGACACAAATAGATTAATTTACCAACTGCATTTCGATATGGCACGTTTTTCATTTGCTCAATATCCTTTTTTGTTTTAGGTTCCATATCTTTTGTCAATTGTTGATCTTTTAAGATTGGTGTAGATACAGGATGACATTCATACATATTAAATTCTTTTAAAATCGATTCAATGTAACTTCTTTGATCTAAAGCAATGATCATCCCAATTTCTAGAAATTCTTATTCCTAAACACTGATGCGCGGAACCCATATCTTTCATTTTGAAAATAGATCTCAAATTTTCTTTAAATTTATTTAACTGAGTTTCATTCTTCGCAAATATTAAAATATCATCGACATAAACTGCTGCAATTAAAATGTCATCTGCGGCTACTTGGAAATATACACAGGGATCAACTTTTGATTGAATCAATCCATTTTTGATCAATTCTGTATGTAGTTTCTTATTCCATGCTCGCCCTGATTGTTTCAATCCGTAAATCGCCTTATTCAATTTACAAAATTCTTTTGAATTTGAGTTTTTTTGTTTGGGTAATTCCATATAAATTTCTTCATCTAATGGTGAATTCAAATATGCTGTTATGACATCCATAAGGTGCATTTTTAAATCAAATTGTGTTGCAATTGCAATTAGAGTTTTTAAGGTTGTTTGTCGTACTACTGGTGAGAATGTTTCATCGTAATCGATGCCTTCTATTTGTGAATACCCTTTAGCTACCAATCTTGCTTTATATTTCTCAATATTACCATCAGCGCCCTTTTTTATTTTGAAAACCCACTTACTCTTCAATAAGTTTGGGGGAGCCCTAGGATGAACCCATTAGTTTGTGGTTGTAATCGCTTTAGCCCTGTGATAGGGAAGGACACAACCGCCAAATTTTCAAATAGCAGCAGGGGTCGAGTGATACATCATTTTAAAGCATTTTTCGAGAAAATTGCGTTTAAAATTCACCAGTTATGTAGTTGGAACCTATAACTCTTATTAGAATATAAATATAATACAGTAATATGATAACGGGTTCTGAAAATAATAGTTACCAAAGTCTCTCATTAATTGTCAACAGAAAAATTTAATAATAAATCCAAATGCACTCGTATATGTTTAGGTAGCACGATAGAGAAATCAGTAAAAAAAGAGAGTATTTTTTTAAATGGGTGAATTGGGGATAGTGACACGAAGCGCCGAGAAGAAAGGAAAATTTTTCTATCTTTCTCTTTCGGGGAGGATCATAATTATTATTTATTTATTTTTGTTATGTTGTTTTGACAGAAAAAGCTTTAGTTAAGCAGTGATGCACAATAAAATTTATTAGCAAATAAAAATATAAATAAAAAATATCCAAGACAATCACTGATCTGTATAGCAATGTAAACGCTACACATATCCTATAAGTTGGTTGAACTAAAGTGGCTTAATATGCACAACAGATTTAAATTGTACTCTCTGTGTTTGTACCACAAAATAATTACGTGTAAGAAGCCTTCTTACTTGGCTGATAGACTGATTTATCGTACGGATGTGCATAATCTCAATGTCCGGTCTCGTGGTCTATTGACTCCTCCTTTACATAGAACGTCTTTCTTCGAGAGAGGCTTCAGCTACTGTATCGCTAGACTGTACAATGCCATACCGACTGAGCTTAAGTCTAGCAAGATGTCAGAATTCAAAAAGAGTATGTGTACGTTATTATTTTTGAAAATCAGGCTGAGTAATGGTTTTGCGGAGATACTTCAGGTTCGCCATTCATATATTTGTAGCTGCTTTTATTTATATGCTAAATATGAAGATAGGAGTATAATTATTATATATACCTTTGTTTGTTGTTATTGATGATGTTATTACTATAGTTATCTGTTTTATTTTTTTATTTCGAGTCTTAATTTATAAATGTGTGAATATTGCTAGGGCTCAAGAATATTTTGTTAAAAAAATGTTTATGTAAGGTAAAATAGCAGGGTTAAGTGGTAAAGCACCAGTATGGTGAACTTCCCCTGATTTCTCAAACAGTTGTATGTTAAATAAGTTATAAATATTATTTCTATTAATTTGTTTCTATATGTTGGGAAATAAAGTCATTTATTATTATTATTATTATACATATATGAATAACGTGTGGCAAATTGTCTAAACATTCGATCTAACTTGTAATTTTAAATTTCTTGATACAAATATAAGCTCGACAACGATACTACTTCTATTGAACAATAAAAATTTCAAATTTCAGGATACTTGGAAATTTTGCTTCCCAAACACATGTAATTTTTTCAGTGGTGGGTCGACAAATTAGAAAGTAAAATAATTTTGGACCTAATTACTATACCTACCTGCCTATCTATCTTTTTGGGAGGAAACTCTTCCGAACCACACATTGGAAAAAAAATCGGTTGTGTCGCCCTAAAACTTTGCCAGAACTGGGATTCCAACCCAGGACCTTCCGCATACACAGGATGCATGGGTCGGGAAAATACCGAAACAACCGGAAAATTTAAAATATATCAAACTATTTTCCATTGTCATAGAATGTATACATAGGTACCTACTTATGTGAGCAAAAAATCGAAATACCATAACTACCTATGCTGTAGTTTTTGTTTCCTGTATTTCGAGGAAATTATTATTATTACTATGGGAAATTCACCGTCAATACCTCTCATGGAAACGCGCACAATAAAAATAAAATTTGTGAGCAATCGAACAATAATTAATTGATGTTCGGCCATACGTTAATTTCTCAATGTTCTGTTCACATTTTTAATGGTCATCATGACTGTGTATTTTTATTTTTGTGAAGTTTGCACCATAAACGTTGATACCTTTGACATGGTTAATTGCGAATTTTCTGGCTTTGAACCGTTAGTTACTGCTATTCAAATAAAGCAAAAACACAGTAACTTTAAACCAATGATGTTAAATGAAAATTAAAAATTGCGTAACTTTATATTTTATCAAATTACGCTATTTATTATCGAATTAACTTGTGCTAAAAGGATTAAGATTGAGGGTCGCGGCGTCATTTACGGTACATTAATTTGAACTTCCTAGATTAGCATGATACGAGAAAATCCAAGAGATCATGCTCATTATAAAATTGAAAAAAAACTTATTGTTGTCCTCTTAGCTCTCAGATCCCGGTTAAGTTTCACAGGTTATTAGGCGCTGATTTATGGGGCAGGAAATTTCAAACATTTGGATTAATCCACTGCAATTCGAATAAAAACATGTATTTTTACAGTTGTCCTTCATAATAATTATTAGCAGCAGAAGGCTAGTCTCAGACGCAAAGGCAATAGCTGTTTCCTTAAAAACGCTATGCTGAGGCCCAGAGCCTCCTATCTTAACATAGCAAATTTAAAATTATGTGTATTTAACATACATAATACAAATAATCTAACAATCTATATACACTGTACGTATGACGACATGATACCAGATTAGATATTTAATTTCGGATATGAAACCTAAAACTATTCCCCAAAAATAAGTGTATTTCCAGAACTACGTTACCCTATCTATGAGACGAACGCAATGGTTTAGTATCATTTGTATACGTTTTCCATCAACCCCTAACCAACAAGGACTAAAAACGACGTAATCGATGACCTATAGAGTAATATTGAAAGAAACGTTTTATCACATTAAAACACTTTTTTAAATCTTGATCTGTTTAAAAAATATTCTGCATAAATACCTACCACTTTATCATCTCAACAAGTAATACCTAAAGCTAAATGTTCTCATCAAATCCTTCAACTTTTCTTTTCTTTAAGCGGAAAAGCAGTTCAACTCTTTATTCAACAAATTCCAATTTTCCTCACATAGTTGTTAAAATATTATAAATTAGAGTTCTTTTAGCAAGTCGATCGTACAAAGGACAGGATAAAATGCTCCGCAAGGAATACCAGAGCCCCGTCCATTACCATACATAAAAGCTCTTTTAAGGAAAAACTTTGGCTGAAGTTTACGCATAAATTTGACTGTATATCGCTTGCGATAAATCAATGTTTTCTGGAGGCAAACATTTATATATATTTTTTTATCTCTTTAGGATTTCGGTTTTTTTTTTATGTCAAAAACATGGATTTCGAATTTTGTTATCTGTTCACATAAAAAGTGAATTATGTGTTGGGATTTTCCCATTTTTTTCTTACATAGATCCGTAGCCTTTAGACAGGGTGTTTGCTAGTAAATAAAGTACCTATAGAGGATGTCCTCAAATCAGAAGTCAATTCATTTACTACATATTATATTCCTTAAACCAAATAACATTGATTGATTGATTTACATTACATACACAAATGAACTTGGTAATTAGAAGTAATAAGAACAACTAACATTAAAAAATTGCAAACAATAAATAAAATTCTTAATGCAACCATGTTACATGTCTGTAACTCCTACACAGCTGATGAGATAACAAGAACTAACATCTTCATGTCTCTGCTAAACTACAGAAGAGAAGAGAAATAAGAAACTACATTCGTATTTTTTTATATCATTATTATATAGACCAAATTCAGGATTAAATTTTAATATCCGTCGGATCACGTCAGTCAGAAATGTTTCGGGTTCACAGTCTCATCATCAGTGGCCGTTAAATAATATAGACAAAAACCTTTTTATCGTCAGTGAATTACAAGAAATAAAAATTTCCTCAATAATGGAATTGAAACAGTTTATCAACCATATTGCTTGTAGAATTGTAGCGTACAGTCCAGTCAATCAGAACTAAATGCAGCGACTCCTACTGCTGCTCATTTTTATAATACATACATATTTGAGAAGATCCTTACTTGTTAGAGACTGTACCTGTAATTTTCATTTAGTCAACGTTGCCTATAAAGTTAGCATGCAGAGCATATTTCTCAAGCTTATCTTAATTGACTTTCCTGGAACGTATTTGCTTGCCAAGTAAACAAACAATGTTTCTTTTGTTCCTCTCCAAGGACCCGAATAACAAAACGGGTGGTGGCGCATTAAAATTTAAACAACTTGGATAAATCTTTGATGCTTTCATTTTGCAAGTTCCTTCATATACATAGGTATATATTTTGCCTACCACCTAATGAATGTATATACTTATCTCCCCAAAACCCTTCGAATTAAGTTTTAAGCTCTTCTAGTTTACCTGCGGTTTAAATGGCATAGTGGAGTTTGGAAACTTGAATAAAGATGTATAATACAGGGTCGCTCGCATGCCAATTTAATACCGAACACTAAACCCAATAAACTGAATAAGGCTTTTATGGCCATCTACAGAGTAACGGCGTATATCTTGGGCTATTAGGCCGTCATCTAATGAAATTTCTTGTCAAAGCTTCCCCAACACGGGTGCCTTCCAACTTCAGAAGTTAATTTCATGATGTTCACGTCCATAGACGTAATCAGAGGGCAGTGTGGGATTTAGGGGTTAGAACCCCCTAATTATTACATTAATAATTATTTTAAACCATCAATAATTGACTATAATTCTGATTGGTATTTAAAAAATAGTTTTATTTACCAGTGCAGTGAGGAGTATAACAAAAAATTATATGTTCGCATCACGCAATTCCAAAAATATAGTTTTTATTATATAGGAATGTTACTACTAAAGCTTAATAATGAAACCTCAGACCGATATGTTTGGTAGGAAATTCCTGTAATCGGGGAATATTGCCATTTAAAAGGAATCATTCTTTATATCTATCACTCTCTACCGAGCTTTTTATGTATAAGAATTATTATTTTTCACTGAAGCAATTTACTTAAATACATTCATTTTTTACCACCTTTCGCTTCTTGCAAGTATGCCATTTATCACACTGGCAAGTGCCCTTTTGAACTCAATAAATTATCGTCGTTAGAAAATAACGAGAGAAATGGTGAAATTCTGTTTCGGATGATGATAAATCAAAAAAATTATGTTTCAACTGGCTTGTTTGTTACATTTTATTTGTTACTGTACGTATTTTAGTCAAGTGTAATTAATCAGTCGCTCTTAGAGGATTTCAAATGTTGCAACATTTCAACAAAATGAACGAAGGAAAATAAATTGTCTGTTAAATGGTTACGGTGAATGAAATATGAAAAAGTCTTCAAATAAATTATAATGAGCGATTGCTCCAACATTAAGGAGTGCTTCTTAATGCATACTTAACCAAGCCGCCATTGACCACTTAAATATGAGATGAGTAACCTGAAAGAAGGGGAATTTTGAGCAAAATCCCAATTTATTTAGGATTGCCAACCTGTTTTCTAGGTACGTACTTCTGCTACTGCCTTAACCTAATTTAAAGGTCACGGAGATTGTTCTAGTCTGGGGAAGTGATATTACGTGTAGTACTGAATGATAATATAAAATAAATTTGTATCCTTATTATAGTAGTGGAAGTAGCTGTCTGGGAACATTTAAGAATTATACATTTATGTGTATCGACATAGTAATATGACGTGAATAATTAATTCCTTCTAATTTTTAAAATATGCCAAGGGAGTTATGACTCTCTTTATTGGTTACATTACAAATACAATATACAAGTTAAAATTATCCATGTCAAAAATAAATGTGTGTAAAAAATGTTAGAATCAGATGATTTACCTATTCTTATCACAGGTGCGTTTAAATTTTAGAGCAAATTAAAATTGAATGCATATAGGGGAGACCGGGGTCACTTGTAACACGGGTCAATTGAAACAGTGATCAAAACTTCTTTCTGGTAAAGATTGTATAACCAAACTGTGCTCATAACATATAGAAATATCGGCGAGCTTCTTCCGTGCGAGATTTTGTGTTTTCACGTGTCCAAATTAAGTATTTACGATATTCCTTATGTGTGGGTAATTGAGTCTGTGTATGTGTTTAGTTCGTTGTCAACTTTATATTAGTTAGGCCATTAAGTTAGCTTTATTTTACGTTGGTTAGTATTTCAAATTAATTTCGCTTGTAGTAAATATGGTATCATTTATTTAAAAATGTCGCTTGGGGTCAGATGTAACGGGGACGTTTGTAACGCTTCAATTGACCCCACCTTTTTGTAAAATAAATTATTTAGTTTATTTAATTTCAGATACTCCGTAAAAGAGTCCTAAAAACTGATAGATCAAGTCGAGATATATCTTTATATGAATCGGCATACGTAGAGCTTCAAAAAGGGCTATCTCTACGTCTAGCTGCTGACCAATTTCGTATATCTCATTTGTCTTTGTAGAGGTACAAGCGAAAGATAGACGTGGATTGAAAATGGTATGGCGGAAGAAGACTGGTTTTCTCGTTTCATATCAAGACACCGTGACTTATCAATACGAGAACTACAGACAACCAGTTTATCCAGAGCAACGCAATGTTGATGAAACTGGCGTAACAACAGTCCAAAAACCAATGAATTTCAAAACCCTACTCGATCAACTTCTCGGGGACTAGAAAATTTTGAAATTTCCGAAAATACTTTAGACAAATCAACCACCCAAAATGAGACTTTTTCACCGGAAGCTGTTAGGTGCTTTGGAAAAGATCCACCACGAAAGGTGGCAGCAAAAGGAAAAAAAAAGAAAGTCCAAACTGGTACACCAGAATACCTCATAAGCAGAATATTGTGTTAATTTTTGTTGTTGTTATGAAGTTATGAGGCAATTTTGTTATAGTTCCTACTTGGTTTTGAATATTTTTTGTTGACTAATAAATGAAAATAAACAATATATTGTCCCCATTACCATTGTTTCAATTGACCCTTGACCGGGGTCGTTTGTAACATTATGCACCATCTCTTATTTCTTTTGCATATTCCTTTCCTGCTTATCAATAGTCTAATTTAACTGCTAGGTTAAGTATATCAAACTCCCAGTTATACGTGAACATAAATTTAGAATCATTTCCATTCAGTTTCTAGCCAGAAAAAAATTATTTGTAAAAAATGGTTCAATTGTCCCCGGTCTCCCCTACTGATCACTCTGTTGAATAAAATGACATTATTTCTTTTATTCTAAAGTAGTCCATATTAAGTGGAGTAAAATAATATATTCTTGAAATAAAAGTCAACCTCCACGTAATAAATTTAATATATCTCTCTAAAAATCTTTACATCTACCAAACATGTTTCGAGCACCAGGCCCCATCATCAGTGGTTATCAAAATTACAAAAAGCTATTTCATCATTATTGTTACAATTATTATTTAGTTTACTAATTAGGAGAAATATGCATTAATTCATTACGCGAAAAAATCCTTTGATAAATAAATCACATATTCTTATTAATTTGTTAATTTTTTTTTATTTTAACCATTAAAATCTATTGTCAAAGAACTTTGTGTTACTCATAATTTGAGCCTTATTACGAATTTTCTTTTTATAAATCATTAATTAAAAGGTAAAAATCTTTAATGTTGCATTTGGATTCAACTATTTTCAAGCAATGGCGTTTTGAAAAAACATTAAAGATTTTTATCTTTTAATTAATTATTTATAAAAAGAAAGTCGTAATAAAGCTCAAATAATGAGTAACACAAAGTTTTTTGACAATAGATTTTAATGGTTTAACAAAAAAAATTAACAAATTAATAAGAATATGTGATTTATTTATCAAAGAATTTAAACCAAAATGATGAGATAGCTTTTTGTAACCACTGATGATGGGGCCTGGTGCTCCGAAACATGTTTGGTAGATGTAAAGATTTTTAGAAAGATATATTAAATTTATTACGTGGATGTTGACTTTTATTTCAAGAATATATTATTTCTTTAATAAAATTATATTAATTTTCCTTACCGCTCTGGCTTCCACGTGCCTATTTCCACTCCCAAAATACGTAACGAACAATAGCAGGATCGCTATAATGTAGTCGCGACAGTTTATCATCATGTTTTGGTTAATAATACAGTAACAGAGAGTAGCAATAGAGCGACACGAACGAGGAAAATCCAATAACGCCCGGCAAATATAATGCCTGCTTTCGCGTGCTCAACTGAAATACGGTTAGGAAGCTCTATAATATGTTAGTTGGTAGGTAGGAGACTCTTCAGGCCAAAACGCTGAAATCGGAGCTTTCGCGTTGAATAATATGAGCTTCACATTTCACAACGATAATATGCTCTGCAGAGTTGGAAGTTGGATAAACACACAGATGGCGGTAGTGACTGTTGAATTGGAACACACATATGAGGTCAGAATAGCTACAGGATATTTCTAAATTGCAGAAGGAAATGAACCTTTGCGAGAACAATTTATGGGATTAGAAGTCAAGTCGGTTCGTTTATTACAACTTTATAGCGTGTGAAATTCATGATATATAGGAATGGTTATATCAGCAATAATATTTACATTCAAATCGAAAAGAGTCATTAGGTATAGGAAATCAAAATGCGCTGTACTCTAAAAAATGGATCAGAAAAAAATTGGTGGTTTCAATTTGAAATTCCTTTTTGCGTTGCCTTTTTTTGACAGCCAGATATAAATAAAACAGGTAAATTTATGGTGTGAGCGGAATTTCCAAGAATAAATATAAGTGTATACAAAAGATATTCGTACTTTATCAATGGCAAAATATCCCAAATATTTGATTATATCATATCAATAATTTGTTTATCGGATTCTAAAAATATCTCGGCTATTTATCATTTTCGCCAATTCAAAAAGCCTTGTAGATATTTATTCAATAATAATTTTATACAGGGTACTCAAAAATTTCATATTTAATAATTATCAACTTGGCTTTCATTAATTAAAACGAGTTGAGACCTAGAGTGGTTTGACTCAATAAATTTTTTTGTCACCCATGGGCAACATGGTTACTATTTCTCTAAGGTCTTAAGATTTATAATACATTATTAAAAATGTTTCTCCGACATCAAAATTGGTGAGAAATCGTTCGGACTCTTCCTCAATTGTTCGGAAACCTAAATATGCACAATAATTAAAGTATTCCGAATGTTCAGAAGAGAATTTTTAGTATAAACGGGTGGGAGTTTATCTGAGAATTTGTGGAATAAATTTTAATTTGATATAATTTCTATCATTAATCTTTGTTAATATTTTTGTTCAAAACTATATTGTAAAATTGACTTAAAATTTAGTATCAAATGTTAAAATTAACTCATATTTATTTCTGATATTTAAATCCCAAATAAAGAAATTAATAAATAGACAAAGTTTATTTTAAAAATATGTTAACCGATTTGCCCCTATTGCACTATGCTAATAGTGTGAATTTTTCAAAATTTTCCAAAGTATAATTTTCCAGCCTGTATTGTCTAGACTATTTCCTTCAACCTGATTACATAAGATAAACTACTAATAATAGGTACTTCAAAAGTAGGTATACAATAGTGATAACAGCAGCTTTATAAGGTGATCAGAAGAAAATAAATACAAAATCTAGCACTACTCGACTATAAATCGAAATATCTCATGTGAGTCAAAAAAATAACCGCTAAATATTTAAATAACTTATAGAAACATTATTTCTGGATAAATCCTGAGTCAAATTTGTACTAGCTAATGTTTCGCTGATCACCCTGTCAGCTTGTTCAGTGCGGTTAACCTGAAACTCATTTCCAGTTTAACCGCGCTCGCACAAAATTGCTCTGAAGAAGCTGACAGGATGATCAACGAAACGTTACCTAATTTGACGCAGGTTTTAGCCAGAGGTATTGTTTCTATAAGTTTAGTTAGCCGTTGCAGTTTTCTGTCTAAAATAGATATTATTTACTATTTATGTTTATTAAAAACGATTGTTCCTGAAGGAGAGGCATTCGAATGACTAGTGTGAAAACACAAGCAAAACAGTAGTGAAATGTTGGATTCTAAAATTTCTAGTCGCTTTACATCATTTTACGATGCACAAAAAATAAAATAAATACTGAATATGTAGTGAAACTAACAGAAAAAACTTTCGGTTTATTAGGTAGGTATGTGATATTTTCCGAAGTAAACCATAGCTGGTTTTGGCCAAAATAGGAATAAACCATGCCCACGTGGGCCATAAAGGAGAAAACAAATACAGCAACTTAATAATTTAATGCAGAAGTTATGCATATATTTTATTAAACTATCAAGATCATAATATTATTAGGCAAGTACTTGGTAAACTTATTGAATATCCATTTTCATGATATTTTTGCTAAAGTCAATGACGAGAGATTGTACAATTATTACACCTATGATAAAATAGTCCTTCCTGTAATGTAAAACATTTGTTGATTTTTTTTTTTTTTTTCAAAATACAACCCACTTGATTGTTACAAGTCACAGTAATCGAAAAGTAATCGATAACACATTTAAAATATAATAATTATTATTGTATCAAGTTTTAACTAAATGATTTGTGTGTATATTGCTTTCATTCACTAGAATCAATCTAACAGTAAGTACCTATTATGACGTTAGAAAGTTTAGAAAATACAATTCAAAAAAATAATAATAAAAATGAGAAGAGCAATAATTCAACTGCCCCTGATGGAGGTTGGGGTTGGATTATAGTATTAAGCTCGTTTATGGTTCATATGATATGTAAGTTTAATATAATAATAATAACAGTTTATAAATAAGATTTAATACGACTACATAAACAAAAAAACAATAATAGTTTTTAAATCCAACTTGAAGGGCGGCTTAATTTTTTTAGATTCTAATATCCACGACAAAAATATTGAATATTCTAATTTACCTCATTAATTTAATTTCCTTCTACTATTTTTATATTATTAAGTTTTTTATTACTAGAACCGTATCACTAGAGAATATTCGCGTTTGTTGTAGCCCAATAAATTACAAAATAAATATTAATAGAGGAATTAAATAAGATTTTTAATGGGAAACATAACGATAATATTACAAGATAATCACAATAATTCAGTCCTTACTATTTCCTCCTCTAGCGGGAGCAAAGCCTATATGTTGTGCAGAATATCTTCGTGCTCATATACGTATGTCACATCACGATATACCCTAGATGTTCTATGTGATTAGAATCCGAACTCATTGGTGGCCACTCCAGGACATTAATCTCAAAATGCTCATTAGCACAAAGTCATCGTACCCAATAAAGCCAGCATATGGTGAACCATGCAAAAATTTACCGCAACGAACCTTCCTTACATAATAGTCAGGGGCAAATTTGAGAGTATAAAAGGGCTTCCAACAATCAGTCCAATTGTCATGAATGGAGACATCAACTCGGATACTCGGGTATAATAGAGGAAACAAGCTAGCAATGACCGAGAACGCCCTTCGTAGGACCGGAAGCATCTCGTGGATTAATCTTGAGATTTGATAACAAAATCTTTTTGCGATAATTTACCTGAAAATAAAATTGATCATACTTAATATTTACAGTTGATGGAATAACGTATTCATTCGGAATATTCTACAAAGAGTTCCTCAACTATTTTCAAGAAGGCAAAGAAGTTACGTCATGGGTTTTATCCATACTTGGTGGAGTTACAATGTGTTCAGGTAATCAAGTTATTTTTAGACATTACACACCGCAAAATAAAAGGATCCAATAATTTATTCCAGGTCCCATATCCAGCGTCCTAGTAAACCGTTGGGGCTGCCAACTAGTCACAATTGCTGGAGCAATTCTAGCAGCAGCATCATTAGCATTATCCTACTATGCAGAAAATGTTTTGATCCTTTACGCAACTATTGGTGTTGGTGTAGGATTAGGATTTGGATTTATGTATCTACCAGCGATAATAATAGTAACGATGTATTTCGAGAAAAAGCGTTCATTAGCAACTGGAATCGCAGTTTGTGGATCTGGTGTTGGTACTTTTGTATTTGCACCGATTGTCACAAAATTAATATTGGAATTCGGATGGAAAGATTCTATGCTTATTGTTGCTGGAATCGTGTTAATTTGTGCATTATTTGGAATGTTGTTTAAACCCTTGCAACAGGAATCTTGCAGAAATGTGGACACTGAAAATAATTCAGTAGATCTGCAAGCTTCTTCATGTTTCGATCTTGATTTCGGACTTTACAAAGATCCAGGCTTCGTTATCTACTGTATCAGCAACTTCCTGTGTTGTATTGGATATAATATACCATACGTGTACATTGTGTCTAAAGCCACTGATCTTGGGATTGATATTTCTAATGCAGGATACTTGATATCTTTTATTGGAGTTGCAAATACTATTTCCAGAATTGTTTTAGGGTATATCTCTGATCAAGTTTGGGTTAATAGATTGCTGGTGTATATTTGGTGTCTAGTTATTTGCGGACTAGGTAAGTTTATATGAACGATATTCATGTTTAATCCAGAATTTTGCTTATTTAAATCACAGACTGACGCAGCGAGTGAGGAAATTAGTAGTTAGGAGCGCGGGAGGGCAATGACTACCAACCCACACAACTCTAACATATACCGCTCGCTACTCCAAATGGGCAACGCGTAATTCCTCGTTTAGTTAAATCTGGTAAAATTTTGAAAAGACTTGAGGTCTAAAGTCTTGGATTGACGTACCGTCATCTGGTGATTACCTAGTGTGTGACAAAGTCGAGAATTTTGCGTATTTCTTAATGTTGTATTTATAGAAATGAATAAATACTATTTAAATTCTATTTTTTCCGGTTTTATATGGAGAACAGTTGCTATCTGGTGTGGTAAGTGAGCATTTCGAATATTTATATATTCTCATCCAGCTGTGTGCAGGTATTTACTCCTATAGTAACTAGATGATCTACTCCAACACGAGTTTAGCAAACTTACACACCTCTGAGGGGGATTCAAAAGATAGCCATGACTGTTCCATCCCAATTGGGATTAGGTTAATCCGGCCCGGCGCGGCGGTGCAAGTGTGTACCTATATAAACAATTATTATACTTAAAATCAATGTAGAAAAGTTTTCTACTGCAGACAGATCAGTTCAATGTAGAGTGAAAAGAGCTAAGGTATTTTTTGGTATCTTCGGATATTGTCCAGTTCTGGCTGAAGGTTTTATTTAGATAGATCAGAATATAGGTATTTCTATCTAGCTGGAATTCTAAGAACGGTTGACTTTTAGCACTTGAAACAGGCCACTACTTTCTTCTAATCTGGTAGAACCAATAAAAAATAATCCTACTTTGACGCTATGTGCCTAAGATTTTCGTACTATTTCAAGTACATACTAGTTTTTTATTTTATTTTTATATTACAGCCATTGTAACATGTGCTTTCTTGGAGAGCTTTTATGCTATCGCCATTTGTATGTCAATATTTGGATTCACAATCGGTTCTTATGTTGGCTTATCATCAATTATCCTCGTGGATTTGATTGGAATGGATAAAATCACAAACGGTTTTGGACACGTACTACTTTTTTCTGGTGTTGGGACTTTACTTGGATCTCCAATAGCTGGTAAATATACTCATATTGTGGAAGAATACATACCGCGGCGTGTATTTTACACTACAACTCCCTAGACGAATCAAGAGTTGCTTTGTAGACTAGGTCTTTCATCCGTGACCAAACCGAAAAATCCAGAGGATTTAAGTCGCCGCTTCTAGGTGGCCAAGCTTATTAACTCCCTCAACCAATTCAACGAAATAAATAATAAATAACTTGTTTATTTCGTTGGATTATTTAGTTAGATTAGCTATCTATATTATATGTTGTTGGGAAAGTGTTGGGCCGACCGACACAACCCATTTTATATTATGCAAATTGGGCAATTAGTTTAGAGCTTGCAAACATTATTTTTGACAATGTACATGAAATATGGTAGGTATAACCGGAAGTGTGTCTTATGGTACACTGTAGAATTCAGAATGTAATGACCTTCCTGAACTTGATATCTGGAAATCAGGACTGTGATGAAAAAATGAAGTTGATGATAAAGCTGGCCCGATGACGAGAACATTGATTTTAAATTTGATATAGCCAAAGAGATAAAAACAATGTTGCAACAAAACAGTAGTCAAAATGTTTCATTTGAGCACCCAACCGACTTATCTTGGACACCCTGTATGTTTCTACTGTTTAATTTCAATTTTTCATTCTAGGTTGGCTGTATGATACGACACAATCTTATGAATCAATGTTTTGTTTTAGTGGCATTTCAGTTGCTGTAAGTGGCTTATTATTGTACTTGATAAAACCATTAAAAAAATACTTACAAAGGAATCCTTAAATGCAATTCGATTAAAATACTTTTATTCAACATTTTTATAATACATAAAAATTATATTACACTGTAATGTCTGGATTTTTTTCCTATTGTATTAAAATATTTTTCATATGAACTACAAAGCTCTTATATTTAATTTTCACCTTCGCCATTTGTCAAGAAATTTAATTTAAGATATTGATTGGTTTGAATGATACTTTTCGGTAATACCAAAAATTATAAAGAACATTAAAGTGAGTGTTAACAAATTATTAAAAATAAAAATTAACCCTTAATGCTGTTCCCCTTGAAAAGAAGAAGGATAAATCCAAAATGGGCTATTGTAGGTAGTAGAAAACAGCGGTCACAGGATAATTTGAGGATCGGCAATCGGCATGTCACTTTTGATGAAATCAATGTTTTTCAATGGCTGATCAATCGAGTATAAATTTAATTTTTATTAGTAAAATCAACTACCAGCGTAAACAAGGCTTGACCGTTTTCATGAAGGTACACCTATGAATTGTTCTTCTGTCTCTTAGATAAACCAATAACAAACCGAGCAAAGTTGAAACTCAATTTTGCCTCTCAATCTAGCGGCAATAAAATCAACGGCCTGGAAGGCTATCAGTTTATTCATAGTCCATTAGAGCGTTATTGTAGTAGGAAAAATAAGGTTCAGTGTACATTTTTACAGTATGTGAAACTATATTATTTGATGCTTTTATACTAATATACAGAGTGTCCGTAAAGTAAGAGAAAAGCCGAGACACGCCAGATTTGATTTGTGTTTAGCAATTGTGTAGCCTACGTATTCCATCCGAAATCGCCACCATCTAAATCATGTTTGTTTCAAATTGCTTGGCTATAACCAGGAAAGTTTAGCATTACAGGCATTAAATAGTCATTTAAGATCTTCACATAATATTGCGAATTCACTGTAACTACACCACCGCTCTTGCCCTCGCATAAGTACGTGCCAAATTATTCCCGGAGCCCAAACTCCTAACGGTGATTTTAGGCGAATGAAGGGGATTTTCATGGATACGATTTTCATTTGTTGCACTCCAGTAAAGAAAATTCTGATTCAGAACATTCAGTTACTTCGTTAACGAAGTGTCTATGGTTTGGACACTGAAACTTTCATTCTCACACCATTTGAATTTTGTAAGGAAGCAGTTTCGATTGGAGAAGCTGGGAAAATAAACCGGAATCGTCCGTTCTTGATGAACTTGTTCGTCCAGATTTCGGTTTAAGCAGTGTTGAACCGGTTTCCTCAAACTTTTTGATCCATAAGGAGAAAAATTGAAGCATCATTTAAATTTCCTTCGTGTCGCCAAATCAAAATTTGTGTAAAATTCTTGAGCACCGAACGAATTTCTAAAAACGTAGGAAGCCATGGACATATCCTCCGCGCACCTCGATTTCTTTTTTAGACAACTTTCAAAGCATATTTCACATGAATGTAATAAACGGGATTAAAAATTAATTAATAATGAAAAGGGTCTGATAATTATTACAGGAAAATGTTGTTAAAAGCAAATAAAACATAATATTTATTATTTTGCATAAAATTCAAGCAATGAAACATAGCCTATTCCCTAGTGAACACAATACAACAATGTTTCATGTATTTTGGTCAAATCTAAACATTGCGATATTAATAACAACTCACTAAATCAATAACTCTCTAACCTAAAATTGCTTCAATCACATCCCATAATATATCAACTAATTACAATCCCTAATAACAGTTTCCACAACAAAATAAACAATTCATTTTGTAAAACGCGTATGCGCCTTTACTTCAACTGTATATGCATTTACCTTGTATCTACGTAGGTATATAGGTATAATATTATTGAGCTTTGAGCTTGTCTAAAAAGGGTCCGAGTAAACTCAAAGCGCTCTATATCTTGCTCTATATATATGTTTGTCTTTATCATATGCGCCGCGCACACTGCATAAATTAAGTCCACGTTTGTCGTTCTAATAATAAGAGATTCCTTGATGGAAATATAAATAAAAATGGTTTGGAAGTAGCAACAAACATTTAGAGCAACAATGTGAAATTGTGTGCAAATATTTGTTAGTGGAGTGTTTTTGGTTTTTAGTGTGTGTGGATGTGTTTATTATTGTTTTACAATGGTAAGTTGAAATGTAAACATTACAGGTTAATAGGTCAAGAAACTTGCAGATGAAGCTTGTAGAACACTACAGGGTTGGATATATTTAGAGTCAAATTGGTTTAATTCCATATCAAATAAATCAAATGGTCTGAACCTTGTTGACATCTCAGATTTTGCTAATTTTCCTTACACGTGGTATACGAGATTTGTCCAAAAATATGAATTTTATTTTTCTAAAAAAATATTGCGTTAATCAACAATCTCTTTTCATGGATGTTTTTCAGTGTTGGGAATAGGAAAAAGTCCTAGTCTGCAAAGCCTGTTAAATACGGTGGCTGAGGCATGATTATACGGTCATTTTTTTTGTGTAAAAAAAACAGCGCACAACTTGAAGTTGAAGTTCCTTATTGATGAAAACAGTGAACAAAACCACCACATTTGACCAATCTTGGCTCTTCTTGCCGCTTTCATTAGGATGATTGGGTTTTGGTTTCCACGTCATAACAATAGACTCAGGTTTTGTTTTTGAGGAAATCTGGATTGACGTTGACAAACCCTCCTGAGAACGATACTCATGCGACGGTACTATTGGTCATGCTCAAAACATCCGAAAAAATTTCATGTTATGAACCAACCAATATGCCCAAGGGATGCGTAAGATTCAAAATCAAAAGTTTTCCGAAAACTGGATTGGTAGAATAGGTACAATTGAATTTTTTTGGGACCATTTAAAAAGTATTATTTATCAATCTAAACCTACCTTTTCATTAGACTTTCGTCACCGAATGGTGGTAGGAAATAATGAAGTAACTATTGAGGTAAGATTTTATTTTTGCCTGGACGTAAATGGTTGGCAACTTAAGCACTTATGGTCAGTTGCATCAACTATTTTGAGGAAGCCTTAAGCAATAAGGGATCCTTAAATGCAAATTTATGTTGCACCACAGTTTAAGTTCTCTTTAAGGTTTCCTTTATTAAGTCATGGATTTTTACGACTTAAACTCGCCTTAACAAGATTGTAAGGTTATGTATCGTTGTTTTTATTGAATTCTATAAAGCGATTTTATTTTTCTGTGTAAAACTTATTAGTCTGATTTAAAAAATTGAATTTTTTGCTCTTCAGTGTTCTGGACTTTTACATTTTTTTATATTTTAAGCCTTATTCCGATCGATTTTCATCACTTTCAGTACATCAGTAAACCAAGGTACTTTACGCTTTGTAATTTTAATTTTCTTGACCGGATCAAATGAAATTGTGAACATATAGGTACTTTGCTGGATAATAAATGTTAATTAGTTTTTTACCCACTTAATTAACATGCACATTTTTATTGTTGAACTACCTTATGAAGGTATAGCAAAAAACTGAACATAAAAAAATCGTAGGACGAAAACAATCATAAATAATCTATGAAGGTACACAAAACCTAATATAATCTAAACATATAAAATATAAGTAACCCCAAAAATTATAGCATAGAGTTCAGGCGTTTTTCCTTTAACAGAATTTCCAGTTAGAAGTTGGCACTTTAAAATATGCTCTTCTCTTCACATTTCAATGCCATTTTTCAGTTTCTAACATTGTAACTTATGTTCTTGTTTACAATTTCATTTTGTCCTTTTTCCAAAGTATAATTAGCAATTAAAACATTTTCTTGTGTCAGCAAGCTCGTTGTATTTTTCTGCTAAGTCATTTGAAGAGGGAGCTCTTACAACAGTTGCAGTTGGTCTTCTTCTGGAGGTGAAAAAAAAGTGAGAAAACTAAAATTTTATTTTTTTATTACGAGTATTCGTGGATCTCATGACAAAAAATAAAACGCAGTCACTTACCTATATGAACATTGTGTCTGTTGCAGAGGATTGTAGTAGTATTTTTGGTATGAAATGAAAATAGACTCTTTAAACCGCATTCAATGTTGGAAATAATTTTCGGCCGTAATAGATTTTCGTTATTTTTAGTTAAATCTAGAACATGAAACCACAACAAAGATTACCTATAGAGTGCAGTGTGATAAAACTACAATAATACCGCGTGCGCTTCAAATGTTAAAAATAACAATAATATACTTGTATGTACTTATTGTTTAATTATTTATAGTATTAGTATTGGATTTCTAACACAATTAACAATGGTAATTCCATGGTAAAAATATCAAATGTTGTTTAATTAGAATTAAAGTACTAAGGAAAATAAGCTACAGTGTTTTTAGTGATAACATTCACCTAATAGTAAATAATATAATAACGTACATTTAAAAAAATCTGGTGGTGATTACTAGAATAGAGTGTAAAGTTTCTGGCCTGATACAGAGATAATGACGCAAACAGATCGAATTGTTGCTGTATGCTGTATCACTATCTCGGCCTAGTATGTTGTTTTCTGGGACGCTGCAATAGGAATTTTCTTTCGTATACGTAATAGATTCTTAGGTTGGGATTCGTCAGTCAAACTTACAATAATATTATACAGGGAAATGAAAAAGTGTATAAACCATACAGGCGAATTTGAAAAGATTTGATAACGATACCACGAGCCTTAATGAACAGTAATTAGAAATCAATTGTAGCATTTTAAAAGGTCGCCAAGGAATAGGTAATGTGATTACTAAGATTTGACAGAATTTTTTAACCAATTGAAATAAACTTTGTAGTTTTCTATAACATGTATTGTAGCTGTCTTATTTAAAATCATTAAAAACTAAAAGTTGTCTATGAAGTTAAATGTCACAATCAGGAAAAAAGATAATTTCAGTGTTTTTAAAATAAAAAATGTTCATAAGTTGCCTAGGTTTCTGTGAAGGAAACTACAGAGAAAGTTGCTGAAGAATATCGAAAAAGATGCCGGGACACAAAACGAAGAACTTATTTTAAGTACAGTTGAAGATGACCCACACAAGAGGTCAGATGATCAATTCAAATTTTACCATGAAGTTCTCAAGAGATAGAATGACGCAATAGGAAGAAACACTTCCATTTTTTTAGGCGAATGGCAATTAGCTTCTGTACCATGAAAATCTACCAGAAAATTACACGCAGCATATATTTATATAAACTGCTGCAGGATATTGATGCCTCACTGATAGGTCATATGGGTTTTATTTCGAATGCGAAGCCACGAACCGGATGACTAAAATGTATACCAAAAGAGACATTTTTGAGACAGGCCTTGTATTAGTAGAATATCAGTAAATTATTGTTCGTTTCTTATCAGAATAATTTAAGTTAACTAAGTATATCAAAAATGTTAAAACTTGGAAGGCTCTAACGTATAATAATTATTATTGTTATTGTAACATATTATGTTTAGTAATTTCAATAATAGCATACCTAATGACATTTCTTATCACAAAGTACATACACTAGACGTATAATACGTATGTATACAATTTATTTGTGTTTAAGATCTATCGCAGAGACTGGAATTAAAAATCAATTAAATTTTTAGATAAGGCAAAAAATATCGTCTTATACAAGCCAAGTCACATCAATCATCACATGAAATAAAAATATTATTTCTACTAAAATGTCATTTTGTGTGGCATACGATGAACTATGGGTAGATCGATTTCTGGGAAACTATTCATTCAGGAAAATTTTGATTTATTGTAGGTACTACTACTAAGTACTCTCGATTCGACTAAAATCTAAAATGTTTTATTTCAAATAGAACACCCTATAGGTATATTATTAAGATTTTGAATTCAATAGAAAGATAGAAGTCTAAAACGTTTTTGGTTGGTAGGTATCGCAATGTTCAATATTGTTAAATTTAAATTCTGTTTAATAATTTTCGAATCTCCACTTATATAGAACAAAGTTCAAGAGGTCAAATTTGATTAAATAACCTATTAGCTACTATTTTAGGTGACATTCGTTACATCTATGACATATAATAAGTTATTTCTGTCTAAACATTGTAAACCATACTTTTTTAAATATCTGAGTTCCCATAATACACGTAAGTTGGTAGGTATTTACCTATTAATTTTAAGCGGGACATTGCAATAATAATGAATATACCTGCATCACAGAAGATCTGCACATACCTATGATGTAGCTAGGTAGGTATATTTTTTAAAATCAAAATGTACCGATATAGTCCACTTAGTGGAGCAATATCTAATTATTATTGGCATATTTATCAACTGACCAAGCATTAATCATATTTTTATCGTCAGTATAATTATTATCGAAATGTTTCAAAATTAATCAAAAACATTCGGCTCTTAAATTATTGATCTATAGTCTAAGCCAATGGCGTACCTAACTACCACTACCATTTTCTGTGCACCGGAGCCTTCAAAAAGTATAACAACAAATCGAAAACAATATTCTCCCACAAAATAACAGCAGTTATTAAAAAATATTTAACCTAGGTACTTGTGAGCATAATGATGGAAATGCCTATTGATATTTTAAATATTTGATTTCACACAGATCTTTTGCAAGCAACGGTGACTTAAGTCTCGTTCACAGAACTGCTTGCGAATATGCCCCTTTCCCAACTTTATGAGTAATGAGTAGACATCGATCGTAACAAACAAAAGTATTGTACCTATCTACCGCCCAAAATATAGTACCTACCTACGTATTTATTATTAACATTGCTATTATTAGAGTAAATAGGTATTCACCCAAAGCATTATTTAGTTATTAATTCCACAAAAACCTAATAAACTTAATAACCCAAAACTATTGTCATACTTATTTCATTTTATAATAATTCAACTAGGTACCTAGTGGGAGTCCTAACATCATAAATTCAACACGAACATTGCAATAATAACGCATATTATAAAAGTACTCTTACAATTTTTATTTGATAAGGATATAATATGTAATGATAATATTATATTATTATTTGTTTTATTTTGTTATTTTTTTTGTTGAAAGAACAATATTACTGCATTGAAGATAGAGAAAATAATAATGTTCGTGTCAGTTAGTGAACGACATCGGAACGATACTGAGGTACCAACGCAGAATACAACGTCCGAAATTACGTCAAAAGCTGAGGAGGTTCGGTGTTTATTGCTACTACAAACTACGCAACAAGCGACGCAGGCCGTCAACAAGGACGACGACGAAAGACGTCGCAACGTGGATAGATATTTGTTATTAGCAGTTAATTGAACACGTGTTTTGTGATTATTAACGGATTTTTTATACCTAGTTACTTTGAAGTGAATGCTTTAACTCGGTTTTTATGTAAGTAGTGACTACGATTAAGAAAAACCCTCAACTTGCATTTGCTAAACTGTTAATTTTTATGCTCAAGGAATGGTTATTAATAAATTTTCAAATTTCTGTTTATTCTTTCAAACTTCAGTTGAACTCCTGAGGGTGCTTGCAGCCGTCTTAATTTTAATTTAATTTGGGAAATGTCCTTATCTTTACACATCTTTACAATTTACTGTATATTATATAAATTCTACCTCTGTATGTAAGCTGATGAAAAGAATGTAATATCCTCGAAACATGTCCTCATATTCGAAATAACTAAGTGAAGTTTTATTAAGAGTTTTCTATTTCAATTCTAAAATATCACTCTTAGAATATGGTCTTTTCCTTTTCTACAAATATTAAAATATAAAATATTAAAGTATTGTTTTATTAAGGAACATTAAAGTGAAATTTTCTTTTAAAATTATAAAAAACTGTTTTGATTAGATTTCAACTATTTTACTTTCTATTTCGAAATGGCTGATCTTTTAAAGATTCATTCTTTTGTTTTCAGTTGATTGGGACATACAATATGGCAGCGGGACATACGGTGACGAAACGTGATCAAGATGAGGAGGAGAGCGAATCTCCACCACCTCCAGATGGGGGTTGGGGCTGGATGGTTGTATTTGGGTCGTTTATGATACACGTGATAAGTAAGCAATTTTATATATATATTTATTATAAAGAAAGTATATCTCCCTAAAGCCGAAATTAGTATCAAGCAACAACGGAGTAGCTACCATTGTCGCCTCTCGGACTACTAATTCAAAATTCATTGTCATAATAATATCATTGAAGTGAAATATTGCAAAATAACATTGTTTTCTAGATTTTAACTCAAAAACAATAAGAAATCATTAAAATATACCATAGCTATAACATTTTTTTATGCATTAACCACGTAATAGGTACAGGAAGAATTATACACGTGTTGTCTTGATTATCGTTTTTGTTCGACACATTTGCAATAGAAACAAGAAATAATAATTATTATTATATAGTGTGATAGATAATAATAATTTATTAGCAATTTTGATAATTATTAATAAAGTAGGTTATTTTTGTATTGACTTATTTTTTCGTTAAGTAGTCCATTGTAAGTACCTAATTATATATATTACAGTTGCTTTAATTTTTCATTGAAAAAATTAATAAAATCATAAATAATTATTTATATTATGTAGTCTGAACACATTTCATTCACATTCTAATTCATTTTCTGAAATATCCCTAATGATGAGGGTCTAGAATCGAATATCGAAAGCATTTATGGTTTAGACAATTAAAATTTGAAGTAACGTATTTTTTTCCTCGGATTTTTCTAATAGGCTGCCAAAAAGGGCGGAAATTGCTGCTGCAACTTATTTATATATAATACACTACGTTATTAACTATATATTTGGTAAGTATTTAATTTTAGACAAAAAAATAAAATCTAAAACTACTTAATTAACCATTTTATTAGAGAGACACCCCGTACAATACTCATGAAAGAATAACAATTATTTTACAACAAATTCATCAGTATTGGGTCACATAATAGGTGCACCTACATTGTACCTAATATATTGTTGTGTTATCTTTCCTGCATTTCCAAGGTTAAAAAAAATGACCAGGAAAATTCAATGCAATGCAACATTTTAATTAGTATTCTAGCGTCATTATACGGGGTAACTTAAATTAAGCGCCGGCACATACTTTTATTGCCTACACTTCATAAATTTCCAAAAAAAAGTTAAAATTGTAATTTTGGTTTTTACTTTCTCTTGTAATTATTTAGAAACGCATCAGTAACTATTTATTCTCCATGCGACAATGATGAGAGATACCTTGAGCAACGTTTTGTTTTTTATAAACCAATTACTGGTTAGTAGAATTTCACCTCCAGTTGATAATAATTATTAGAAACTAGGCGAAATATCAGATGGCCTTAAAGCTGCTCAAACTTTAATAATTGACTATTCTGAGCATGAATTTGTCTCTGTCAAGTTTGCACGTATCTCTTATAAGGATGTATCTGATAATATTACTCAAACCCATTCTAAACTTTCTTGTATTTCTGACCTATCGTTGTCTTAAGCCTGGGACACACTGTAGAATCTAAATCTCTTTATTACACCAAAAAAAAAATGTGCACAATTTATTTTATTTCATCTATTTGGGATTTTGCAAAAATAAAAAGATAATTCAGTAGAAGATCATTGGACCCAGCGATTATAATGGATCATGTTACATTTGTTAGCATCAGAAAGATTAATATCTAATCTCTAATTATTACTTAACCGAAATTAGAATATTTTTTATTAGGTATGTATCTCACATTAAATACTGATAAGCAGTTTTATATATTTAATAACTTCGCTCATTTAGTAATACGAGGGTATCAACATTGAAATCTGATTCCAGAGCCACTGCAAAATAACCCTTTTTCAAAGTCAACTGTTCCTCGATCAACTCGAATCTAGAGGAATTGTTGGGGCGTGCTCTGTACTGCTAAAGAAGTGCTTCGTGCACGAACACCTTTTATGGAATTTGAAATACTCATATATTAGTTTCTAGTTGCTTCCCAGTAAACACATATACGTAAATTAAACGTTGATTCAACGTGTCAGTCATTGATAATTGGTCTTACGTTAGAAAAGTGACGGTTTATTTTAAGTTTAATTTTACACCGTTCAGTTTAAACGTTATAGACATGTGTTTTTATTATCTAAATATAACTACGTACATTAATTATGTTTAATTAACGTTGTATATGTATTATACATAAACCATAAAATAAAAACGTTTGTTTTAGGTGTTTTTTAAACGCGTGTCAAACATTGTCAAAATTAAAAACGTTTATAAAACGTTATTTATGTAATTTATAATAAACCGGTATTTATAGCTAAAATAACGTTAGAAAATGTTCATTAGAAGCGCATAATTTTTAGAGGCGACAATAAAAACGTTAAAATGATGTTTTTTAAGTATTTTATAATAATCCGAAAATTACAGTTAAAGTAACGTGTAAAATAAACCAAAAAGTTGGATTGTTGGTTGTAAATATGCAAAAATCCGTTTGTTTTTTGTTTGTGTTATTCAATATTTTTATATAAAATATTGTCAAAAAGAAATTACAAAAATTATTCGATATAACGTAAGTTGCGGCGACAGAAAGCGGCTATTTAACAAAAAGGGCATTATTTTTTCATCAAGCTTTTGTATCAACTCAACAATGGAAATCTGGTAATGATTTATTCCATACATTTTATCAACGTATATTTCACGTTACAAAAATATATAAAAGCAACTTTAAATAACGTGAAATCAAACGTTATTTAAATGTTTCTAAAATGCGTAATTAATACGATTACACAAACGTTTTTTTAAAGCTAATAATTAACGTTTGTGTAGTCGTATTTAGAATCGTATAAATAACATTTGATTTCACAGTTGAATATATATATATAAATACGTTCAATACACGTTTTTTTTAAAGCATTTAACTAACGGTTCGTTATTCGTGTTCTGTAATGTGAAAAAGTGCGACATATCAAACTCAAATGTACGTATCCAATGTACCTTTTTCTGGAAAGGTGTTTTGTAATGATAAACGTTAAATAAACGTATGTGTGTTTACTGGGTTAGTTTCTGGCTCATACGCATATGTCCGTGTTTCATCACCTGTGACAATGTGGTACGCGGATTTTGCAGTTCCTACGTCGTATTTATTTAGCATTTCCTTACACCAATTGACTTAAACCCCTCTCTTTCGAAGTCGATCCTTGAACAATTACATATTATAAAAGAAGAAGCAGATTCCTGTGCCTAATATTTACATTAGCTCGGAATTTTCATCGGAAATGTTGAAGACTATACTGACTATGACATATTAAAAAACACGTTTTACCCCTTCAGCAAAAAAACTTTTTTAAATATCGACACGCGTTTCGCAAACACTGTTAGCATAAAATTTGATAATTTTTTGCAGATGATGGTGTGACATATTCATTCGGAATTTTCTATGATGAATTTTTGGATTACTTCAAGGAAGGCAAAGGACCGACATCATGGATATTATCAATATTAGTTGGTGTGACTCTATGTTCAGGTTAGTTACCTATTTATATTATCAATCTTTACTACATAAACAATTAACCTTGCTAAATGCTAATTCTGAAACCGAAAACTCTACGGTATACAGTAATTAATTTCTATTTAAAATACAACATTTATATGTGATCCTAAGGAAATTGGGTCGAACAGCATCCTGAAAATTTGTGAATGCTGACTGGTGTCTATAAATCAATTGATTTCTTAGGAGCAACGTTTTACCTTTGCTAGTAAATAATTCCAAGTCCTAATAATACGAGGCTTGTTTTTTAAGTAAGTACCGATTTGGAATTAAAAAAAGACGTGCAAAGATATCGCAATAATTATATTTTTACATGAAAGCCTGTACCTTAATCTACTTTTCTACATAATTTCCGTGAATATTGAGGCACTTGTCATAACGTGGCACCAGTTTTTGAGTACGCTCCTCATAAAACTCTGCCGCCTGACTTGTTAACCACTGTATCACAAATGTTTTGACTTCGTTATCGTCTTGAAGACGCTGACCACCCAGGTGTTTCTTCAAGTACAGGAACAAATGGTAGTCGCTGGGCGCCAGATCAGGGCTGTATGGAGAATGATCTAGAGTTTCCCATTTCAAAGATTTGATGAGATCTTTGGTCCGATTAGCCACATGTGGACGGGCATTGTCATGCAGCAAAACGATACCCTTACTCAACTTGCCACGTCTTTTGTTCTGGATTGGACGACGCAGATTGTTCAATGTCTCATAATAAGACGCTGCATTGATTGTCTCATTACGAGGCAGAAACTCCACTAGCAATACTCCTTTTCTGTCCCAAAAAACTGTGCACATGATTTTCCGGGCAGAAATTGTTTGCTTAAACTTCACTCTTTTGGGTGATGATGAATGTCGCCAATCCATGGATTGTCGTTTCGATTCTGGTGTGACGTAGGCCACCCATGTTTCGTCACCAGTAACAATTTGGTCTAAAAAATCTTCACCTTCATTGTGGTACCGCTCAAGGAAAGTCAATGCACTGCCTAAACGTTGGGTTTTGTGCAAATCCGTTAACATTTTTGGAACCCAACGTCAAAATATTTGTGATACAGTGGTTAACAAGTCAGGCGGCAGAATTTTATGAGGAGGTTATTCAAAAACTGGTGCCACGTTATGACAAGTGCCTCAATATTCACGGAAATTATGTTGAAAAGTAGATTAAGGTACAGGCTTTCATGTAAAAATAAAATTATTGCGATATCTTTGCACGTCTTTTTTAATTCCAAAACGGTACGTACTTAAAAAATATGCCTGGTATAATAGTAATTGCTTTCTTGACCAACAGTACAAAACGATATAGAGCAACAAACAGTTAGTAACCTTCACACACTGACCAATAAGCAGCACTAATGAATCACAGATCGATGTAATATCTATCAGAAGGATCCTATCATCCTAATCAATTAAGTAATATTAAAACTTAAAAAATAAATTCTGGTAATATTATAATATTAGGTTTAGTGTAACAATTATTATTGTACCTAGTTGGTAAAAAAGTTTTAAGTGATTCTTCCTAAAACTTTAGAAAATGATTGAAAAGTAGGTAGGTACTTGATTTCAAAAAACAATACTATTACAGATTAAATATCTAATATGAAGCAATGACACGGAGCGTTTTTTATTTTAAAAATATTTTAAGAATCATATTTTTACTTACCAAACACTTGAGACCAACTGATAAATGGGAAAAATAAATTCCCATTGTTATTTCTTTGATTTTATGATGTTCTTATCAGTAATGGAATGTTGATATCATAAAAAAATCGGTTGTATCGCCCCAAAACTTTCCCGACAAGATATAATATAATCTAAAATATATGACCTGTGTAACGAAACAGAATTTTAATAATAATTATTATCATTATAATTGTATTGTTATTTTATTACTAACTAACCTAGCAAACCAATTTCTTTATTCAAAAATTTGATTTGATTTGGAAGAGATGTAGGTACCAGCTACCTAACTGGTGAAATTTCAAACGCAATTTCCTCGAGAACTATGAAGGTAAAATCCTAGGACTCTCCCAAACTCATATCCCAAAAGTTAGCTCAATTGGTTGAAGCGATAGCAGTCCATACTGTTGAACTTTCCACCTTTGCATATCAAGATAAAGACTGCGCTGTTGCTGTGGCTTAGAAACGGCGGATCTTTTTGTGTACTTTGAGTTTTGCCCACCAATAAAGTCTAACCAATTTTCGTATTGATGTTGGTTTCGATTTGCTGTACCTATGTATATTGTTTAACTTTCGTTCCAGGTCCATTTTCAAGTGCACTTGTCAACAAATATGGTTGTCGGGCTGTAACGATAGGTGGCACTATTCTGGCATCATTATGTCTCATCGCGTCATTTTGGGCTCAAAACGTCATTACGTTGTGTATAACGGTGGGTGTTGGAACCGGCCTAGGTTTCGGTCTGATTTATCTACCAGCCATCGTTAGCGTTACGACCTATTTTGAGAAAAAACGTTCCTTGGCTACTGGAATTGCGGTGTGTGGATCAGGTTTTGGGACATTTATTTTTGCACCAATCATATCGAAATTGTTGACGGAATATGGTAAGTGATGATCCGTATTATTTATACCTACAAGTAAACATTTAATTCTTACAAATCACAAGTAAATATTCATATTCATTTTATTAATTTTTCAGGATGGCGGGGTTCAATTCTGATAATAGCCGGTATCGTTTTGGAATGCATCATATTCGGAGCATTATTCAGGCCATTGGAAAATGAGAAAGGAGCCAAACAAAGATTGAAATCTTCTGAAGGGAAAACAGATATACACATATCAGATCATGATATCAATAAACAATATGCTACTATGCAAGTAAGTCTTTCATTTTGCCAAACTTGCGTCGTTGTTTTGCCACCACAAAATGCCAATGGTCCTTAATGGTGGGCGATATTTTATTATTTTCCTAAATAGTTATGAAAGCTTGCAGCAGAGAGTTAGGAATTAATTTACTAATTTAAGACCTGAGTCGATAAGAAGAATGTCCAATCAACAATAATTGCTACTCAGATGCGAAATATATGTAGACAAAGTTCTTAATATAATAATTAAAGTTCCTTATTTTTCAGATCTTGAAAAACAAATTAAAAAAAGTCACCTTGTATTTTAGGTACACAGCAATGGCTACGGCAAAATCCATCGGCCGCACAGCATGGGACATTTCTCAATACCAGCCAAAGTAACGAGACACGAATTAAATGGTCGGTATATAAAAAAAATTAATTAATTAATGTTTTATTTAACAAACTGTATCAATACTTATTTAATTTAGGTAATGTTCCTGGAAAACATTCCTACAGTCGTGAGGTAGATAGACTAGCCCTGAGTCAACCAATGTTGACTCAATCAGAGATTCATTACAGGCAACACCATCATCAGTATGGTAGTCAGACATGGAGGCGGCATGGTCCAATTGACAAACCAGATGTATTCTATCAGGTAGGTTGATTTATCTTAGATTCGCAGAATGTGAATTAAAATTATTTGTTTCACATTATTCACAGGGTAGTCTAATGAACATACCTTCATACAGATCCAGATTGAATCTACAGCCTGGCGAGGACACAGCGTTTATGAAACGTCGTGCTTCATCCATAAGCTACCGGAAACGTCACCATCACCGGTCAGAACCGGAAAACACAGTCATGTGCGGTTGTATACCGTGTTCGCCGGAAACCAAAGACACTCTTAATGAAATGTTAGACTTTTCCCTATTCAGGGATCCTATTTTTATTTTATTTTCCGTGAGTAACTTGTTGACAAGTATTGGTTTTAATATACCATACGTGTACATTGTGCCAAAAGCGAAAGAACTGAATATGGACGTAGAAACGGCGGGTTTGTTGATTTCGATTATTGGTGCGGCGAATACTGTCGGGAGGATAATCTTAGGTTACATATCGGACAAACCTTGGGTCAATAGGTTACAGGTGTATAATTGGTGCCTAACTATCTGCGGAGCAGGTAAGTGTAAAGGTCAGGTTCTAATGTTAATTGACATTACATCAATACCACCATACTGTTACAGCTACTTTCATCAGTGCCTTCCTTAATACTTTCACTACATTAGCCATTTATTCAACCGTCTACGGGTTCACAATAGGGGCGTACGTCGGTCTCACATCAGTGATCCTTGTTGATCTACTGGGATTGGAGAAACTCACCAATGCCTTTGGGCTGTTGCTTCTTTTCCAAGGAATCGCTTCATTGGTGGGACCGCCAATAGCAGGTAAAGTTGATAATTAAGGTTAATTGAAGTTGAGTTGCAATTTATTAAAAGAACTCTGTCGCTCAAGTTTAGCCTGTAAATTCTTACAAGGACTTTTGAACCTTTTAGTTTTTTGCTAATAGAACTCTCTGAATTTTTATGGTACTCTGTCAATTAATGCAAAAACTTCTAAATCAAAAAAATAATTTTACGCGTAAGGGTAGACTGGTTGTAGCTAGGGTAGGCAATTATACAAGAATAACTTTGGTACCTACTGAATTTGAAATTTTCACTCATATAAAGCTGCAATTAATCTATGGTTATTGCATTTATAAGTTTCGATGATATTAGGTACACGTACATTATGGAAACAACTGAATTAATTTGCATTTTCTGTATTTATAGGTAGTCTTTACGACATTACGGGTTCCTACAATCCCGGATTCTGTCTAGGTGGGACAGCGATATGTTTCAGTGGGATCATTCTATTCGCCATTCCTCCTTTGCAACGATGGCAAGCGAAAAAGTTATCGTTGCCAGTTAAGGATTCATCTGAGGATCTATAGCATTCAATATGTTCCGAATCTATGTTTCGGATAGATTACTATGGAACTCACCAGTTTCTTTTAATTTTCTCAAAGTTTTTTAATTATTTTATTTAAGTAGGTTGTTATTTTTAATGTCGTGCTTTGAGATACTTTTAAAAATTAAAAAACCAAACTTTGACATATCAGGGTTTTTTACATAAATATTTTTACGACGATTCTTGTTCTGACTGTGAGACATTGTGCCATTTATATTTCTCTTCCTTCACTGTTGTTAATGTTACTTTATTCAAACTACGAGGGTCGACTTTTTAGTTTTGTTATGAGGGCCGAATGAAAACAGATTAATGCATTTTGCATGCGTTCGAACCACTCTGAGGCGGTTAATGCACTAGGTGTGTTGGTACAATCAAAATTAAGAGCTTCGAACTATACTTAACGAAAAAAGGACGCGATCGTCCTATAGTTCCTTGGGTGATTTAAGGAGAACCCTGAAGTGTATTAATTAAAAAATATATACAATTTTTTGAGTTACATAATACTTTAATGTGAAGTGAAGAAGTACTGCACAACTAAAAAGGCAGGTACTCGTAGTTGGTATATGTTCTGAAACTTTATGGCCGTATTCAGGGGGTGGGGGGCCTTTTTCATTAGATTTACTACATTTTTTAATTTAAAATTCAAAGATTCTTCCACAGTAACACTCAATTTGAGAAATACAATATACTGATTTACAGTAGCAATAAAAAAATTATTATTTCAGAGCAGAGCGGAAAATTTTCACTTCTAAATTTGTTAAATAAAGAAATCTAATCAAGAGAGAATCGCAGTGGCATCTAAAATAGCGATATAAAAGGTGCCACAGGCAAAATGTCGCTAAAAAAATACAATTTAATATAGGAAATCAACCAAAACGAGTTAGTAGATTATGCGTTATTTGTTATTGATTAATTGGGGGTTATTATTAATCAGATAACATGGGGGTACTCCTGGATACGGCCATGCAGAACTTATTTTTATTCAATGTGCCATAATATTATCAACTAATTATTTAAAGTCTTCCGGTATTGTTATTTTTAGAATTATAAATAAATAAATACTTCCTTCGAAATACAATCTGTCTTTTTGATTTGTTTTTTAATTTAAGAATATTATAAAATAAATATTAATTATGTACATATTGTTATTAAAACATTATCGGAGCACCATTCCACAAAACTGTATACGTATTAATTTTTGCACAAAATATTTATTTATACTATATTATATTTTTTGTAAATATCGTTTTTTATTACTAAAAATTATTGTAAAATTAATTAAAATAAATAAAATCGACTGACTTTTTTTAAAAGTGTATCTGTGTAAGCAAAGATTTTGTGTATAAGCTCTGATGTAAGTTTACTTTCATCCGAACTGGTATGCAATGGACCTCAGTCAAATTTCAAATATTTTCCTGACGCATCCACGATCCACGCATTTTTGTTTCACGTTTGGAAACATCGGCAACATATTTATGGAGAGTTTTTCTCCACACATGACATAACTCTTTCTATTTTTGCGGGAACAATCATTATTTTTTATGCGTAGGGATATTGTTTGGCGTAAGATACTTCGGTATAGTAATGCATTGCGTAAGTATGATTATTGTTTTGAAAAGAAATTATTAAAATAATGTCTTGGGTGATAGGTAGGTTCCTACATTTTTGAGAATGAGAAGAGATAATGTCCATTTTGATATCTGCATGATTTTTTGTTCAATTCTCATATGATGGATGCGGACTTTTTGTAACAAGTGGTTTATGCAACGATAAGTGGTTGCAAATGAACACATTACTGTACGGGATGTGTATAATTCTTAACTGTGCCGTACGTATAGGTAGGTTAATATTTTGACTCTTGAAATTTTGATGGTAGCTCAACAATATCTTAGAAAAATCAATTATCTTGACAGACTAACCCATATTATTACAGGATAAGTGACATTTCGGAAAAGGACCGCCCTGTATATTATGAACTTAGTTGTTATTTATAGGAATGTGACAAAATTACAGAAAGAACATGCAGAAAATTTAATGAAATATTCCTAATTTATAGATACACTAAAACACTGAATTTAACACTATATCTATAGCCGTGTTTAAATGGTCTTTTTACTTATACAATTTTTTGCATTATGTGCCAAACCTTCGACTTTTGAATTTGAACCCATTCGCGGTATAACCCCCATCTTAAAAATATTTTATCCAATTTGCTCCTATTGACATTAGTATACTTGCAAACGTTGATCATTTTCGTAAGCATATTTTCCCCGGTAGGACACACTGTATGTAATTAAGATTATAAATGTAAGAATAGTGTAGCAGAACATGCCTCAGTTTTTCACTGATGCGTTTAAAAATAAACCAGCGAAAGTAATCAAATTTCTACTACTATAAATAAATAGGTAAACAATATTCAGTGCCGATCTGGAGCAATTTTAGGATGGAGCCAGATCGAATTTTAATAAAATTAAATTAATTTTAATTTTGTGGATCGTTTTTCAACCACATAATAAATTAGAATACTGAGAGAAATTTTTTATCCAGGGGATATTTTGTTAAAGCATGAAGTTTCTTGTGACCACTTTATTCTATCCACAGCCGCTCCATTCGCCTTAGGGTAGGACCGGCCCTGACTATGTTATTGACTTAAATAACACACCTAATAGTTTTCTTTCCAAACGTCATAAGTAATTCAGATTAAACTTATACTTACGTTTCTCTAAAATATCACAAACAACTCGAACACCATGACTTTAAAACCAAGAAGCGCTGAACATTTAAACGCAATCATAACAGAATATTTGACAAATAAAAACGTTAATTTGTCCAATAATAAAAATTGGATAGTTCGTGAATCAACTTTCGGCGGATTTGGAATATTCTCCACTGAAGACATCGCTGCAGGAACGGAAATATTCCGTGATTTCCCAATAATCTTCGGTCCAAGACATATTCCTAATTGCCCAATAGTTTGTGTCACATGTAATTCGAATACTGCGCTGCGCAAATGTTCCAAAAAGTGTCGGTTACCAGTTTGTTCAAACGCATGTGAAAATTCAATTTTACATGTTAAAGAATGTCAGTTCAATCGAGAATTCTTATCATCCTTGGATGAGAGTAATGAAGAAATATCTGCAACACTCTTCGAGTGTCTCACGCCAATTCGAGCAATATTTTTGAGTGAGAATGATAAGGAAGTAGTCAAAAGTTTGATTGCACATCAGCGATTTGAAAAAGGACATGAAATTGATGTTTTGAAACAACAAATGCACTTTGAGTTTAGGGAAAGAGATGAGGAGTTTTTGCGTTTTGTTTGTGCTGTAATGGACGCGAATGCTTTTGAGGTTAGTGTTGGTAATAGCCAAAATCAGTCGAGTATGAGAGGTGAGTTTTGTAAAATAACTGAAGTCAAAGTAAAATAATTGTTCTTTTAAATAACTTTCTATACAGGGTGTCCCACGATGGAGTGCGGTGTCCGATTTCTCGGAAATTAACCGTTGACAAATTTTGAAAATTTAGAATTATCGTACTTCGATAGAAACAATTCGACTAAGATGTTTTCAAAATTGTGACACATCCAGTTATACTTACTTATTTCAAATAGAAAACTCTTTTTCAATTTTCATTTTTTTGAACATACGATTATTTCATTAATCAGAAATATATATTTCAGGGCTTTACCCGTTAGCAAGTCTCGCAAATCACTCATGTATTCCAAATGCAACTCACGTCTTTGACGAAAACCATGTCATGATTACCAGAGCATCAGTTTTTATACCAAAAGACACACAAATCTTCCACTGCTATACGCGCTTCATTTGGGGTACCATGACAAGACAATTCCATTTGTACCGAACCAAACATTTCAGGTGCACATGTGAACGATGTACCGATCCAACAGAATTTGGTACGTACATGGGTTCCGTGTTATGTAAACTGTGCAGAGGAATTTTGGTGCCACTCAACAATAATTCGTTTAAAGGCGCTAAATGGGAATGTCGCGATTGTAAGCAGGTGGTTGGTAAACGGCATGTTGCGGAGACTCTTCAGCTTTTAGGTAGGAATAAGAGGCTTAATATTATGTCAGGCAAACTTACTGAAGATAACTGATTGTCGTTAATGTTGTGAATAATCCTAAAACGCCCTCAAAAAAATTTTCATTTACTCAAATAGGTACTTACTTATTTGTCTTTAGAAACTAAAATTTTATTATTGTTTCAATAAAAAACTTCTAGGTACCTACTAGTAATACTATTTCTTTCAATTTCAGGTTCATTATTAAAAGCTTTTGAGAATAATGACCTACAAGTGATGATCAGGTTTATTGAAGGCAAATTACGAACGATGGTACCAGAAAACAGTCAAATAAATGTGGAATTGAAATACAAAATCATTTGGACATTAGGGTATGACGAACGACACCAATGGAAAGGTAAAATTATGCTTATAAACGAGACTTTGTTTTGTTGTTGTTTTTTTTATAAAATGACTGATACGAAAGTAGTCATTATGTGTTTAGTTAATTTAATATAATTAAGTAGGTACCTACCTAGAATTTATTTCATTTTTAAATTGTGTCTTCAAACTATACTTCTTTTCTACATTTAAATACTCAGGTACCATAAATCACAAAACATACCCTCTTATGTTTTGTGCCATAAACACCTCAATGCGGCCATAAATCAACTATCCAACTCCATATTTATTTACATTTACATCTGTTCCAGATATATCTATAGAACATCTAAAAATGAAAGAATCTTTTTGTAAAGATATATTAGAACTGCTAGAAAACCTCAGATTAGGACAATGTAAAATGCGTGGTTTACTTTTATATGAAGTTTATTGTTGCAAAAAGGAAATTTGTAAGCGAGGGAAAATTGAAAATAGTAAACTGCACGTAAGTAGTAGGTAGTAAGTAAATATCCACATACTATACTAACACTCCTCCGGTATAGTATCATTTACCATCAAAAAATATATATACATGTTCGGTGGTATTATCACAGCCTGTGGTCTGTGGTATTATCACAGTTTTTCTTTATTATGCTCTGGTATTATCACAGAAGAAGGAACGTACCTTCCTTCTTCTGTGGTAAGCTAATTGGTATGTATATGGAACTATAACGTACCTTCCTTCTTCTGTGGTAATGTAATTGGTATGTATATGGAACTATAAGGTTCGTATGCGACTGCGCGAACGAAAAGAGTAAAAGTACTAGGCGTTAATATAAAACTGATTGGAACATTTTGCGAACTGATAGTATAGAAGAAGAAGGTAGAGAAGAAGAAATGGAAAATAACCTATAACCCCTACAGCTAGTTATTTTAGATGGTTGGAACGACATTTCACAACTGCGCATGTGTGTCAGTAACATTACTGGAAATTACTACCTGTTGGAACGAACCTATTATTGACATAAGCAGCGAACACTTACGTTTTCCATTTAACTGCCTTGGTGCTGTCAAATATGTTTCTCCTTTCATTAGTGTAGTTCTGGTACAGTTCAAATGGAAAACTATTCATGGTATTATTTAACGTATTATCGATTAAAAAATCCAAACAATTTCTGTCCCCTATGTATATTCTTTAGTATAAACGAAATGAACCAAAATCAGTATTTAGTATTAGCGTTCATTGTAAATGATTGTAGATAGATCGATTATCGGGACCTAATCATAGGCCCAAAATAACTAGATCTGCCGAAAAATCGGGAGATATGGCAGCACTGGACATAAGCATTAAGCATATTTAAAAATTTGTATTTATTCTCATTTCTGGTAGTGAACATAAGAAATATTAATTTATCATTATTTGTAGGGAAAAAGTGGAAAAACCTATGAAGCATATTCAAAAGAAGCTGCAAATATATTGAAATTTGACGTTACAGCTCCAGAAGAAATTAAGAAATTATGGCTTAGTGAAACTCCTGTGACGCCGAGGGGGTAATGAGATAACTTGCAATGGAGACTAAAATAATTTATGTAGCGTTTTCTTAATGAAAATAAAATTTTATGTCTGTCTTAGTTATTATTATTATTTCGTTAAATTCAAATTCTTTTGTGACATTTGTATAACCAACAACCATGCTCTAACATAATTATATATACATAAAGATATGGAGTGGGAATAGCCGCTTCCCAAAATAGTTTCACCTCTGTGGCAAATATTAAATACTTGGTATTCATGATGAAAATAATTCGAATCGGGCGTATTCAGTTAAAATCTTTGTGCAATGCAATGAAACTATAGTCATTGTCTTTATAAGACAATGCTATAGTTTTGAATTAACTTAATAATTAACGTGTATTTGTATTAATTTATTATTTCATCAACAAAAATATCGCACATCTCTAATGCAAATATTGATTTTTTTATTCAAACTGTCACCTGTCACAGTAAAGTAAACCTTTATGAAGTGAAGATTGTTTTTATTTGAGTCAATCGTAAATAGTTCTTGTTCATAATATTATTGATAATTTATCAGCAAATTAAAATCAAGTTGTTTTTATTATAACAATGACTATTTTAACTAAAGCTTTTACGGAGAAAAAATCCGATAAACTAGATGTGCCTTTGGTAGAAGAGGGCCTTGCACCCACAGAGGTAAGTGTGATTTATACGTATATCTTGTAATTCTTGTCAGGGAGGGTGTTTTCTTGTACTGTTCAATGTGATAGTATTCAGCGTCAATTTGTTTTATATTTATTTGACAACAAGATGTATGTGGCTATATTTATGTGTATTTGCATAATATCGGTATTAACAGCTATTAGTTATTAGGTAGGTAGTAGGTATTTAGGTTTCGTACCTCAAATCTAACTAGTGGTATTGAATTTACATCGATAAATTCAATAACAGCTTGGCAGTTATGAATCAAAACAAAATGACCTAAGATCACATAGGCCCATAATGTGTTTTTATTGATTATTTTTACATTTAAATTCAGAGCTAAAGCTATGTAAGTACCAGGCCTCTTTTATTTCTGATTCCTTGAAGAATGTACTAGGATTTCCATTAAAGTTTTTTCTCGTTTTTCTTTAATACCTTCTTTCGTTTTATACCAGTAGAAACGGGATCCTAAACGTTTTTCTAAGTATTTTAACGTACCTAAATTAAAATATTCCTTTTTTAGCAGCCCCAGGAAGGTGAGGATGAGACTCCACGCCGTCCCCGCATCATATTCTTTGCCGCTCGGCCACATCGCATGTCCGTACCGACCACTTTCTGTATGTTGTTGCTTGCCATTGCCGGACTCAGTGTCGGTATTATTGGTGGCAAAATTTTGTACGATGAATATCTGAGTGTTTCGAGAAATATGCCGACAAAATTCGAAGGATGGGCACGGATCCCTATGTAAGTATCTGTATTTGTAAAAAGTATTTGTTAAAAGTAAAATTCTAAGATCACTGGAGTGAAAATATTTTTAAAAGTTTGAAGTTGCTATTCATAATAATTTAAAAAAATATATCTGCGGTATCCCATGCAGTTCCGTTTTGTATTAACTGCATTCCAGTGACAATGACATTCAGCTTATTGAGGTGACTGTTGAGGAGGAAATGAACGTCGTCAGAAAATATCAAGTTAAATGTTACAGCGCACTCAGTTACTTCGCAACTGTAGTCTATATTTGGCTTTAATTCTTTTGTACGGGTGCAGATTAAGATCTTTTTGCAGAATTCGAATGAATGATAATATATGCATATATTTATAGAACTTGTACGCTTAGGAAAGGACAGGCTCGAATGATTAGGATTCACTCTACGGATTCCGTTAGTTCTTGATGACCTGAATCGCCCGGATTGCGGTTTATCTAATGTTGAATCGGTCTCCTCAAACTTCTTGATCCATTTCCGAATAAGGGGAACACTAAGAATATCAGTTAAATTACGGAAATCACGATCACTGAAAAATTTCCTTCGTGCTATAATCTTCGAATCATCGTTTTTGTGAAATTTTTCGAACACAGATTGTGCGATCAGCTCCCAAGAAGCGATCCATAGCGACTGAATCTTCAACTCTCCGATTGGTTGTATATTTCTTTTACAGTGTCATTCAAATAATATTGTCTTGCAAAAGTGAAAACGAAACGTTGCTGACACAAAAGTATTACATTTCAGTGAACGATAATCTGTTTCAATCAGCTAGATGTTATTAAATTAAGATCAATGTGTAAATACACGAGTTGTTACTAAGCGCAATAGCCGTAGGTATCTTTTTTAATTCGTTTTTTTTTTGTTAATGTTATAAATGAATCGAACAATAAAGTTGATGAATTTATTCTGGATAAACAATGTCTTATCTAAATATTTTTAGCGTGTTCATAGAGATATGTTTATTTTATTAAACATTAATTATTTAAGTAAATAACTATCGGAAAATAATTCATAACATTGATAATGGAATGGTATTTTATATGTATCCGTTTTATATAAGTTAGCGGAACGCCACAAAAGTATGTTAACTATATTAGTCATTTATTATTATTAGTTTTTTTTTTGTTAGTCATAATAATTCGATTTTAACCGTTCGATGCAATCGTCACCTCCATAATGGTGTTTTTTAAAACTAAAACTTTAAGGGCTAGAATTTGGATGGCCTCGAGCATGTCTCCAAATGCGTGAGGTTTTGTCTGTTATGCGGTCTGTCTGACGTTATACAAGATTACTAAAAATCGGCTAAAGGGATTTGAACGACAATACTTTTGGAGATGGTGAGGAACTGCTTAAATTGTAGGGCACGTAGGTACCGAGTATAAGAAAGAGTCACTATATCAAAATAATTGGAAATGTTTAAATAAATATGTCCATGGCAAATTATTCACTACGAATATAATTAATCGATGGGTAAAACACTAAACCAAAACACGTTTTGCCACTTCACCAAAACACTATTTAATTAAATTAAATTCTCTCCTGAGGATGCTAACATTGTTAGGGAAACGCACATCGAGAATAAAAAAGTGTTTTGGTGGAGTGGTAAAACGTGTTTTAGTTTAACGAATATAATTATCTATGAGCAGATAATGAGGCATGCTTATCCAATAATGCGATTATTTCGAGAACCTGACAATTTAGTGTAGGGATATGGCATGTCATTTTCAAACAAATTAAATAGTCTTTAAGGATTTTTTCAAAAACAATAATTGAAGATATGTAGGTATAGAGAAGAATAGTCAAAATTAAATAGAGAATCGAAAAATTTCACGATATATAATCAGCTTTTATTTCCAACATTATAATGAGGTGCCAGCATCGGAACTACAAAATTGAAAATACATAATATATACATACTCAGGGTGTTCTGTTTTAAATAAGAATGTCTAACAAATTTCACAATATTTTAGGCTGATAGATTAGATTGAGTTATTGATTACAAAATTTCAAAACATTTCATCGGTTCATTAATTTTTCAAAATTTTGTACAACCAGCTGTAAACCAACTATTATAACTTTTATGTGTTTGCGTTAGTTAATGAAAAATTATTTTATTTTAGGGAAGATGATGAAGACATGCAAAAGATCATTGCCGAAAAATCTAAGGCTGTTGATGCGTTGGAGGAATGGTAAGTTATTATTATTGCATTGCAGATCGATTTAGTTATATGTATAGGATATTCAAACAATAACAATATGTATACATGTTTTTAAATTTATCCACAAAATTAACAGAAAATGGTCAATTTTTCTGCTTTTTTTTCATATTAATAAAAAGAAAAAAATCTCATTTTGAAATTAGATCATACTCCAAGTATCTGTCAACAATTTCAAGCCTCTGGTGTCTCTTGTTCGTCCATAATAAGGATTTTAAAGCGCACAGATTTTATTCGTATAAAACTCAATTGGTACAGGAACTGAATGAGGATGATCCTTATGGAAGGCTTTGATTTTGTGAAAAATCGAACCAGCGTTTAATTGAGGATCATGATTAATGATTTAACATTTGCTGTATGAGATAACAGTAACCCATTTATTCCGCGAGGTTCTGATCCAACACCCTCAAAAAAATAAACGTCATGTGCGACATATTAGGAAATCATATTGTAGACCCTTTTTTAGAAATTAATCTTATATAAACTAATATAATAAGCATTGAAATTATTTCCCCCCGGGAGTGGGTTAAAATAAAACACAATAATTGAGTGTTTTTTAATCTACGTTTTAGGTGGAGATTCCATGTTTCTTTGTACTCCGCTGTAAGAGAATGGACAACTTCTCCAAATTAAAAATTTTTAATTTTCAGTTTAATATTGTACTTATATACGTTTCATTCCTTCTTTAATAGGGGAAAACAGCATTTTACTAGGTGGCCAGCAGAAGTGTTAAGCCAGAGATTCTTCCAGGAAAACTTTGAGATTGACGATAATCAACAATACGAGAAAATTGATGTGCCAGATTTCCGCGATGGCAGAAATGGACGGTTTGTACATGATTTCAACACGAACATCACTGGAATCATCGATATCACAGGTAAGAAATATTCGAACTTGTTGATTTGCGATTGTACAATAATGTTTCAGGTGAGAGATGTTTCGTAATGCCACTGAATCGCGCCAATGTGTTGCCACCAAAGAATCTGTTTGATTTGGTACATAAAATGTGGGATGGTTATTATAAGGTTGATACGGAAGTTGTACGTGAACATATGCGAGTTATCACACCACCAATTTCTGATACCAAAGAAATTGGCACGTACATTTCGACAGAGTGTGAGGGTATGCCCATCTACAAATTAGAAAAATATGTCGGGGGAGGTAAGAGGATTTGTTTTATTAAATTTCAGTAAACGCAGCTCAGTTTGAAGTTAATATTTTGATTATTAGTAAGACAGCGATGAAAGTAACAATTTCAGTCAAAAATTAAAAATTAATTGGGAAATAGTGCGGATGTTGACTTTTTGGGTTTCCATACCAGTGGAACCCAACTGGTTCATCTGCTGACTTGGACATTTGCCTACGCAGTGCGTTCTTAATTTTAAGAAATGGTCGGGACTGGATACGGTCTAATAATTTTTATTTGGGACTCTCTTGAACGGGTATAAGGTGATTTCGCTGCACTGTCTCTCTCTCAGCTTTGATCGTACCCATCAACATCTTTCAACACTCGGTGAGGCGATCCAGATGTACCACTCTCATTTTCGATGATTTCGGATACTTCTGTATACCACGTCGTTGCTGCGTTTAATCACTGTTTATGAACCTGCCTAAGAACTCTAATTTTAGAGCCATACTACTTTATCATCTTGCTAGAAATCATGACTATTACATCGTCGATCGTACCATGTCCTCAATCGATCAGCCTGCATATCTAAGTATTTTCTTATTTCATTGTGAAATTCTAATCGTTGCTTGGGAATGGTCGCATAATATTCACTTGTCCTTTGAACTGGCGGTGGTTTCCCATACAACAGATCGATGGGTAGTTGAGGTTTTCGTGAGTAGCAGATCTGCAAGACAGCAGCTCAAAGCTCAGGTACAAGTGGGGGAGTTTATGGAAGCAAACACAAGACCAAAATTTCACAATGTCTGGGTTTCCACGCTACTGTCTTCCAGGTAGAAGTTCTGCCCATTGAATTGTGTGCTCAGGAGCTCAAGCAGGAGCACTGGCCCTAAGCTCATCCAGATCCACATCAAGAACAGTCTGGAATTGTCAAAACAGACGACTGTCTAATATGGGTTGAAACAATAACCTGACTCTGGTCTGGATCCCTGGCCACTCTGGTCTAAACAGGAATGAAATGCCGACTCTCTGACAAGGGCTGAAAGAGAATTTCTCGGACCGGAACCCGCAACTGGCATATCGTTTAGCACTGCCAAATACATACTTAATATCTCGATGACGATCAAATTTCAGAACTTTTGGCATAATTATCCAGGTTTATTACATTTGAAGGAGTTCATTAACCCATCGAAATCAAGGACGAGTGAGTTATTGGTATCAGTAGATCTCATCTGCGCTGCCTGGTTGGACTATACACTGGTCATTGTCGTTTGAATCATTATCTCCAAAGTTTGGGTCTCATGCAAAATTCCTAATGCCGATTCTGTCTCGCGGATGATGAGACGGCGGGACATGTACTATGATTTTGCCCAGCGGTAGCGAGAACTAGATCCGGATGCTTTTTGGATTTTGTTTCAAACACAAGTGAAACAATGAGTTGTAAAATACAAACTCCTTTGCAATTTTCCGTAAATGGAGAGCCAATACGTTTGGTTCTGGAAAAGTGAATAAGAATTGGTTTCCAAACTTTCTTGTTCTCATCAGTATGGCAAAGTAGCCCATATATCGTCATTTAAAGTTTGAAAGCAAATGAAATCCCTTCACATTCACTCCGTTGTTGCGCCTCTTCAGTTGCAGTTTGTATGCAGCAGTCACATTATATCTATTTTGGCGATTTGCGGTTTATCGTAACATTATCTAACTTTATCACCGTGCCAGATTTTGAATTTATTTTTTTTTTCTTCTAGTGGTTAAACGTTCAGCCGATTTGCATACTGAAGCGAAATTTGCTCAATTTGCTGGCAGAGGTATCACAGAATTCGATATTATGAATTTAGATGACGTGATTGCCTATGAGCAACAACAAAAAGATAGGCATTAAGTCTCATTTTAATAATTTTAAATAATTAATATTATCCTAAAAATAGTGATAGAAGAAAATTTAATAATAATAATATTGTAAACGTAGTAGCGTCTCGTGATTTTCGTATGTTATTATGATTTGAATCATTGCATATTATTGATAATGTTATCGTAATTGTTGTAAGACTATTATTTATTTAAAGTGGTATAAAGGATACACACAAAACACAACAAAATTTTAATTCAACGCATCCGCTGTACTCTCTCATTAAGTAATTTATAAACATACAAGCACATATATTCTAAAACGTTTAACGAAGCTTTAAACAAAATATGAAAACTGAATGAAAATTTGGAACCAAACAAAGGTTCTCAATATTAATTTGTAAAACACCACATGTTTACCCTTGAGGTATGTCTAAACCAGCTTTATAACAATGTAAGCCAAACCAATAAATATAAGTAAGCATTGATAACTCTAAGGGAAGAAGTAGCGAAATTAGTGACTGTAGATCGTTTTTGCGATTATAATTAGCGACAGTTCGTCAAGGTAAAGATCAACTGCAAGGTCACTAGTTGGTTGCCAATTTGAAGCCCTGCTGGAAGAAATAAATTTAACGCCAAGTACAAGGATTAAGGCTATAGAGAGCGTTTGCAATATTTGCTCCGTTACATTCATCAATTGCCAAATCAATGACGCGACGGTTGAAGAAGAAATTGTATGTAAGATCCTGTTGGGTATACTCAACACCCAATAAATTAATATTTATATACAATGATAATTCTGTGACACTCATGTCATGATTACAATAAAATTATATTATTGGAAAAAAATTAGTTTTGTCGCTCATTCTTTCGGCTAAAATGATTATAATTTAAATTTCTCTCTTTTTCAATAATTCATCTTAATATTCAGATTAATTTTATACTTTCATATACCTAGTGCTGTCTTTTTTGTATGTGAACATTGTTTTTATATTGTTATAAATAAAATTACCTGTTACGGAAATAGCTTCTTTTTACAAAGTGATAGTTATTCCACGAGAAATTGATATCAGCTCTTCTATGTTTATTCCTCTACAAAATGTAATGTGTATGTAAGGTTTGAGACTTCCTTGAGCTACCACCTTGCACCACTACAATGGTATTCGTCAAAATTCGATGTGACTTTTAGTTGCAATCTAAACTCAACTGTTCCACAACTGGCATTTCTGAAAGTTGCTGGTATTTGTGTGTAGCCAAGCCATTCATTATATTATTACTTATTGTTGTGATCTTGTTTTAGTTTGTAATTATTTGAAAAAAACACTCCTACTAATATGACCATTATGGTACTGTAAATTGCAATAAGTATAATTCTTTTACAGAATAGTTTTATAGGAAATCAATAGGTTTGATTCCACCAACAGCGCGTGTGTATATTCTTGATTACTTAACCATGCGCTCAAGTTAGCAAAACGATCTCCCTCATCTTAATCTTTAAGCTGACACAAACACATTCTTTTGTCGCAATATTCCATGACAGAGTTGTATAACTGGATGAACTTCGTTGATCAAGCACTTGATCCAACACAGGATTGTTACTTGGTTGATGAAATCGACCTATAATTATTGATATAATTTAAAGTGATATTTACCAATTGTCATATCATTTATTGTATCAATTTTAAATTTACTATTAAATCAATAAAACCAGTTAATAACTACATGTATATATTTATTTACCTCCTTTTTTATGTTGATTATTAATTACATTCAATACAATACTGTGTATTTTAAAAAAGGTAATAGTATATAAATAATATAAAATATATTTGTAAAAGAAAACAGCGATAAATTCTAAAAAGGTGATTCTTTGCACCATTCAGATATTATCTTAATATAATATAAAGTATGTACGCAGGTACCTAATAGCCTATTACGATCATAATAATTATTATTAAATAGAACGAAAAGTAGTCAACTCTACAAAAAACAAAATAATATTTGCTGGCTAATTTATTGGACTTCTTCCAACGTCCATGAAAATTATTGTTTAAAAAATTTCGTACGCGCAACGTAAAATGTGGAGAAGCCCCATCATTTTGGAAGTATAGGATATATATAGCAGACATTTTAGAAGAACGTTATCTAAAGCGTCTGCTAATTGGACATATAAGAAATGTAAATATTCTTGCCTCGTACCTGGGTCCAACATAAACGGGTCTAGTAATTGATCCTTCATTATTCCGTACCAAATATTTAACCTGCATGAGCATGTTCCATCGATGTTCATTATTCTGGAGTGTAAAATATATTTATTTATTCTAGGATTTTGAAGAAACCATTCACAAAATTTAAACTTTGAAAACTGATCGCTATCGAGATTTGCGTGAACTCTGACAATCAGCTGAATACACAATCTAATCTTGCGTTTGTCAAACGGCTAGGCGGCGATTATTAAAACCAGCGATGATTGACGTGTTTATTTTTGAATATATTAGAATTGTTTGCAAAGTGTATCGTAAATATTCCTAAGCAGAAAGATGGTGGACAAAAAAACATCAAAAAGTTATCGTGAAGAAAAAATGAAAAGACACTGGCAATTTTATTAATAAAAATACACTGTTAGCGAAGTGGTCGTCGATATTTAAATACATATTTTTATAAGGAAGTAAAATATATTTCCTAGTATCCTGATTATCATTAACGTAAAATTGTCTTTTTTCGCTTCAACCTGAATTAACTTTTGATTCATAAAATCTGGTTGTTTTTGGTAGGTATGTAAAGTTGACGGCATATTGTTCGATTTAATCGAGTGGATTTAAAAATTTATATATAATCATTTAATGCTTAGTAAGAGTTCTATGTTAATAATGGGCAGTAATTAAAAAATAAAATTCATAAGGCGGTATATAAAGACGATAAATTTGTATTCACAGTCGAGCACAAACTGCCCAAAATAATCAAGTAACTTTGTGAAATAAAAAAAAACCGTTGGTCCAATGAATAACCTATGATTTCGACCTCGAACGCCAAAAGCATCTTTTTAGAAAATTCCAACCTTCATTCAGTGTTTCGCGGTTTTGAATTTGATAGAGTGCTTTTTTTACTAAGGAATGCTCAATTAGTTCTTACAAAATCCAATGCTTGTAGTAACGAAAATATTTTCTAGGACCCACTAGACAGTAGATGACCAAGTGTTAGTTATATTAATGTTCGTGGGACATCTGATCTTGTGTTTGCAGATGTTTACAATTGGACAAATGAGTTTGTACGTGGCCGCACGTTCACAAACTATGAACGTCGTTCAGGTCGTCCAGTGATCCACGAATCGAGATGATTTTGAGTGATTCACACGTATTCAACATCCTTATTCATGGGACCACCAGTGATTTTTTTTAATTTCCAAAAAATAAAAATATGTAATAAGAAATCCTAAAATAATGTTCTAAGTAATTATCGAACAAACCTCGTGATATACTACAAATTATTCAAACATCGAACAATTATTTTGGAACATATTGCAGTGACTATGATGAACTATAAAAACAAACCATGATATATTCATCTTTCTTTAACCTTATGTGAAGTAGGTATCTTACTGCTTTCCCAACAGAGCTTCAAGTAATCTAACTTTTGCTTTGGTCTTTTTGTATGTCAAATATAAAGTGTCCATCGGCGTTTTATCTTCTTTCTGTGGCATTTTACCACTTGTCAATGTCAAATTCAACTCAAATTGTTTGATGGTTCTCCGTAATTCTTTCTTCTCTTCCTGGACCACCTATAAGATAACCAACCATATTATCAAAATAAACATTTAAAGCTATAATTTGAATTAACATTGTAATTAGGTGTAAAGGCATCCACCCGCAACAGCAGAATGGCACAGACGCCACACACAAAAAGCAATGATGTTAAATATACTTAGTTTTCAGTATCTTACTGATTTGCATTGCCAAATTGGGAAAAGTGTGTAACCACTGTTGCATTGACCACGGCACATACTCAAGACTTATTAATAGACTATGCTGGTGCTTCCTCAGGAACCTAAGACTATTTAAGAGGAGTCTGATGAGCTGCGACATGAAGAATTGTTGCACCCCGGTGTTCTGAGGCCCTTGAAGTTTGGTTCAAGTTAAAGCTCTATCCAGTTCCAGAACACTGTACTTCATTAATTGGTTGGTTTCAGGGATCGTACCTTTCCAATCTCGTATGATGATGATGATGATGATGCATTAAGGATTCTTTGCTAACCCCTTTATTGGCTTTGCATCCAACTGTAAACCGTCTTATTGTATCTTCTTTGACATTTCTTGTATTTACTTCCCAAACTTTTTACTTACTAGTGAATTTCTTCCCAAAGTTGTTTCGTCACTAGGGAGGTTTAGAGGTGCGCTGTTTTCTATCAGATATCTCCCTATCTTTTGATTCTTCTTTCTCAAACTCTCTCCCCAAATTCATTGAATGTCGCTTCATTCGCTGCTCTCTCTATTACCAGGTGCAGAGGTGTGGGGTCCGAGCTCCCAGTGTAAGCCAGATATCTGTACTTTTATTGATTTGCTAGCATTTTCCAAAGTTTATTATATACGGTACTTCTACTCCGGGACACTCGCTCTGATTGATAAAAGCTATCTTCTCCTTGTAAATGTACAAGTGTGGACTTTGCTCAAGAACTGAAATAGTTAAATTGAGATAACAATAAAACCCTTTCTTACTTTATATTGTTTCAGCAATTCGTCTTTGGACAAAGCCATCAAATTTTCACTCAATGATGTGTCTGGTGAATTATTGTCGGCATTAGAACATGTATTTGATACTACCATACGTTGCGGAGTGGTTTTGGAATCATCAGTAATCTCAGATTCGGTTTCGTTTGACGACGAATTCGGTGTTACAAAGTTCATTGTTTCGTTCTCGTGAATTGTAGCTAGTTCTGTGCCACCCAGATTTGTCTGGAATTAAGTATATAGATTTGTTAGATATAGTTCTGTAGCAAGGTAGCCACACCTATACTACTTACCGTTGTAGTTTTGGCCACTAATCTCTTCAACACTCTGTACCTATCGTAGAATGGTCTCACTAAATTTCTATCCTCCTTAGTGTTAGGTCTACCGTACAGTGATTCCAAATACAGAAGCGCCCTTTGAATGCAAATTTTCTCCTCAACCAATTGCTCAGACGACATCTGCTCAATCTCGTAACATCTCTGAGCTGTTTCGCGTTTTTGGTTTAGTTTCTAAAAAAAATAGAATAAAAAGAAGAAATACTTTTTGGTAAACTATTCACTTACTTGTTCGATTTCTTTCAAAGTGTCTTGTAAACTTCGTCCTATATTCCCTTTACATTCTTTCGTTTTGTCCTCTAAAACGCAACTGTTGGACATTTCGGCTAACTGCTTCTGCTCTTTTCTATATTTGTTTAAATCGCTGTATAATTTTTTCATAGTTTTGTCATTCATTTTATCGGCATGTGATGGTTTGTAACCATTGCGGATCTCAAATTCGTTTTCAAAATGTTTAATTTTCTTTTTCAAACTGTTTATTTGTTTCGATAATTTCTGCATACGTTGATCAATGGGATTTTGTGGCATTTTATCCAAAGCGCTAGTAGTTTGCGGCACATCTTTGTCCAAGTAGATTCTTTAAACAAGAAATTTGTAAGTTGTCATAAAAATATCTGAGTTCTTCTAATAACAATAGCATGTTTCACAATAAAATTGAGACTGGAACTCACATTATTTGCCCAACCTCTCACCATAGTTCAATGCAATTACTTTCAAAAATCAATCAAATTATCATTTATTAGTGTCTATATTGATTTTACATATTTTACTCCATATTAATTCTACATTTTACGAGGGAAATATTAAAAAATAAAGAAACGTACAGTAACTAGAAATGTTCATAGTAGCTCTTTTGAGAAAAAGAAATGAACACTTAAATAAATGAAATACACACCTGTGCATCGCAATGATAGAATTTCTTGGCGAAGACAACAATCTACTAGATGCAACTGAGATACTTGGCAATGTTTCAATATTTTCAGCTAGTTGTGCGGAACAGGAAATTAATGGTTCTGAACAATCAATCTATAAACGATATAATTAAAACCACGAACAAGTTAAAACGCATTCAACACACCTGCTCATGTAAAGTAGAAAAATCCAGCATAGGTGAAATTGGTGTATTAACGGGGCTTGGTGATCTCGCCTGTTCTTCCACGTGAAGTTGGAGAAAGGTGATTTGTTTTTTAGAGAGATCATCAAAGTCTTGTTGGTCTAAAAATACTTATGTTATAGAATCTTGATAGATGAAACATGCTCAGCTTTAAAACCCTACCTGCGCCCTTCCTGCTATGTTCTTTAGAATCAAGTTCTGGCTTAAGCTTTGATTTGGTCATATAACGAACTTTTAGTCGTTTGTGTGGTAGCCTTTTGTTTTTAAATGTGAAAGGTCTAGCGAATCTCTCATGAGATCTCCTGTAAATAAATTATTATTAAAACTGTTTATATTAATTGACGAATTCTCGTGAAATACCTTTTTTCGTGCTCATAATCTTCATAAACAAATGGTTTTTCACCATATTGTGATTTATTTGGTGAACCGTGGCATTTCTCCAATGATGTTGAATCGGATTTGGGGAAATCGCCTGAACTTGATACTCTGCGGATGTTGGATTTACTCTCGAGACTTATTTTCAGCACTGGTCGTTCTTCGGAACTCGACCTACTCAAAAAAGAAAAAAGGATTAGATATGTAATTAAGTTTTAGCCCAAATGTCTTTACCTGATTACTTTTTTCTCTTGACATAATGAACTGACACTCTCCTGTCTCTCCTTTCGTTTTCTTGCCTTGCATGATGCTTTAGCTTCATCAAATGTCACAGGATCCTTGATCTGACCTCCTACCTTCGTGATGGTGATGCGTTTGGTTTTGCACAGTTTGGGTTCGTATTCTATGCGTGCCACCACTTTCTGAGGCATCTCCTCCGTTCTGGCAGGTCCTTTCATTATCTAACAAAGAGCTGGCTTTGAAAATCGCAAACAAATACAGTTTCAACCACAATTATACGGATGACAAATTTAGATTTCTTTGACTATGTCTAATGTAAAATGCTACACGCAAATAATGAATCAAAAGTTTGATTGGCTAGCAACAGTGGCGGCTGGTGAGGGAGGTCGCTGGGACTCCGCCCGTTAATATTGTAGAAAAAAATCTTGTTAATGTGTTTTTTAATGTTTATACATAACTAGGTATATACATAATCATATAATTAGAGTCATCTATGCCACAGTCTAATAAATAAATATACAGTCCCCGCAATTGAACATATGCAGCCGTTTTTAGCCCCCGACCCTCTCTCGTCTTGAATTCTGGTCGACCAGGATTTCTGGGCGTTTACTACACTACACAGTCGACCAAGTAGGCGTAGGGATTTAAACAACAGAGTTTTAACTCGTTCGCTACTCTCCTTTTCTTCGGGCTTCCACCCGGGTGTCCTAGGGCGACAGGGATAATACTTGCCATACGATGCTTGAGACTCCACGTGTTTGAATCTGAAGTATTAATTGTTTGTTTTTATGGCGCGGCAGACGATTGTCATTACGAATGGGAATGTATTTCTTTCCCTTGACTTTAAATAGAAGGTTACTTACATTAATACCTACACCGTCTAAACAACGTGTGAACATAAACTGTAAAAGGGATACCTATATCTATCTCAAGTTTTTGAGTTGAAGGTAATAGATGTTGCAGTTTACAATTTACCTTAGTCTGGGTGTTCCTTCTCTCGTACTCCTCCGTTCGCAAACTATTTGTACTTTTTCGGTTGTTAGGTACAGTAGAAAAACAACAGCTATCACACCAATTGATTGATATTAACTTGATAGAATTAATATTGAACAATACTTTATAATTATTTGTATGTTTTTTGTATTTAATAACCGACGCGTTGATATATTTTTATATTTGTATTATAAAAATTTGTTTTTTTTATGTACTTATTTATTTAGATGTTCATACATATCTCTATCACGACACATCATAAATGAGCCGCCGTAACTATGGCTGTTTTAAAAAGTGTGTAGTGACCAGCCGCAATTTTAGCATGTAGCTGAACTGACCACACTTACAGCACTTTAACGGCTCTTTCAGCTACAATTAGATGGAAAGTCCTTAGAACACTGAAACAGAAAGACATTATTTTCAAAAAAACCTAATTAAAACTAAATACTGTTACAAAAGTTCTATACGAATAGATACATAATATGTTTCCACGTAAACACGGTCAAGGTTGAAAATACAAAAACTTACAAATAACAGAATATATCTTATCAATCAATACCTATTCAAAATGACACCCTGAAACTTTGAAAGCAACCCAAAGTAAAAAAATTAAGAGAACTTTCGTACTTTTACTTTAGAATTAATTTTCAAAAATATCAACGAAAATTATTAGATAGTCCTAAAACGACTTGTTCCAAAAGCGTTAAATTTTAAACAAAAACCGCGGCGAATGGAATTTGCTGTGGTTTCGCTAAATACAATTCATTAGTAGTTTCTAAATCTTCTTTATCTTTATGTTTAACGCTCATTATGTCCTGTCCTATATTTGTGTCATTCTCAAACTAAAAATTATGGAAGTGGTAGATGAATATGAATATCATAGGTGATAAAACGTGATTATCCAATTAAAAAGCAGGAACTTCTTATTACTGCCCAAAAAATAGTTCTTGTAGAAAATATAAAGACCCCATTTCAGGATGGAAAACCTAGACAAAGATGGTATTCATCGTTTTTTCAAAGGCACCACCAAATTTCGGCTCGAACTGCGAGAATTGTCCTGTTTTTACGAAGAATCTGCGGTTGAGTCGGTTTTAAATAGTTACAAAAAAAAATTTCGAATCTGAAGTAAATTGCAGTTTACAGGCGGCCGACTACTAGGATATGCCTGGCCGGCAACTAGGATATGGATGGCCGACTACTAGCAAAAAACACTTTTTTAATTTAAATATTTAAAAAAATAATTGACTTTATTGCATTCTTTCTTTCTGTAAACATATAAATAGTGTAATAGTTGTGCTTTATTACTACCTCAAAACTAACATCTTAAGTTGGCAAACAGCTGAACAATTTATAATTCAATTTGAATGTTATCAAAAGTGGCCGACTACTAGCGCATTCACCCTATATAAATATAGAACACAAACGGAAAATTCTACTGTATACATAACACACATCACATAGGTAGGTAGGTACCTAAAACTGCTAGAAAGGATTACCTTAATATTATAGACATGGATTCAACAGAGTCTGTGTAATATATGATATAGGTATTTTGTATATAAAGTATTAGGTATGTATACTTACCATAAATGGACGTCATAATGACCGTTTTAATTATCGGATTAATATCGTAACAGAAAAATCAACAACACACACACTTGTAAAATAAAAGACGAAATACAACAAAACGCAATTCGCTATATCGTATTGTTGTATCATCAAGTAAGTCTCTAACTGAATACCTATTGTCTCTCTCTCTAGTCGGTGTCGAGTTGTTTTAGCATTTGAAACGGGACCAACCGAACCCAAACGCGTATCGATTCGCTTTGCCTAGGGAAAATCGATATTTTGCAATGTGGACCTGCGCATTCGGTGTGTATGCAATGACTATTATGCAATAAAAGGATAATACGACGCCGATGTTGGCGACGCAGAATGTCTCTTCTGTGTTTTGATCACAACAAAACGTAAAAACCAGTATAATGATAATAATAACGAAGATACGGGGGCGCAGTGCAATATAACAAATTTGGAATAGGTGAGAGTGGAATATTATAAAACAAAGCACATCACGATATTACAGCGAATTTACTTGAAATCCTTATAACCTGTCCCAAAAATAAAACCCCCCATAAAAAGTTTGCTCATTGTTCATCGTCGTCTGTATACAATTTTCCACCCTAATTTTGTAACGCTCAAGAATTTTCTTCAATAAGAGAACTGCCTTTTTAGCTGGGTATACCACGCATATTTTTAAAAGTTAACTAGGTGGCACTAGTGCTGTCACATAAATTGATAATAATTTATTGAAAAGCAATAATAAAAATAACGGGAACCGTATGTGGTCAATTTTAACACATAAACAAGTCGACGGACGGTAATTATTTTGAAAGTACTGGACTCTAGACTTCCTCAATCATAAGACACGGAAAACACAAAATAATGGCATAATTAAGAACATAACAGATTATATTCAGTTTCTTTTGGCATTTTGACGAGATATTCTTTATTCCCAAGTGTACCTCATTAAAATGGCAGCTTGATTAACTAAATAGCTACTCTAAAACATTGTACTAATTGAACATACACGTAAAAACCTGCTGCACGCTTTTCGCTTTCCAAAGTCGCAGTTATGATGTACGTGACCTAGGTCAGGTATACATTATCCCAATGGGTGTCAGTTTAATCAATAATTTCGCGTTTCAATGGAAAGTTCTAGAGTGTGGACAACTATAAGTAGGTATATAATTCGACGCGACGAACTTGCAATCTTTCTCGACTCCTGCTGCATGGGATTAACACAACCGAAAATTTCTAGAATGGATTAAGTTAGGTATAATCACTGTTATTTGTGGTGATAAAGCTATATCCGTTTCCACAAGATAAATTATTTTTGTATTGGTATGTACCTATTTTGCAAACAATATCTATTTGTTTGGTCTTGAAATGAAATGTGTGACTATTTAATTATTTGCCAACATTTCTGCTTTATATCCGGCCATCTTCACGACAGTGAATTATATAGAAACAACAAAGAGTGCAATGACAAAATAAAATCAATACTAAGTACGTGCTTTGGACTACTGCAAGCCTTGGACATCCTTCTACATAGTTCTTGCCGAATGGATGAACCTTACGCTGCTTTAATGATTTTTCTTCTTCACTAGTATCCCCTGATCCAAGATCCAAAGTTAATTCCGTAAATGATAATTCTAGGGTTAATTTTCCCGGCGGTTTGCGAAGTGTCTCAATTTTTTCCTGTACCAGTAACAAAAATCGACATAGTTTGGAAAACAACACATCGTGGTACCTATAAAATATACAAAAATGGCCCAATAGAGATAGAATTCCTTTATTTACAAGACGTTTATAATGTTTATTGTTTGTCTTTTCTTTTAAACAATTTGTATGAATTTTAGGTACCACCTTCGTGTCCTCTGATTTTTATACTCGTATTAGACAATTAAACCCCTACAAAATAAACCAATACATAAGGCAAGGCATATATATAGTCGCCGCTAAATCATTTTAAAAATTTTATTCGGTATGATCAATGTCTTATAAAGACAATGGTATGGTTTATTGTTTGTTAATACGATCGGTTGATACCGCAAGCAGTACTTAAAAATTATCTCGATAAACGTCTTAATTACACAATATTTGTATTAACACGATATTTCATAATATCTACATTAAGTACTTGAAAAAAATATATTTTACTGCTTTAATTTGATTCCATCAAATAGTGTTAATAAAACATGGCTCAAGCCAAAAAGTTTGTGTTCCAAAAACAATTTGATGGTTTCCCAAAACCAAGTGACTTTAAATTGGTTGTTGAGCAGTTGCCACCAATAAAAGATGGAGGTAACTATATATAACCATGTGAAAGATATGCGGGATAACATTTTAATAATTGTACTCCAAATGTTATAGAATTCCTAGCTGAAGCAGTTTATCTTAGTGTGGATCCTTACATGAGAGCCTATTCAACTAGAGTTTCTATTGGATCGACATATATTGGACTACAAATTGCAAAGTGAGTTAATTTTAAACCTCACAATAGTGGATTCTTCAGTCTAAACCTGAGAGACTAATAATATTTCTAGCTATCTTGGAAAACTATCAATGAAGTTAAATGTTTCTTCACGTGCAAAGATAATAAAGTGTTGACCGCCAAGCATGAATAGCTCTCCATATTTAAAAGCGTAACACTAATATTGTTGTGACCTCTTTGTAATGATTTACCTTTCTCGTAAGATTGTTGATGATTTTTTTTTAATTTCTCCGTGTTTTCGGTCATTTTATACGTAAATAAGTAGTTTTAATAAATGTCTGCCTGTATAGGTACACTATAATTCAAAAACCACTTAAGATAACAGGGTAATTACCCCCCATGACTTAGAAAAACTTAGTCTTAGTAACTCCTACTACTTAACCCAAAATTCTTAAACGCCCCCTAGTTGCATACAGTCATTTAAAAAAATCCCGGGGGAAGACCCGGACTCCCCGTTGGATGGAGGTGTTACATGACCCTGACCCCTCGTTAGTAGGGCGAGGAAACACAGTATAATATACAGATTGATGTGTTTTGTGTCAATTATAATTATCAAAATTTTAAATCTGCATTTAATTTTGTAGATTTTTTTTTTGTGGGGCGGTAAATAATAAGAAATACGTACCTAATATGCTAGCTAGGTGCTTCATTTATTTAAGCAATACAATAACAAAAACATCTAATACACTAAAATGTATTATTTTAAAAGGATAATAGAGAGCAAACATCCCGAATTTCCAGTTGGAAAACATGTAGTTGGAGCATTCGGTTGGAGGACTCATACAATTTCCGATGGAACCAAACAACCAGGCAGAGCAGAGCCGTATTTATTTCCTGATATAAACGACTTACCTTTATCTTTAGCTGTAGGGGCATTAGGCATGCCAGGGTAAGCCAAAGTTGTAGAATTTCTTAAAATAGAAGTTTGTGAATGATCCTGATATAACTTCCGTATATTAACAAATATATTTTCTAGAAACACTGCTTACTTTGGGTTCCTTGAAATCTGCCAACCCAAGCAAGGTGACACAGTTGTTGTATCAGGGGCTGCTGGTGCTGTAGGGAGTCTAGTAGGACAAATCGCCAAAATTAAAGGTTGTAAAGTTATTGGAATTGTTGGATCAGAAGAGAAAGGCAAATGGATTACTGAAGATTTGAAATTTGACCATTATATCAACTACAAAACTGATAATTTGGATGAAAAATTGAGTGAATTTGCGCCAGGAGGTGTAGACTGCTATTTTGACAATGTGAGTAGCTTTTGCAATGTATTATTTAATGAGTCAAGTCCTGCTATTTTTTGAGTGATGATATATTTTTAGGTAGGAGGGACTACAACAACTACAGTAATAAATCATTTGAATCTATTTGCAAAAACTTCCATATGTGGGGCTATATCTGGATACAATGAAAGAGGGAATTCTAACGGTAAGGACTTAGGGTTCAGCGTTTATTAGCTGGCCGGTAAATAAGTCAGTATTGTGATTAATAGCACCAAGCAAATCTATACAAATACCTGAAAATTGAACAATATTCTAATGTGAATGAGGACAAATTACAAACTATATAATAATAAAATATTTTTAAAGATATGTTTTGTTCTGGTTGTATCTGAAGTTAGTGTCAAATTGCACATGTCTATATACTCGTATTATTTCATTTCTCTAAGGCAACATCGTCAGACACAAATTTAAAGTTTACTAAAAAGTGTGAATGTTAAATAATTAAGTACCTATTATTTTCAGCATTTAATGTAACATTCGATATCGTCAGTAAGCAATTGAAATTTGAAGGATTCCTAGTAAACAGATGGGCAGTTAAATGGCAGGAAGGTATTAAACAGAATTTGGAATGGATCAAAGAAGGAAAACTAAAGTATCGTGAAACTGTCACTGAAGGTTTTGAGAACATGGTCAAGGCCTTTTGTGATATGTTAAGAGGTGTTAATATTGGTAAAGCAGTTGTTAAAGTGTAATAAAAAAGATATTTTTAATGCACATTCATACTTTTATTATTTCTGTATCATAATAGTAATAATAAAAACTTTTAAACGGAAGGTTTTAGATTACCTATAATATTAGAAGAGAGAATAAACTTCCTATATACTTAAAAAAGTTGGATGTTATTTTTTTTGTATTTTGATATACTTAAAGTGCCATCTATAATGGGTGAAGATCGTCTAAACATAATTTATTTTGAACCGTGGGAATCAGTAAATCTTATTTTTGAATACCTATACCTACATCAAGTGGTGCTTGGGTAATATAATAGTATATGATATAGCATTGATTGAAAAATGTACAATCAACGATTATACGTAGGTAGTATATTTTTACTCTTATTATGTAGAATCTAACATTTTCTCCAAATCAATTTAGTGTAGATATGCTTATCTTGCTATAAAAAGTAGACGATCTACGATAAAATGGCCGAGAAGTCTGATATTTTATAACAAAATAAAGTTATTTAAACAATTTATTTATAATATATAAGGATTAATTAATGAAATAATGATTTCCTCTTAACTGAACTATTAAAATATCATAAGCTAAATTATAATAGAATTATTTGTTTATGATATTATAGTCTAAATAATATCCATATATTAAACAACATAATAGGATGCTCAACTAACGTCGTCGTAACAGGTGACTTTGGCTGGTCGCGAGGTCGAGGTCCCGATGTCAGATCGACATGTTTATACGATTTAATATACAATTTTATTCTGGTGTAATATAATAATAAATGATGCAGAAAAAATTAAGCAAAAGTAAAATTAGGTATTTTAAGTAACTACCTACATATACAATTTTTCTGATATATGATTGTGTGTATAAATAGATAACAAAAAAAATATATAATCAGTGCTGAATATCTTCTCTAATTATTATTTTACTACGTGATGCTAAGATACTTAAATTATTTTACGATAAATAAATTTAAAAAAACAGCAGATATTAAAAAATATTACAATACTACAGCAATGGTACAAGCAAAAGTATTTATTTATCAAACACCTTTCGATGGATTTCCAAAAGAAACTGATTTAAAACTTGTTGAAGAGGATTTACCGGCATTACAAGATGGAGGTAGGTACGTTTTCATATCCAAATATCTTCCCTATCATTAAATAACACAGACCCCTACAATAATTTAGAATGGGTTGCAGTTCAAAAAAATATTTGAAATTAACTGTGACTCCATGTTAAACTATATATAGGTATTATTATTATTAGGTGTTGAACTATATATTGGATTAACTTTGGAACATATTACATAGGTATGATTCTGTTCAATATTACAATATTTTTAGCACTGTTTTTACACACTGCCTGTGCAAACATGTATCAGGAGAAACGAGGATTTCTTTGCAATTCGATTTGCTTCCGAACAGTATCGCTTGACACTTAGATTGATTAAGTTTAAGGAAGGAAATAGCTCTCAGAAAATCCCAATATAAAAGTTGTATAAAAATTAAAAAAAAGAGGTTGAGTCCATCGATAAATTATTTACTTGTTATTGAAACACAGTTTAGGAATTTATTTCTTAAAAATAAATTAAATGCAATGCAGCACGCTTACGAGACTCATTTAAATGATCAGCAAAATTTTGTATGACGCCTATGCATATATATTATATACTGTCATTTCGTTACGGACATTTTCTTTCAATTGCACCAGAGATGTCGGATTATTGCTATACATATTTGACATAGGTACCCCGATAACAATAAATCCATAGGTTTAAAATCTGACCTGCGTATAGACTAATTCATGTCACGTCTCCTGGAGAATAATGGCTCAGGGAAAAAAAACTCCATCTTGGTGAAACTATGTTCTTTGACTTGAGATTAGAGCTAGTCTTCGAAAAAGTATGGTTAAATTATTCTTCGATGGACATCCCAGGCCATACAGTGAATTTAGGTGAAAAAAAAATCTTTGTTGGTGTGGCACACCGTGGACGGATATGAAATTTAAATATATTTTTTAGAATTCTTGGCCCAAGCAGTTTATCTCAGCGTTGATCCATACATGAGATCTTTCGCATCAAAACTGGCTGTTGGTAACACAATGATAGGTTCACAAGTTGCAATGTAAGTCAAAAATCAAGATTTATTTAAAACCATTTACGATATCATTACTTTTTTTAGCATAACAGACAGTAAAAACTCTAATTATCCTGTAGGGAAAAATATTGTTGCTCAGTTCGGTTGGCGAACGCATACAATTTCAAATGGAGAGGCTCCCGAAGGCGGCTGGCAAAAGCCTGTAGTTTTACCAGCATTCGGAAACTTACCATTATCCCTAGCGTTAGGAGTTCTAGGAATGCCAGGGTAATTTCATAATTCTAATCTAAATTAACAGTTTTTTCTATTGCATATTTCTTCATTTTAGAAATACTGCCTATTTCGGCTTTTTAGACATTTGCCAGCCAAAAGCAGGTGAGACGGTACTTGTAACAGGTGCCGCAGGAGCAGTTGGAAGTCATGTTGGTCAAATTGCAAAAATTAAGGGATGTAAAGTTATTGGTGTAGCCGGTTCAGATGAAAAAGGCAAATGGCTCACACAGGAATTAAATTTTGATGGATTTATCAATTACAAAACGGATGACATTGCTGGAAAGCTTAAAGAAGTTGCTCCCCAAGGAATCGACTGCTTCTTTGATAACGTACGTGACAAATTTATTTTTTGTTTCTTTAACTTTGAGAAAATTGTATACATTTTTATTTTATAGGTAGATGGTGAAATGTTCAATGTAATTCTACAACATATGAACAATTATGGACGAGTTTCAGTGTGTGGTGCTATATCTGGATACAATTCACCAGGACTACCAACACGTAAGAATGTTTCTAGAAATGCTGATTAGCACAAAAATGATAGAAATGTTGTCCAAAAGTAGTGGTACACATCGTCATCACCTCGAGCACATTAGGGATATTTGCTTGCTTTCATGGATCATTACCTCGAGCACATTTACTTGGTCAATCATCCAGTATGCCGTCATGAATTTGCTGGGTCATTTCAAACTATTAAATTCCATCCGTTAACCGTTACAAAAAAAAGCAGCAGATTCCTGTAATGCTTTTATCAGTTCAGTATGTAGAAATTTTAGATCTGTTACCGTTCTGTAGGTGATGTTTGTAAATTTGTTCAGACTGAATTTTTACTTCCGATTGAACATGTACATACGTTTGTGTACTTTCTATTTCTGAACCTTATGTGTGTTTGCTAGTACATCATTTATATTGGACTTGTGTTTCAACTAGGAAGATGTACAAAAGGTAAACTTTCTTAGCAGCCATTTTATTCGAATTAAAATATTTACAGCGACGCTCATCAAATTTGACCACAGACAGCAGCTGAGAATTGAGGGCTTCCAATCATTCAGATGGAAAGACAGATGGCAGCAAGGTATCGAACATAATTTGCAATGGGTGAAAGAAGGCAAATTAAAATATCGCGAAACAATTATAGAAGGATTTGAGAATATGTTTAAAGCATTCACTCATATGCTTCAAGGTGGAAATATAGGAAAAGCAATTGTAAAAGTGTAGATAAGATAAAAACGTGCAATAAATAATTTAATTTATACATTATTGTACTCCATTATTATTCAAATGATTAATTTTCCGCTGTAATGCCTCAACATTTTCTTTACTCCCATATGTGCTATAAAATAAATGTTTCTCAATTTCCAAAGATTCTTGAATAGGTTTTGTATCAGCTTCCCGACAACTACGTTTGAATATTCGTGTAATTACATGAGGTAGGATGGTGCGAGACCTGATCCAATCTAGCGCTTCTTCCTTTTGTTTCTCAGTGCTTAATATTTGTATTGCCAAGCCCACTTCAACACATTGTGAAGCGTTAAGGATTCTTGATGTTAACAGTAAATCTAGGGCTTTAGCTTCGCCAATTTTTTTGACTAATCTAAAAGAGTAAAAACTTGAGGCGCCCTCGGTATAAGTTGACATGATATCCGTTAAAAATAGAAAACACATAAGTACATACATACCTTGTTGTGCCACCCCAAGCTGTCATAATACCCATTTTACCATGGACAAACCCAAATCGGACATCTTCAGCAGCTAAAATATAATCACAAGCCACTGATATTTCTGCACCACCTCCCAACGTCGGACCCTGTATTAGAGCTACACTGAACAGGGGTAGTTCACTGAGTCTTCTTAGAACATCCTTAAGAAAAAAAGTTGATGTGTGACAAATAACCTGCTGCATTTTATTGAAAACATCGAATTAATTATTTTTTCTTTGAAATCCCTAAAAAAATATTTCCAGAACGGATATGAAAACCAAACACTAAAGCGACCACAAATAAAAATTAATGAGAAAGATGCACATCTCTCTTTAAGATTTATAATATTAGTTTTACACATAATCAACGTAAGTATATCTTTTCGTTTAGAAAATGTGATTTTTTTACTCTTTAACCATTCAACAAATACTTCGGGTATGTGGTAGACCACCAAAAACAACTCCTATGGGTTATTGGTATTTGTGATAACTGATTTTTCTAAGAAAATAGAATAGAAATAGCTTAACGTGTTTTGACTTAAGTAGCTATAAGGAATACAGGCACACACATGCAGACACACTGACTGATATACAATTTTCCAAAATCATGATTCGCGTAATTACGGAACCTCAAAACGTCTATTTCCATTAAAATCTCCACACATCAAATAACAATCTTAAAAATTTGTATAATTATACAGTTTTCTATCATAAAAAGTTTAAAAATAAGACTTACTTGCATTAAATAACTAAAACAAACTGCATCTTTTGGTGAACTATATTTTCTTGGATAGTTTAAGTCTCCACCAGAACAAAAATTTTGACCGATCCCTGTTAGAAGTACAGCTTTACCATCCTGCCAATTTTCTAACTGTTCTATGCATCGCCTGAAGTCAATCATCATTTTTCCTGCAAATAAATTTATCATTGGCACGGCCGTACACACAATGAAAACATACTTAAAAAACGCTACTTCAAAACTACGTAACCAGTTTTGAGAACAGTGACCCATTATATTTAGTTTTCTCGAAAGATTTCAAGCACGTAAATAATTACCTGTGATTGCGTTCTTTTTATCTGGATTATTGATAGATATTACTGCAATACCCTCACTCCAGTACTTTTGTGAAATAAATACTTCGCCTTCGTCAAATTCGGATAAGTGATTTTCTATGAGATCCATCATCATTGAGGTTTCTGGCTTTTCTGTTTCCATATTTCTAGGTGATTGCAATTCATATAAAAAAATAATATATTTACAGTGTTCGTCACAGATGCTTTGGTTTATATTGGCTCTACCATACACGCGGGGTGTGTTCAATGAATAACGGGAATTGTGTAATTTCGCCAGTTCTGTTAGACCATTTGGTTCAATGTTTTGGGTGTCAAACGTCTGGCAGAAAAATTTGTTTCAAAAAGATTGCAATTGGAATAAAACAGTTGCCAATGAAAGTTGCTCAGGCCAAAGAGACACGCTTTACAGGACTACGTACTTTTGAAAAATGTGTTTGTTTTGTTTCTTTGGATATAGTGATTTTGAATCCTATAATATTAAAAAATTGTTTATTTTTGATCATTTTTGATATGCAAAATTACACTGCAACAATAATTTCTATTTTGTGTCCATTTCTGGAACATTTTAACGAGGCCCTTAATATTAAAATTGATGAAGGTATTGTCAGTTAATTATAAATCTAATAATTTAGTTTTTAAGTAAATATGTCTACAGTCAAACGAAGAAATCGACGAAATCAATTTAGATAATATAATATGTATAATTGAAATAAACCAAAGCACTATTTCTAATAAAAATACGTACAAATATAGGTAGGTACATACTTACTTACTAACTACTAAGAAAAGTGAAGAAAATAAACATTAAAGCAAACATATTACAACTTAAAAAATCCTGGTATTCAAAATTGAACACATACATACCTATTGACTTAAAAAAAATATTTTTTAAGCACTTGAATAATAATTGTATTTGTACATTTACTTACCTACCTACCTATATCATATTCGGTTGTTTTCCACATGAACTTTTAACCCAGTCACAAAGTTCTAACGACAAAGTCTATGTATATAGGATAAACTTTGCTAATGATGTTATAGGTAACTATATTATGTGCATTCGTAAAACTAAATATATCGGTTTCAAAACAATATGGCACTAAATAATTATTATTGTAAAAACCCTCTTTATGTGTGAAATATATAGGTACATCGCCTGAAATGTAGAAATTGTTGCTACACTACTACTGGACCATATTAATATATATATATATATCTTTAATTTTAATATATATAGGTACTTTTGGTTTGAACAAATGTAGAATAAAAAAAAGCTATCTGTTTATTTACAATACATTGAAATATGTTGAATACAATTTAGACAATAATTTTATTTTAAATAAATACATACCTACCTATTTAATATTTTCAAAACAATGTGTAGGTTGTAGGAAAAACAAAATATCTTAATTTAAAAATATAATCGTATTATGTATATTTCAAAAATGAACCATGAATCCAATATGCATTTTTATATTGTTGTACCTTCTGCAAACGTGTTCGGCACCGCTAGTGTGTATTACAACTAAAGCATACTGTACCGGATACACATAAATATGGACAAACGATTATATTCATAAGTACATCTAGAGGTGATTTCATCAAATACGCAAATTCATAATTCTCACGCCTATTACCCTTAATGTATAATACACCGATCGATATTTTATTATAAGTATGTTTATGTACATACATTCAAATCTTTTTCATACTTAAATTTTACATTTATTATCATTTTATGTTTCTCATGAAACAGTCGCGTATTTGTTGGAAGTTATATTTTGTATAAAAATCGATTGTGTTAGTCAATATATACCAGTTATTTTCAAATATTTAGTTTTCATTACGAATAGACTATTAAGTCTACCCTACCTATCAAATCAAAAAAATTTTGTTTTGGAAACTCGAATATTTTTTTAGCAATGTTTCAAAGTAATTTGAATATTATTTTAACGACGAAAAATCCACCAGTACCTACTTATTTGCAAAGCTGAAATTTTAATTTTAGTTTAGTGTGTTGTACCTATGTCTGAATACGATTTACTTTTAGAAACTTTTGTTTTAATTAATAATAATCAAATATTTTGACAAGTAGTGTCTAACAGGTAGGTACCTACATACCAACGTAAACATGGATAATATTGAAACACCTAAGACCAAAATCGGGGTGACATTGATTGAGGAAAAGTCGGTAATAACTAGTAACATAAATATATTGCAGTACAACCATCTATGATTAGAAATCCTAATACTAACGACTGTTACTATTTGTGCTACAGAATTAAGTATAGTATATTTACAATTTCTTTGAAATAAGGAAAGAAATGGCAGTTGAATAGCATAATATGTATTAACTACGTCTAAAGTTCTTGAGTTGAAACATTCTTTTAACTAGATAACTAGGTACCTACTTTTGTTAAACAATCTTGATTAGGTAGGCACCTACATATCTTAAAAAAAAAAATACGCGTGCAGCACAGTACACGTGATAGAAGTGAATACTTCTTTCACGAGAGAGGAATTCACGAATGACGGTACAAAAGGGACAACCGAAGGATAGGCAACGTTAAGCCGCTATATACATAATAGTGTATGGTATAGGATATAGTCTCTCTCTCACCCTCATATTTGTTATATGCTTCATCTCTTTTGCGGGACGAAAATTTTATAAATCGTGTCGTGACGCGACCTTGAAAAATCACTCTCATGCGGCCAAAGAAGTATTCACTTGAAAAATCATTCTCGATGCTGATAAGAGCGAAAACCATTTTAAATTCTTAGTAAACCTCTAAATATTTCCACAGCTACTTATATCTATGCCTACATATCCATTAAAATCTGATATAACACTACTCGAAGTATCAGTTGAAAAACTTTCAATACACCCTTGGAAGTTTTTTGAAAATTGCCCGTTAGTTTCTTTCAGAAGATTAAAACTCAAGGGCATGCCGCCAATGTAAAATATCCCGTTGCTTTTCGTTGCTATATTATTTATAATTTCGTCATCATGATGGATAAATGGGACAATTATCTTATCAATCTGAATTTGAATTGGTGATAGTGATATTTTCAAAGTATGCCATAAACCGTCGTTTACCCGGAATTGCGGACAAATATGGACTACAGTTTTATTGTACTTTGTTGGGGAGTATACCAGTTTGATATATCCATTTTCTAAACCAACACCAATGAAGTCTGGATCCTATAAAATCAAACAAAAAAACTGCAATTATAGTAGATACTAATAGCTTCAAGAACCATTACGAAAACTGTCTTTTTAGTTATGCATATACTAATATATAAATTATACCTACGAAAAATTATATATTGTCGCAGCTACAGCGAATTATCAGTCATAGTTAACAAGTAATCCGAAGACAAATAAAAAGTTTTATACAACTCATGAATTCGAAAAAAAAAAGTCTTCCAATGTCTCTAAAAATATAGTTACAAAGGCAGGTCGTTAGCAAGAGTTTCTCTGCAAGATTAAAGACTTGTTATGACAATAATTATTATTGGTATTGAACTATTTGATTGCCAAAAGTCGAATTGTTAGACCATCCGACGTAAAGCAAAATCAGAGTCAGAAAAAAAAAAGAGTTAATGAACGAGTCGTCGACGAAACGTTAAACCTATCCAATCGCCCCAGTATTCCTTTAAATGTCCTTAGAAGAATATCAAATACAGAATCTCATAAGAAGTTGTATCGGACAAAGATACAGCACGTAAAGTGAATAAACGGTCATTCTTAAACTCACGAATTTCTATTTATAGAGAAGTCTGATGGCTCTTACTCAACAAACAGCGAGCCTAAAACATAGTTAAGTACCTACCTTTTGACTCCAAATCATTAATCCATCTTTCATCGGTGTACTAAAATTCAAATATAATTCACTCAAATCCATACTACGAGCGTTACGCCTTTTGTCTGTCAATTTTTCGACTACAAGATAACTAGAAGCTGCAAATGCGGCACTGTTCACTGTGATTTCCTTCTCACAGAATGCTCCTCCATAGCCAACTGTACATGAACATTTCGATTCACTATTACATTTACCATTGTTTTTGCAGGATTTCTCTGAAATGCAAATCGGTATATTCTCGCATTTGTCTCCATAGTACGGTGGTACGCATGCGCAGTGCGATTTCATAAATGAATCCAGCCAACATGTACCGCCATGGAGGCAGGTCTCTCCGCCACAAGGTGTGCCATCACAGTCTATGACATTTCGCGAGGATTGAATATTGTCTGATGTTAGTGCGATATATTTCTCATCGAGATACATATTTCTGATACAACCCTTGTATGGTATGGGTTGAATTGGCGCTGCTAGTGGGGGTACCAGTGAGTTGTCTGGAAGACCACCTACAAAAAATAATTCATATATTTTTATTTAGAATGATTAATGTTTTGATACAAATAGATGGTTTCTATGAATATTGTTTCCATAGCTAGTTTATTTTTAATATTTTATGGAAATAGCTATAAAGTTATATTTTGTCCAACCATAATTTGTGAAATACAACATTGAATAAATAAAAGAAATACTTGAAATAGTAACAACTTACCTAGGTACATAATTTCTTTGAAAATATTTAGGGCATATCCATGATTCAGTATACCAACATTGATAATATGATCCACATATAAATATAATTTCCTTCCATAGATTCCAATTTGAATTTTATGCCATCGACCTTTTACCAGTAGTTTTGAACTACGTACTACAAATGGTGAGCTTGACTTATTGGTTCCTGAAATGGCACTAAGTTATTATATAATGTTAAGTGTGTGAGCAGACAATATGCCCGTTGAAACACAACTAAAAGTCTTGTTACTATATTCTTTGTATATACCTCCTAAGTTACATATTGGTTATTTAAACCACACTGAAACGTGAATCGACCGCTACACCCCAGTTTGAAGTGGAGAAACCTGTAGGAAACGCGGAAACTCAACATGTCCTCCACGGTATTTTAAGTCTCGCAAATTATTTTATCTATATAACCGACCGATCGAGGGTGAATGCGGCATACTACTACTGCCAGCTGCTAGATGTTACGCTAAAGCTGCTTATCGTAGCTAAAGATGAAGAACACGGCTTCGTTCTGTCTGTTTCTGCATAACAACGGGAGACCGCATAAAGCAGCTGTAACTCGTGCTAAGCTAAACTAATTCCATTGAGAAACCATATTTTTGGTCGATTGAAAGAGGCATTATGAGGGCAATGATTTCAAGAAAACACGACGGCGTGGTGGGATTAAGAAACTCCCTATCCAATGGTCTAATTATATTTCCAATAAGATGAACTACACAGAAACATAAGGAACTTCATTTGTATTTTTATCGGTCATTAATATATTATTTTTTGTATACTAAAATTGTTGAATGCCGCCTCTCGTATAACTTAGTGTAAGTACTTTGATTTACAAATTGTACCTCAACCTTCACAACAAGCTTTCTGGATGGTGTTCTATGTGGACTGGATTTTTATAATAGAAATGTTTGTAACTTACCGGACTGTACTCTTAGCTCCAACAAACTGTTTTGTATGGATACACAAATAAAACTTGAAGTTTTCTGTCCAACATATAACAATATTCCATGATCCTTAAGGGTACGTATTTCCATTTCAATATTGAATTTTGTATTGTCTAAATTAAACTGCTTTAATGCTATGTATGATCGTTTACCTGTCAAACTCACGTCAGTTAAGTTCTGATCTACAAATTGGGAATATGAGTACCTAAAGAAACTTTAAAGGAATCTACATTTTACCGATTGAGCAATATTTTCCAGATTTACTTAATGGACAATCACATTCGTAATCGGATAGCGTTGGTACACATCTAGAGTCCTCCGAACATTTTGAAAACTGTCTGCCACAAAAGCTATGTTCAGATGAGCAGAGAGGGCCGAACCAGTTATCCTGACATAAACACCTAGAAGTTTCAAGGCATAGCACATAGCAGTGAGTTCTTGTTGTATACTAGTAAGTTGACTTTGCTTACATGAATGTACTGCCATGGTGTAAACATGCTCCTCCATTTTGACAGCTTTGCTCATAACACTCGGTTGTGCCACATTGACCAACTGCTCGTCCAATTGTTGTTCTGGTTCCTTGTATCGGTATCTTGATATTTCCTGATTTTATATTCGTATCAAATATACACCCGGAGAAACCTGTGTGCATTGGCAAATCGTGTGGAAGAGATGAAAAATTCCTTGATCCATGCCCTCCTGAAAGGTTAAATGACGTAGTAATTCAGAACAATTGACGAAGCTGTATGTACCAGACATTGTTGCATTTAAAATTATTAGCTGGTCTCGTTGGTAATGTAAACTAAATATGTGGCAATTTTTTGATATCTTTCCAGTCTTATTAATTGTTGACTACTTACCTAAGAATAGTTGAGGTACAACATCCAAACTGAGAGCAAGTCCTGGTGATCTGCCTGTAAAATTGCCAACATTTTCTACATACAACCAAGCTCTTCTGCCTAAATAACCCACTTGAACATGGTAATCTCTTGCACCTTTTTCTATTGGACGTGATGAAAATATTCGACGAGGTCCTAAAACATTTTATCAGAAAAGCTTTGGTTTGATGATTTCAAGAAAATATTGTTTTTTTTTATTACACTTTTGAAAAGTTATTCCATCTTAAAAGTTTGTGACGTAGTTTATATTATATTTATCAATTTGTGCCTTTCATTGTGTACCTACCTACAAATAATATTATATTCACTGAACCTTCTGTGACAGGCTCATCACAATGTAAGACCGTTTGGCGTAGTACGTATGTTATGTCTAACCTTTGAATATAAAGTGACTTTTTATTCAAAGTATCTAACACTGACCAACCACCATGTTGCCCATACTAGCCCCTTTCCACATGCCATAACGATTAGAACCGTGAATATTTAAACATAATAAAACTTTTACGGCTCTTGTTGGAGATGCTTTTAAAATTGCCGATGCCGTAATGTAATAATAAATAAATATTTAAGCAATATATGCTACAGATGAAAATTTTCAGATTACAACAGTGTTTTCCTGAGTTATTTTATAATATTATATTGTATTGAAGGAATGGTCTCTATAACAATAGTAAGAAGCATCCAAAATGGCGATTCAAGCTTCGGGCATTTGATCAATTATTGTTTAGTTAATACTTTCTATTTGCGGTACACACTATACAACATATTATTTTTCTATTATTATACATCAATAACCTTATTGCTGACTATGTAATATACGTACCTGAGCCTAAATTCCAAGTTAACATAATATATCCCTTAACAAAACTCACTACCAAATGATCTGAATAATTATCATGATATCCGTTTTGTCCAATGAATACTAGGATAGATATTTGCTCCAAAGTGGTTGGAGTAAATCTGAAAGAGATTTCCATGGAATTCGATATACCTTCCGGTAAATCGTAGGCAGCAAACGAGGACCAACCACGTACTGTTGACGAAAAATAGGGTTCGTTGATTTTCAAATCTGAAATTATTAGATCTTCAGTTGAATGTACGATTTCTCTGAAGAATTTCAGTACCGTTTTCACAAAAATGTCCATGCTTTCCATATGGACATAAACATATGTATCCACTGCTTGAGAACGGAATACAAGTGCCGCCGTATAAGCATGGATTGTTATCACAAATGGAGAATTCACACGATTTGCCCAAGTATCTGAAATAATAATTTCAAAATTTTTACCAAACAGGTTTCTTTGTAGGTAATTCCTAACAGAGTATGTTTCAATTCGATTTATTTCCCATATGACTTAGCTTATTGTCTAGAAAAACACCCCATTCATCAACACTCGCTAAGCTCGCTGCCGCCCACCAAGACCAAACCAAATCACTTAAGTTTGAAGAACCGGGTGTCTGTTAGGTCGATTCAAATAATTTATAGTCCATTATTATTATTATTATTGACAGAAACTCAGTTGGGATAACATTAGGTAGGTATTTGAAATTTCCTCAAAACAGCAACTGATTCAGTCAAGTCTATTTGGTTCACATGATCATGCAGCTTACTTTGTCAGAATGAAAGAATATAATATATATATATATATATATATATAAATATAGAGAGAAAAAACCCGCGCGCAATTTGTAGTTTTTTAGCTGCCAAGAAACGGAAGTCTACTGAAATTTTTCCACATTACCAAAAGATAATTCATTTTTTCCTGTATAACAATATATATAGACTCCATATAATTCTACGTTGATATTTTATTAGTTTGAATGATTTATACCCATTTCTACATTGACATGACCAGACATCTCCATTAGAAATACAGGAAGCCCCATTTTGACATGGATTAGATAAACAAACTAGTGACGAACATTCATGTACTTCATTTCCATCTTCTGCATCTTTATAGATATCGACTTTCCTACCCAATATCTAAAAAGTATTTAAGAAATAAATAGTTACGTACAATTTTTTACTTATGTAATAATTTACCGATAGGTTAAATAAACAACCAATAAAACCTCCAACATGGACATATTGATTAATCTCTAATTGGGGGATTCCCCCTAAATATAAGTAGCCTACATGGGATACTAATCGATTGATATTCGCTATTTGATCTCCAGTCATTGATAAACTGTTATTGATTTTGATCGTAGCGTCACAGTGATTGAAATCCTTGGAGAATTCTAAACTGCAAAATATACGATACGATAATAAACATTTTCCATTTTCTCGATGACAAATAAAAGTTAGTCTCCATTTGTCATCGAGAATATACAACTCCACTTAAGAATGGACTATTTTTTCAACAAAAAAAATCCATTTTGCTTCTCCGTTAAAACATACATCGGAGAGAAGTGAGACAACGCTATGCTAATTTGGTGCCTCGCCTCTATTGATTGTTTTACGTCTCGGTTTTCAAAAATTGACACCTTTAACTGATGACATGATCACTTGACACTAACTGGCATTTTTGTTGTAACATGAATACATAATATGGCACGAAATTTGCCAATGGCGTTTTGTTACAATAGAATGAACCATTTAAGAAGTTTCTTACACTGCTTTAATATCCATAGTATTTCCAGTATTTACAGGAACATTTAGTTCACTCAATAACATGGTCTGGTAGCCGCAGGAAAATTTAAATTGCAAATATCCATCTTTAATGTATAATGTCATATAGGAGTTGTCCACATTCGCATAAAACAGGATTCCATTGTTTGATAATGTTTTTGCTTCAAACTCGATAGATAAATGTGAAGTATCAGTCAGTCTGTGCAGTAGATACGAATTACCGTTAAATGCAGCACGTCGTATTCCTAGTTTTACTTCACAGTAGGATCCTTCGGCATCAAATGGACACAAACACTGAAAATCATTGAACGAATTAAATCCAGAAGTTTTTATAACAGGGTGTGCCACCTTTCAGCGCGCCCTTGTAAATAAGTAAACGTTTATATTGCACTTACCCTGTGTGTTAAATCAGCGAAAACACATGTTCCACCATTCTGACAATTCTTCCCAATGTCTGTACAATCCACAAAAAAACTTGTAGTCGTCTCAGGCTGTATAAGTTTAGTAATCAACTCATTTTCAGTCGTTTCTTGACTAGAAACATCAGTAATGATTGATGGTATCATCAGTGTACTGGTAACTTCAGGAAAAGTTCTATTCATTTCTTTATCACTTCTCGTACTCATAACAGATGATGTTACAACATCAGTAGTTATATAGTCAATAACACTAGATGACGTTGTTGTAAACATTATTGGTATAATTGGGGTTTTTGTTGTTACGATAAAGTCAGTTGTCGTTGGAGTATAAGCCTCTAAGGAAATTGTAGGTGCTTCAGTAGTTGTATACTCAAATAGTTTTGCAGATGTTGAACTTAAGAAATCAGTCGTTATTTCGGGAGTTGTATAATACACAGAAACTTCTGTTGATATTATTGGGCTAGTTGTTTCTTCTTCTCCTTCTTCAGAATAAACACTGGTTTGAGAGATAGTGCTAGTGACAATTCCTTCAATTACTGTTGATGTTTCTATAATACTGGTAGTTTCCGTGTATAACTCACTAAAAGTCCTAACCTCGGTACTAATTTCAGTTGGTACTGTACTACCGCTAATATTCCAGTATATTTCTGTGGGAGTACTATATTCGCTGCTTTGTTCCGTGATTGGTAACAAAGAAGTCGAAATTGTTGTTATTGAGGTTACAGTAATATTTGGCACATCTGACTCAGTCGTTTGTTGTTCTTCTGTAGTTGAAGTTATCGTGTACATTTTTGGTTCTTCAGTACTTGTTGTTGATGTGGTTGTCGCGATATACGAACAGTCTAATTCAGTTTCGCTTAAAATACGGCACTCACATCTGACACCGGTTAGATTTGGTGGGCATGAACATGTTGAGTTGTCTATGCCATCAATACATGTTCCACCATTTAGACATCTGGAAAATATATCATTTTCAAATAAAAATTTGAGAAAACATGTAGACGTATATATTTACTTTGGTCCTAGCTGGCATTCATCATATTGAAACTGACATAGTTCGCCATGAAAATCAGGCACACAATAACATATTTCCTTGACTTCTTCTATTAGGCATAATGCTCCATTCCTACATGGATTTCTACTACATATTTGCACAACTTCTTCACAATTTTTTCCTGTGAATCCTGCAAACATGATAACATCAAATAATATCAAAACCACTAATTACTATGGTTTTCGTCCTAATAATGGTTGACATTAAATTCTTGCGACTAACGCTCAAACCAAAACGCAAAGGATGGTATAATATTTTTTTTTATTATTTCCCGTACAAGTATTGTGAACGCGAAAAAAAAAATGTTTTTGAGATAATGACGGATATAACCATTATGAAGTTCCCTGAGACGATTAAGTCATTTCCAAATGAAAGTCTGTCTGTGTGTGTGTGTGTGTGTCTGTATGTATTCTTCCACGATAGCGCCCAAACGCTTAAACCAATTGAGCTAAATTTTAGTATATTGGTTTGGGACAGTCCTAGGATGAATCCATTAGTTTTTGGTTGAAATCGCTTAAGCCCTGTGAGAGGGGTGGACACAAACGCTAAATTTTCAAGTAGCAGTAGGGGTCGAGTGATACACCATTTTATCTGCTCTACAGCGATAGATCACTTTTGATAATTGCACCCATAATTCTCGAGAAAATTGTATTTAAAATGTCACCAGTTAGTTAGTTGGAACCTATCTTATTAGAATTAAAATACAATAATTTCAAAGAGGATTTTGTGGCGTCATTGATAGAGCGTGCTTTTCGCAAGCAGAAGGTTCTGAGTTCGAATCCCAGCCCTGGCAATACTTTTTTTTTTCTAATTTTTGAATAAAGTAGTTAATTTACTGGAAATAATGAAAATAATACAATTATAATAATTATTATTATTAACGTTACGCAAGTCATATATTTTTGATTATATATCGGGTCGGGAAAGTTTTGGGGCGACACAACCGATTTTTATTAGTTACTTTCAAACTTACCAAATAAGCAAGCACATTCGTAATAAGCATGTTTATCAATACATATTCCACCATTTTGACATGGCGCTGACATGCATTCATCCACTTCTCTGTCACATAAAAAACCACCCCAACCTTAAACAATATTATTTATTAATTTTCTACTTAACAAAAATTAATGATTTCAATGTACTGCAAATGATAGTATCCATAACAACCATGGGTATAATAAAATTATTAGGTATTTAGTTTTTCTATTTACACATTTTATAAAATTAACCAAGGGGCCAATAAGTTGCAGACCTCTAGGCGATAGTTCAGTCTCAAAGATATTCATTGGTAAGTTATGGCTGAACGTTAAAAAACGAAACATTTCATTTTGAACTATACATTCTGCGAACAGCATTAATTTTAAACTGTGTACTGAGCCACAAGCTTTCTTTAGACTAAAGAAGGCTGTGCCTGAGCCTTATTTTTTGTTGACAGTTGTGGGAATTCTCATTGATTCGGTAATGTCATTTAATCAAAATGTTAGTATTTATTTGGGTTCACCAACCAACTAAATCTCACATACATTGAACAGATTGATGTGAAAGGTGACAGTCTTGTCATACTATCTTTAAAACTGTATTTTTTTAAACTCTTAATAAAATGATGTTCAAACTTTCACATTATAGCTTCGATACAAAATACATATGTATGTAGCATGGCATGTAATATTACTTGTTTCACCTCCTATAGACGCTGGATAATTGAGGTTACCTGGTTGACAGTTGCAGCGAAATGTGTCTCCTGGTCCTTCAACGCACACTCCACCATTAAAGCATCGTGCTTCTTCGGTTGCATTGCAAACAGCCACATCAACTTCACAATGAACTCCTGAATAACCAGCTATGCAATTACACGTGTATCCATTTGAAATGTCGACGCATGTCCCATTATTCAAACAGGGATTACTCTCACATTCATTGAAATCCTCTTCGCATAAATTACCTAAAAAGTCATTTTGTCCGCTATGCCACGAAATTATTTTTCATTTATATTTACGGACACAAATTCATTTTATAAGTTAATAATTCTATAAGACGAATAATTAATTTATATGGACAGATGTTGCTTACCGACATATCCTGGTGGACACGAGCAATCAAACATAGCAATGCCATCGATACAAATGCCGCCATTTTGGCACGGTGATGACCAACACTCGTTCCAATTTGTCTGGCATTGGATACCGGTATAGCCATCGATACAGTAGCAAAAGTATGACGAATTGAGATCATCCAAACATACTCCATGAATGCAGGGATTACTAAGACAAGCAAAGCCATTCCACACGTAGGATGGCAAGAATTGTAGGATGAAAGTGAACAACAACAGCCGATGCGTGTTGCTACCGAACAGCAACATACCTCCTCAGCATTATTATGACATCTATTAAATTATTAAAAAATTAATCTGCGTTAACACCTACAAAAATAATGTAAGTTTTCCCTTCTCCTCATGTAATTACAAATGCTGCTCAAGTTTGATAGACATTTCTATACCTAAAAATAGAAGGACCAATCAAGTGCTAAAATTTTTGTCTAAAACTAAACATCTCAAATACTAGGTACCACTGGAGTCGTTTAATCTCATCTCATTTCGACCTGAAGGGATCCTTGTGAATGACTTTAATCTTAAGATCTCCCAGGTACTTCTAAATAGCTATTACCTCTCAAGCCTTATCACTGAATACATCGTCATTTTGAGACACCTTGTAAACAATAATTAGTTTGTTTAATATCCACATCCATATTAGCGTTAATTAGAACAAAGTTTCCAGGAATCTTGCGTGACTCAAATATGTTTACCTACATAGGTATTACTAAATAATATTGATCCAATTTTACCACATATAAGTATAACAACCACCGATCCATAGCAAATATTTATTATCAGACTATGTACATACGTGTATCAATCAATTACTTGGTTACAGTTGGTAAATGCTAATGTGCATTCAAGCACAAAAAAAAGATAACCACTCACCAAAACAAAATACCTGGGACCGGAACTACCTACTAATACCAAATTATTTTATTTATTCACAAAAAAATAAACACTTTCTTCTGTTTTAGACGATTCAGCAATACTACAAACCCCGTTTCGTTGCAATTAAATTACTTTTCAGCCCCAAAAAATCACGAACCGGAACCGGTAGAATATTGTTTTTGTTGTTGTCATGTGCTCCAGTATTGTCATAGTAACGGTATCTACCGTATAATATACCTATACGGTGTTAACCGGGTAAACAAAATTGTATACAGTTATTAGTATTAGCAAAGATACAGTGAGCGCCAAAATTATGGAATAATTCATTATTATGAGCATGGTCGACTTTTAAGAAAAATAATTTTTTGCAATGCTGAAAGAAAATATACTGTTAGCTAAGTGAGATGAAGTGAGATAAAGTGAGTTGAAGGGAGATAAAGTGAGATGAAGTGAGTGGAAGTGAGATAAAGTGAGTTGAAGTGAGATAAATTGAGATGAAGTGAGTGGAAGTGAGATAAAGCGAGATGAAGTGAGATCAAGTGATTTGAAGTAAGATAATGCGAGATAAAGTGAGTTGAAATGAGATCAAGTAAGATAAAGTGAGATCTATTGAGACGAAGTGAGATAAAGTGAGTTGAAGTGAGATCAAGTGAGTTGAAGTGAGATCAAGTAAGATAAAGTGAGATGAAGTGAGTGGAAGTGAGATAATGCAAGATAAAGTGAGATAAAGTGAGATCAAGTGAAATGAAGTGAGTCAAAGTGAGGTAAAGTGAGATAATGCGAGATGAAGTGAGATCAAGTAAAATAAAGTGAGATGAAGTGAGTGGAAATGAGATCAAGTGAGATGAAGTGAGTGGAAGTGAGATAAAGTGAGTTGAAGTGAGATAAAGTGAGTTGAAGTGAGATAAAGTGAGTTGAGGTGAGAAAAAGTGAGTGGAAGTGAGACAAAGTGAGTTAAAGTGAGATCAAGTGAGATGAAGCGAGATAAAGTGAGATGAAGTGAGTGGAAGTAAGACATAGTGAAATGAAGTGAGATAAAGTGAGTTGAAGTGAGATAAAGTGAGTTGAAGTGAGATAAAGTGAGATAAAGTGAGTGGAAGTGAGATAAAGTGAGTTGAAGTGAGATAAATTGAGATGAAGTGAGTGGAAGTGAGATAAAGTGAGTTGAAGTGAGATAAAGTGAGTGGAAGTGAGATAAACCGAGATGAAGTGAGTCAAAGTGAGGTAGAGTGAGATAATGCGAGATAAAGTGAGATGAAGTGAGATAAAGCGAGATGAAGTGAGATCAAGTGAGTTGAAGTGAGATAATGCGAGATAAAGTGAGTTGAAATGAGATCAAGTAAGATAAAGTGAGATCTATTGAGACGAAGTGAGATAAAGTGAGTTGAAGTGAGATCAAGTGAGTTGAAGTGAGATCAAGTAAGATAAAGTGAGATGAAGTGAGTGGAAGTGAGATAATGCAAGATAAAGTGAGATAAAGTGAGTTGAAGTGAGATCAAGTGAAATGAAGTGAGATAATGCGAGATGAAGTGAGATAAAGTGAGATCAAGTAAAATAAAGTGAGATGAAGTGAGTGGAAATGAGATCAAGTGAGATAAAGTGAGTTGAAGTGAGATAAAGTGAGTTGAGGGGAGAAAAAGTGAGTGGAAGTGAGACAAAGTGAGAAAAAGTGAGTTAAAGTGAGATCAAGTGAGATGAAGCGAGATAAAGTGAGATGAAGTGAGTGGAAGTAAGACATAGTGAAATGAAGTGAGATAAAGTGAGTTTAAGTGAGATAAAGTGAGATAAAGTGATTGGAAGTGAGATAAAGTGAGTTGAAGAGAGATAAATTGAGATGAAGTGAGTGGAAGTGAGATAAACTGAGATGAAGTGAGTGGAAGTAAGACATAGTGAAATGAAGTGAGATAAAGTGAGTTGAAGTGAGATGAAGTGAAATAAAGTGAGATAAAGTAAGTTGAAGTGAGATGAAGTGAGTGGAAGTGAGATAAAGTGAGTTGAAGTGAGATAAAGTGAGTTGAAGTGAGATCAAGTAAGATAAAGTGAGATGAAGTGAGTGGAAGTGAGATAATGCAAGATAAAGTGAGTTGAAGTGAGATCAAGTGAAATAAAGTGAGATGAAGTGAGTGGAAATGAGATCAAGTGAGATGAAGTGAGTGGAAGTAAGATAAAGTGAGTTGAAGTGAGATAAAGTGAGTTGAGGTGAGTGGAAGTGAGATAAACTGAGATAAAGTGAGATCAAGTGAGAAAAATTGAGATAAAATGGGATAAAGTGAGATCAAGTGAGATAAAGTGAGATAAAGTGAGAAAAAGTGAGATAAAGTGAGATGAAGTGAGTGGAAGTGAGACAGAGTGAAATGAAGTGAGATCAAGTGAGATAAAGTGAGTGGAAGTGAGATAAAGTGAGTTGAAGTGAGATAAACTGAGATGAAGTGAGTCAAAGTGAGGTAGAGTGAGATAATGCGAGACAGAGTGAAATGAAGTGAGATAAAGTGAGAAAAAGTGAGTTGAAGTGAGATAAAGTGAGTTGAAGTGAGATAAAGTGAGTTTAAGTGAGATAAAGTGAGTGGAAGTGAGATAAAGTGAGTTGAAGAGAGATAAATTGAGATGAAGTGAGTGGAAGTGAAATAAAGTGAGTTGAAGTGAGATAAAGTGAGTGGAAGTGAGATAAACTGAGATGAAGTGAGTCAAAGTGAGATGAAGTGAGTGGAAGTAAGACATAGTGAAATGAAGTGAGATAAAGTGAGTTGAAGTGAGATGAAGTGAAATAAAGTGAGATAAAGTAAGTTGAAGTGAGATGAAGTGAGTGGAAGTGAGATAAAGTGAGTTGAAGTGAGATAAAGTGAGTTGAAGTGAGATCAAGTAAGATAAAGTGAGATGAAGTGAGTGGAAGTGAGATAAAGTGAGTTGAGGTGAGAAAAAGTAAGTGGAAGTGAGACAAAGTGAGTTAAAGTGAGATCAAGTGAGATGAAGCGAGATAAAGTGAGATGAAGTGAGTGGAAGTAAGACATAGTGAAATGAAGTGAGATAAAGTGAGTTGAAGTGAGATAAAGTGAGTTTAAGTGAGATAAAGTGAGATAAAGTGAGTGGAAGCGAGTTGAAGAGAGATAAATTGAGATGAAGTGAGTGGAAGTGAGATAAAGTGAGTTGAAGTGAGATAAAGTGAGTGGAAGTGAGATAAACTGAGATGAAGTGAGTCAAAGTGAGATGAAGTGAGTGGAAGTAAGACATAGTGAAATGAAGTGAGATAAAGTAAGTTGAAGTGAAATCAAGTGAGATGAAGTGAGTGGAAGTGAGATAAAGTGAGTTGAAGTGAGATAAAGTGAGTTGAAGTGAGATAAAGTGAGTTGAGGTGAGTGGAAGTGAGATAAACTGAGATAAAGTGAGATAAAGTGAGAAAAAATGAGATAAAGTGAGTGGAAGGGAGACAGAGTGAAATGAAGTGAGATAAAGTGAGATAAAGTGAGTGGAAGTGAGATAAAGTGAGTTGAAGTGAGATAAACTGAGATGAAGTGAGTCAAAGTGAGGTAGAGTGAGATAATGCGAGACAGAGTGAAATGAAGTGAGATAAAGTGAGAAAAAGTGAGTTGAAGTGAGATGAAGTGAAATAAAGTGAGATAAAGTAAGTTGAAGTGAAATCAAGTGAGATGAAGTGAGATAAAGTGAGATGAAGTGAGATAAACTGAGATAGAGTGAGATGAAGTGAGAAAAAGTGAGATAAAGTGAGGTAAAGTGAGATAAAGTGAAATAAAGTGAGATGAAGTGAGATAAAGTGAAATAAAGTGAGATAAAGTGAGATCAAGTGAGAAAAAGTGAGGTAAATTGAGAAGAAGTGAGATAAAGTGAGAAAAAGTTAGATCAAGTGAGATAAAGTGAGATCAAGTGAGATGAAGTGAGTGGAAGTGAGATAAACTGAGATAAAGTGAGATCAAGTGAGATCAAGTGAGAAAAAGTGAGATAAAGTGAGAAAAAGTGAGATAAAGTGAGATAAAGTGAGAAAAAGTGAGAAAAAGTGAGAAAAAGTGAGAGAAAGTGAGAGAAAGTGAGATCAAGTGAGAAAAAGTGAGATCAAGTGAGATAAAGTGAGAAAAAGTGAGATAAAGTGAGAAAAAGTGAGTTAAAGTGAGTCAAAGTTAGATCAAGTGAGATGAAGCGAGATAAAGTGAGATAAAGTGTGAAAAAGTAGGATCAACTGAGATAAAGTGAGATCAAGTGAGATAAAGTGAGATAAAGTAAGGTAAAGTGAGATGAAGTGAGATAAAGTGAAATAAAGTGAGAAAAAGTGAGATCAAGTGAGATAAAGTGAGAAAAAGTAAGATAGTGAGATAAAGTGAGATAAGTGAGAAAAAGTTAGATCAAGTGAGATAAAGTGAGAAAAAGTGAGAAGAAGTGAGATAAAGTGAGAAAAAGTTAGCTAATTCAGTACAAGCTCCTACAAAATTAGTGCCGTTGTCGGAAAATATGTTTAATGGCTTTCCTCGACGGCTTATAAATCTTCTTAAAGATGCGAGAAAACACTCAGAGGTTAAGTCAGAAACCGCCTCCAGATGGACAGCCTTTGTAGCTAAACATATAAATAGACAGACATATGCTTTAACTATTTTAGGGTTCCTTGTTTTTCCATCCTTCAAATAAAAAGGGCCTGCGTAATCGACTCCTGTATTATGAAAAGGTAAGTATTGCGAAATCCTACTTTCAGGTAAGTTTCCCATTATGTAGTTGCAAGGTTTAGGATTAACCCGAAAACATACAATGCAATTGTGTAAAACACGTCTTAGCAAATTTCTAGCTGAAACTGGCCAATATCTTTCTCTTATTGATGATAACAACATAGTAGGCCCACAATGTTTTAATCGTTCGTGTTCATTTTTAATAATTAGTTTAGTTAATATATGGTTTTTAGGTAATATTATTGGATATTTTTTGTCGAATTGACACTTAGAATTTTCTAATCGACCGCATACACGTATTAATTTATTTTCATCCATAAACGGATTTAAAGATAATATTTCGCTCTTTTTATTTACATTGATGTTTTTACTTAAATCTAAATATTCCTTAGGAAAAGATTCTTGCTGTGCTAGACTAATAAGAATATTTAACGCTCCTTGTAATTCGTTTGACGTAATAACTCCGTATTGACGCCGTTCTTTAGAGAATTTTAAATTGTTTATAAATCGTAATACATAAGATATAGTTCTCTGTAATTTAACTAGAGAAGAATGTTTTTCAAAAATGTCGAAATTTTGCTGCTTTACAGCATGATTGGAAACTAAACGTTCTTCTGGCAATTTATCCAAATCAAACTTAATATTATTGCTTATAGGTTAGTTGTCATGACAAAGCCACATTTAACCTAGAATTATCGAAAGATGCACGCGGTAAATTGTCTGTAATTCGCGGCAAAACTAAACAAGATACTGACTATTGTACTTTTTATTGCACGAGAAAATATTGATAGTTGTAGAAAATTTAACGTTGGTCATTGCTTCGCCTACACCAACTATAGAATAATTAACTTTATTCAATTGTATGTTTAATTGTTTACATGCTCGTTCTGATATAAAATTACTTTGCGATCCGCTATCTAATAGCGCCCGCCACTGGTGATAATGCCCAGTACGATCTTGAATTTGAACTATCGCGGTTGACAACAACACCTGCGACGCACTCTTTGTAAAAGCTGCTGTTTCTGTTGTGCTTTGCGGGTACGAAAGAGGAGAAAGTGTAAGACTATTGTTTGACATTGCCGACACAGCTGAGACGCTTGCAGTTACATTTTCTGTGAGTGCAGTGTTGCCGCTGTTACTTGGAATATTTTGATTAGTCGTATTACTTTGCTTGTTATCAATATGCAACAATGTATTGTGAGCATTGTTACACTTCCTACATTTTGATGATTGACAATTTTTTGATACATGGTTTGGTTTTAAACAGTTATTACATAATTTAAGTTTTTTAACTTCACTTATCCTTAAATTCTGCGAAAGTTTTAGAGATATTTCACATTGGTATAGGTATTGTATGATTTTCGTTACAAAAATAACAACTAAATTTACTATTATTCGTGCTAAAATATGCATTAGCGCGCGTTTTTGTTTTATCGATTTCAACTTTATTTTTGTAATCGAATTTATTAGATCGTCCGCGTTTGGCCTCAATTTTGCCAACTACATCGCATCGTTTCTTTAAAAAACTAAATAGATTCTCTAGTTTTACTTCTTCAATTGAAGCTCTGTAATTCTCCCATTCACGATATGTGTATGTATCGACTTTTCTACAAACGATATGTATCAAAATAGTGTCCCATTGATCGATAGGTTCTCCTAACGATTTTAGAGACATTACATTCTTTTGGATAGTTTCTAGTAATTGCCGCAATTCAGTATATGACTCTTTATTTATAGTAGTAGTAGTAGTAGTAGTAGTAGTATAATATACCTATACGGTGTTAACCGGGTAAACAAAATTGTATACAGTTATTAGTATTAGCAAAGATACAGTGAGCGCCAAAATTATGGAATAATTCATTATTATGAGCATGGTCGACTTTTAAGAAAAATAATTTTTTGCAATGCTGAAAGAAAATATACTGTTAGCTAAGTGAGATGAAGTGAGATAAAGTGAGTTGAAGGGAGATAAAGTGAGATGAAGTGAGTGGAAGTGAGATAAAGTGAGTTGAAGTGAGATAAATTGAGATGAAGTGAGTGGAAGTGAGATAAAGCGAGATGAAGTGAGATCAAGTGATTTGAAGTAAGATAATGCGAGATAAAGTGAGTTGAAATGAGATCAAGTAAGATAAAGTGAGATCTATTGAGACGAAGTGAGATAAAGTGAGTTGAAGTGAGATCAAGTGAGTTGAAGTGAGATCAAGTAAGATAAAGTGAGATGAAGTGAGTGGAAGTGAGATAATGCAAGATAAAGTGAGATAAAGTGAGATCAAGTGAAATGAAGTGAGTCAAAGTGAGGTAAAGTGAGATAATGCGAGATGAAGTGAGATCAAGTAAAATAAAGTGAGATGAAGTGAGTGGAAATGAGATCAAGTGAGATGAAGTGAGTGGAAGTGAGATAAAGTGAGTTGAAGTGAGATAAAGTGAGTTGAAGTGAGATAAAGTGAGTTGAGGTGAGAAAAAGTGAGTGGAAGTGAGACAAAGTGAGTTAAAGTGAGATCAAGTGAGATGAAGCGAGATAAAGTGAGATGAAGTGAGTGGAAGTAAGACATAGTGAAATGAAGTGAGATAAAGTGAGTTGAAGTGAGATAAAGTGAGTTGAAGTGAGATAAAGTGAGATAAAGTGAGTGGAAGTGAGATAAAGTGAGTTGAAGTGAGATAAATTGAGATGAAGTGAGTGGAAGTGAGATAAAGTGAGTTGAAGTGAGATAAAGTGAGTGGAAGTGAGATAAACCGAGATGAAGTGAGTCAAAGTGAGGTAGAGTGAGATAATGCGAGATAAAGTGAGATGAAGTGAGATAAAGCGAGATGAAGTGAGATCAAGTGAGTTGAAGTGAGATAATGCGAGATAAAGTGAGTTGAAATGAGATCAAGTAAGATAAAGTGAGATCTATTGAGACGAAGTGAGATAAAGTGAGTTGAAGTGAGATCAAGTGAGTTGAAGTGAGATCAAGTAAGATAAAGTGAGATGAAGTGAGTGGAAGTGAGATAATGCAAGATAAAGTGAGATAAAGTGAGTTGAAGTGAGATCAAGTGAAATGAAGTGAGATAATGCGAGATGAAGTGAGATAAAGTGAGATCAAGTAAAATAAAGTGAGATGAAGTGAGTGGAAATGAGATCAAGTGAGATAAAGTGAGTTGAAGTGAGATAAAGTGAGTTGAGGGGAGAAAAAGTGAGTGGAAGTGAGACAAAGTGAGAAAAAGTGAGTTAAAGTGAGATCAAGTGAGATGAAGCGAGATAAAGTGAGATGAAGTGAGTGGAAGTAAGACATAGTGAAATGAAGTGAGATAAAGTGAGTTTAAGTGAGATAAAGTGAGATAAAGTGATTGGAAGTGAGATAAAGTGAGTTGAAGAGAGATAAATTGAGATGAAGTGAGTGGAAGTGAGATAAACTGAGATGAAGTGAGTGGAAGTAAGACATAGTGAAATGAAGTGAGATAAAGTGAGTTGAAGTGAGATGAAGTGAAATAAAGTGAGATAAAGTAAGTTGAAGTGAGATGAAGTGAGTGGAAGTGAGATAAAGTGAGTTGAAGTGAGATAAAGTGAGTTGAAGTGAGATCAAGTAAGATAAAGTGAGATGAAGTGAGTGGAAGTGAGATAATGCAAGATAAAGTGAGTTGAAGTGAGATCAAGTGAAATAAAGTGAGATGAAGTGAGTGGAAATGAGATCAAGTGAGATGAAGTGAGTGGAAGTAAGATAAAGTGAGTTGAAGTGAGATAAAGTGAGTTGAGGTGAGTGGAAGTGAGATAAACTGAGATAAAGTGAGATCAAGTGAGAAAAATTGAGATAAAATGGGATAAAGTGAGATCAAGTGAGATAAAGTGAGATAAAGTGAGAAAAAGTGAGATAAAGTGAGATGAAGTGAGTGGAAGTGAGACAGAGTGAAATGAAGTGAGATCAAGTGAGATAAAGTGAGTGGAAGTGAGATAAAGTGAGTTGAAGTGAGATAAACTGAGATGAAGTGAGTCAAAGTGAGGTAGAGTGAGATAATGCGAGACAGAGTGAAATGAAGTGAGATAAAGTGAGAAAAAGTGAGTTGAAGTGAGATAAAGTGAGTTGAAGTGAGATAAAGTGAGTTTAAGTGAGATAAAGTGAGTGGAAGTGAGATAAAGTGAGTTGAAGAGAGATAAATTGAGATGAAGTGAGTGGAAGTGAAATAAAGTGAGTTGAAGTGAGATAAAGTGAGTGGAAGTGAGATAAACTGAGATGAAGTGAGTCAAAGTGAGATGAAGTGAGTGGAAGTAAGACATAGTGAAATGAAGTGAGATAAAGTGAGTTGAAGTGAGATGAAGTGAAATAAAGTGAGATAAAGTAAGTTGAAGTGAGATGAAGTGAGTGGAAGTGAGATAAAGTGAGTTGAAGTGAGATAAAGTGAGTTGAAGTGAGATCAAGTAAGATAAAGTGAGATGAAGTGAGTGGAAGTGAGATAAAGTGAGTTGAGGTGAGAAAAAGTAAGTGGAAGTGAGACAAAGTGAGTTAAAGTGAGATCAAGTGAGATGAAGCGAGATAAAGTGAGATGAAGTGAGTGGAAGTAAGACATAGTGAAATGAAGTGAGATAAAGTGAGTTGAAGTGAGATAAAGTGAGTTTAAGTGAGATAAAGTGAGATAAAGTGAGTGGAAGCGAGTTGAAGAGAGATAAATTGAGATGAAGTGAGTGGAAGTGAGATAAAGTGAGTTGAAGTGAGATAAAGTGAGTGGAAGTGAGATAAACTGAGATGAAGTGAGTCAAAGTGAGATGAAGTGAGTGGAAGTAAGACATAGTGAAATGAAGTGAGATAAAGTAAGTTGAAGTGAAATCAAGTGAGATGAAGTGAGTGGAAGTGAGATAAAGTGAGTTGAAGTGAGATAAAGTGAGTTGAAGTGAGATAAAGTGAGTTGAGGTGAGTGGAAGTGAGATAAACTGAGATAAAGTGAGATAAAGTGAGAAAAAATGAGATAAAGTGAGTGGAAGGGAGACAGAGTGAAATGAAGTGAGATAAAGTGAGATAAAGTGAGTGGAAGTGAGATAAAGTGAGTTGAAGTGAGATAAACTGAGATGAAGTGAGTCAAAGTGAGGTAGAGTGAGATAATGCGAGACAGAGTGAAATGAAGTGAGATAAAGTGAGAAAAAGTGAGTTGAAGTGAGATGAAGTGAAATAAAGTGAGATAAAGTAAGTTGAAGTGAAATCAAGTGAGATGAAGTGAGATAAAGTGAGATGAAGTGAGATAAACTGAGATAGAGTGAGATGAAGTGAGAAAAAGTGAGATAAAGTGAGGTAAAGTGAGATAAAGTGAAATAAAGTGAGATGAAGTGAGATAAAGTGAAATAAAGTGAGATAAAGTGAGATCAAGTGAGAAAAAGTGAGGTAAATTGAGAAGAAGTGAGATAAAGTGAGAAAAAGTTAGATCAAGTGAGATAAAGTGAGATCAAGTGAGATGAAGTGAGTGGAAGTGAGATAAACTGAGATAAAGTGAGATCAAGTGAGATCAAGTGAGAAAAAGTGAGATAAAGTGAGAAAAAGTGAGATAAAGTGAGATAAAGTGAGAAAAAGTGAGAAAAAGTGAGAAAAAGTGAGAGAAAGTGAGAGAAAGTGAGATCAAGTGAGAAAAAGTGAGATCAAGTGAGATAAAGTGAGAAAAAGTGAGATAAAGTGAGAAAAAGTGAGTTAAAGTGAGTCAAAGTTAGATCAAGTGAGATGAAGCGAGATAAAGTGAGATAAAGTGTGAAAAAGTAGGATCAACTGAGATAAAGTGAGATCAAGTGAGATAAAGTGAGATAAAGTAAGGTAAAGTGAGATGAAGTGAGATAAAGTGAAATAAAGTGAGAAAAAGTGAGATCAAGTGAGATAAAGTGAGAAAAAGTAAGATAGTGAGATAAAGTGAGATAAGTGAGAAAAAGTTAGATCAAGTGAGATAAAGTGAGAAAAAGTGAGAAGAAGTGAGATAAAGTGAGAAAAAGTTAGCTAATTCAGTACAAGCTCCTACAAAATTAGTGCCGTTGTCGGAAAATATGTTTAATGGCTTTCCTCGACGGCTTATAAATCTTCTTAAAGATGCGAGAAAACACTCAGAGGTTAAGTCAGAAACCGCCTCCAGATGGACAGCCTTTGTAGCTAAACATATAAATAGACAGACATATGCTTTAACTATTTTAGGGTTCCTTGTTTTTCCATCCTTCAAATAAAAAGGGCCTGCGTAATCGACTCCTGTATTATGAAAAGGTAAGTATTGCGAAATCCTACTTTCAGGTAAGTTTCCCATTATGTAGTTGCAAGGTTTAGGATTAACCCGAAAACATACAATGCAATTGTGTAAAACACGTCTTAGCAAATTTCTAGCTGAAACTGGCCAATATCTTTCTCTTATTGATGATAACAACATAGTAGGCCCACAATGTTTTAATCGTTCGTGTTCATTTTTAATAATTAGTTTAGTTAATATATGGTTTTTAGGTAATATTATTGGATATTTTTTGTCGAATTGACACTTAGAATTTTCTAATCGACCGCATACACGTATTAATTTATTTTCATCCATAAACGGATTTAAAGATAATATTTCGCTCTTTTTATTTACATTGATGTTTTTACTTAAATCTAAATATTCCTTAGGAAAAGATTCTTGCTGTGCTAGACTAATAAGAATATTTAACGCTCCTTGTAATTCGTTTGACGTAATAACTCCGTATTGACGCCGTTCTTTAGAGAATTTTAAATTGTTTATAAATCGTAATACATAAGATATAGTTCTCTGTAATTTAACTAGAGAAGAATGTTTTTCAAAAATGTCGAAATTTTGCTGCTTTACAGCATGATTGGAAACTAAACGTTCTTCTGGCAATTTATCCAAATCAAACTTAATATTATTGCTTATAGGTTAGTTGTCATGACAAAGCCACATTTAACCTAGAATTATCGAAAGATGCACGCGGTAAATTGTCTGTAATTCGCGGCAAAACTAAACAAGATACTGACTATTGTACTTTTTATTGCACGAGAAAATATTGATAGTTGTAGAAAATTTAACGTTGGTCATTGCTTCGCCTACACCAACTATAGAATAATTAACTTTATTCAATTGTATGTTTAATTGTTTACATGCTCGTTCTGATATAAAATTACTTTGCGATCCGCTATCTAATAGCGCCCGCCACTGGTGATAATGCCCAGTACGATCTTGAATTTGAACTATCGCGGTTGACAACAACACCTGCGACGCACTCTTTGTAAAAGCTGCTGTTTCTGTTGTGCTTTGCGGGTACGAAAGAGGAGAAAGTGTAAGACTATTGTTTGACATTGCCGACACAGCTGAGACGCTTGCAGTTACATTTTCTGTGAGTGCAGTGTTGCCGCTGTTACTTGGAATATTTTGATTAGTCGTATTACTTTGCTTGTTATCAATATGCAACAATGTATTGTGAGCATTGTTACACTTCCTACATTTTGATGATTGACAATTTTTTGATACATGGTTTGGTTTTAAACAGTTATTACATAATTTAAGTTTTTTAACTTCACTTATCCTTAAATTCTGCGAAAGTTTTAGAGATATTTCACATTGGTATAGGTATTGTATGATTTTCGTTACAAAAATAACAACTAAATTTACTATTATTCGTGCTAAAATATGCATTAGCGCGCGTTTTTGTTTTATCGATTTCAACTTTATTTTTGTAATCGAATTTATTAGATCGTCCGCGTTTGGCCTCAATTTTGCCAACTACATCGCATCGTTTCTTTAAAAAACTAAATAGATTCTCTAGTTTTACTTCTTCAATTGAAGCTCTGTAATTCTCCCATTCACGATATGTGTATGTATCGACTTTTCTACAAACGATATGTATCAAAATAGTGTCCCATTGATCGATAGGTTCTCCTAACGATTTTAGAGACATTACATTCTTTTGGATAGTTTCTAGTAATTGCCGCAATTCAGTATATGACTCTTTATTTATAGTAGGAAAATCAAGGATCGAATCTAGAATACTATGAACAATAACTTTATTATTTTCATAGGGCTCTAACAGTAATTTCCACGCTATTGTATAATTGTTAGCCTCGACTTCCATTGTGGCAAGCTCTGGCAACGCCTCGAATGTGACTGAACTTTTTAAATAATACATTTTCCTAGAATCTGATAAAGTTTTATTTGAATCGATTATGTCTTTAAATGTATCTTTAAAGGAAAGCCATTTTTCGTATTTGCCGTCAAAAACTGGCAAGTTGATAGCCGGTAATTTAATATTCGATATTGGTTTTTCATTATTAGCTATAGTGGTATTTAAAATTGTTTGATTATTAAACTTATGCAATATTTCTGTAATAGCACTTAATAGGGAAAAGTATTTGGAATCAAACTCCGACCTTTCTCTATCATTAGCGTCATTAGAAGAATCAGAAATAAATTCAATATTGTCTTGAATTTCTGCGAATTGATTATATAGAGGTTCTAACTTGCTTAATCTTAGTTGTAATTCAGAATACAATTTTTGATCGATATTGTCGTGATTGATTGAATTGAAATAGTTTTCTGCTCTAGTTAAATTAGAGTTGATTCTTCCCCTTTGGAAGATTAATTGAGATAAATTGACTGAAGACTCTGTCGACATTATTGTTCAAATTGAATAGCACTCGATAGAATATAGAATAATACTAGGAAAATGGAACGGACTCACTTGATTTTAATCCCGTACGCCAATGGCAGTCTCTTCTTGCTTCTTAACCAACTGTTTCAGAACCAAAGGGATCCGACGCTAGGAGTTTTCTTTGTGTCAAATGCCGCCAACGCTAGAAGTTCTCTTTATGTGTAAATGCCGCCGACGCTACACTCTGAATTGTTTGATTGTTGATGCGCACTAGACTTGCGCACGTGTCTTATTGTAGTACTTGTTTAATAATTTAACTTTTGAATTGTTTGTAATTTGCACTTATTAATTACTGTCGCGTACAGATCCGGCTCGAAGGACCAATTTTATATTAATAACATTAGTTAATTATTAATAAAATAACAAAATTTCTTTTACTGTTGTTTGAAAGTTTCCTTTCATGGACTATACACAACACATAACTAACTTTTCTCTTTGGAAATGAAATTATAACACGAAGATACTATTTAGTTAAATTATTTAGGTTCTGGTAAACTTGGGGACCCACAGAATTTGACACTTTTTCTTAACTTTTTATAAAGCTTACCTTAAATAGAGATGAATTAAACCAAAAAATCAATGGATCATACAGTTTTTTGGTCTTAAATAAATAATAAAGATCTAAAATGCCTCGCTTCTTTTGGAACAAAAAACGCCATAACCCGCTAATTATATAAACTATTTATGGGATATTCTTCTATTTAGTAACCTTGATGACCCACAGAATTCCTACTGAAGACACACAGACCACATTAAACCCCTTTTTTAAGTAAAATAAATTTGCTAAAATATTAAGATAGGGTTAGTGTGTTACAAGTTTATTTACATTTACCAATTCTACCAAACAAGAATATAGAGGTTATCTGCGATGTTGCCATATATATTCGACTCGTTCAAATGTTTTTTTGCGCAAAAATTATTTTTCTGCAAGACAAATTAGTATTTTATTTGCCTCTAGCGATTATAGTGAAAGTAGTTTAAGTCTGGATTCGCTCTGATTACTTAGTTTAAAATTAATAATATAGTTGGGCTGGATAGTTTTGTTACTTGGGTTGGGTAGTTAGGTTAGTTTGGCTGAGTTCTATTGGGGTAGTTTCGCTAGTGTGGGTTGGGTTAGGTAGTTAGGTTAGTTTGGGTGAGTTATATTGGAGTAGTTTCGTTTGTTGGGTAGTTAGGTTAGTTTGGCTGAGTTCTATTGGGGTAGTTTCGCTAGTTTGGGTTGGGTTAGGTAGTTAGGTTAGTTTGGGTGAGTTATATTGGGGTAGTTTCGTTTGTTGGGTTGGGTAGTTAGGTTAGTTTGGGTGAGTTATATTGGGGTAGTTCCGTTAGATTGGGTTGGGTAGTTAGGTTAGTTTGGGTGAGTTATATTGGGGTAGTTTGTTGGGTTGGGTAGTTAGGTTAGTTTGGCTGAGTTCTATTGGGGTAGTTTCGTTAGTTTGGGTGAGTTATATTGGGGTAGTTTGTTGGGTTGGGTAGTTAGGTTAGTTTGGCTGAGTTCTATTGGGGTAGTTTCGCTAGTTTGGGTTGGGTTAGGTAGATAGGTTAGTTTGGGTGAGTTATATAGGAGTAGTTCCGTTAGATTGGGTTGGGTTAGGTAGTTAGGTTAGTTTGTGTGAGTTATATGGGGTTAGTTTGAGTTACTTTATGGTAGTGTGCTTATATTGGGGTAGTTTGGTTAGATTAGTTTGGGATAGTGTGGTTAGATTGGGTTGGGTTAGGTAGTTAGGTTAATGTGGGTGAATGATGTTGGGTTGGGTAGTTGGGTTAAATTAGGTTTATTTTAGTTAAGGTATTAGTTTGACCATTTAAATATTTATAGGTGGTGAAATAGGTAATTTTTTTATTTTTATTTATTTATTCCTTTCAGTTTTTAAAGTACGATTACACAATACTAGTGCAGTACATTTAAAACTCAGTGAAAATAAAATCACTCGGCAACACTGTAAATACTGTGTGATGTTATT